>JAMXBD010000561.1:0-600000 GCA_024138025.1 Combretum micranthum
TAAGGAAAAGCGAGCCCCGAAACAAAATTCAGAAAATATTCCGAAATACTCTTTAGAACTGAAATTTTATAAGGATTTCAAAAATATACGTTTTATAATTTTCGAGCTATAAAAATTACAGTTATAGCCTTTTTCTCGCATTTTCTTTATTACCGGTAAAGTAAATGTCTGTCTACTATTTATTACTATTCACAATAAACCACACATACAACCCTACCCTAGTCTTACAAACACCCATTACATGTTTCTGTCAAGAAATTTTTGTCTCTAAACAAATTATTACATTAAATACTTTTATTTCATAAATTACAAATTAAAACAATTTCAAATCTCTCCCTCTCTTCCTTACTCTTGAACCGGCGCACCCCTCCCCCTCTTTGCCTCCATTTGTATTTTATCTTTTACATAATGCAAACAAACCCTAATTTCACTTAATATAAAATAGTCTCTTAATTTTCTTTCTCTCTTCCATTCCATTACATTTGTTCAAAACTCACAAATCCTCTCTTTTCTCTTGTTGCCGTGACCACCACCCCCTCTACACACACACACAACAAGCTTCTTTCTTCTTCATTTCTTCACTAAATCCAACCTTATGATATTCTTAAGCCTCTCTACCATTTAATCTTGTAATGGCAAGATTATTCATGATGTTTTCACTCTAAGTCCCCATGAGCACTTGCTAGGCAAGAAAATGCTACTACATGATCAAGCCTACAAGAGTAGATCTTGTGTTTGATTAAGTTTTTGTTAAAGTATTTTCATGTTTATGCGGTAAAAGTAGGGTAAAGTAGAGATCTAGCATAAAAAACCCATATTCATGCTTTTAAAACTTCATTTCATACAACTGATAGTAGATCTAGCTTATAGATGCTTATACCATACTTGATATTTATCTTATGATAATTTATGTTTTCATACATTAATTTATTTGGTGTATATAGATGTTGTAGTTTGTAGATCCTTAGCAAATAAAACAAGGAACTTACAAAGGAAAAGTTTTTGTTTGAAAGTTTAAAGACAAATTCGTATAATTTCAAAGCCCTATTTTAAAAACCTTTTATCAACTTTTAAAACTCATGTTTTATATGAAAAATGAAGGATATAGGTAATAGATATCATTAAGTGCTGATTTTTATAAGTTGAAATGAGTTTTGATGAGATTAATATGTAAAACAAAGGGTAGAAACAATATAGAAAATGTTGAATTACTACTCAATTTAGAAATTTCGTAATTTTGGAGTAATGCCATGAAAACACCTATTTTTCAACTCAAAATGAAAGTTTTGTGTAATAAAGAAGTCCTTAAGGAATAGGTATAGTAAAGCCTTAAATTTTAATGCACTAAACAATTTTTCCCCAAAAATCATTCAAAATTTAATTTCTAAAAATTAGGATTTTTGAATAAATCCTATTTGAAAACATATTTACAAAGTGTAAAATGAAAATTTTTATGTAGAAATGAAGACTTAAGTAATAGGTATAATGAATACTCAATTTAAACAAAGATAATTTGATTTTCTTAAGAAAATAAATCCAAAACAAATGGGATGATCAAGGTTAAGAAACTAGTTATTTTGAAGTAAATAGTCATGGAGTTTTACAAATAAAAATTTCTTAAATTTCCTTTTAGTACATAAGGTCAACATCATGCATGCATCAAGTTCATAACATGCCATTCATGATAGGAAATCATCAATATTGTATGTATGGTTGATCTATATGCTAGAACATCACAAACATTCACAAAATTATTTTTCGAAATTGGAAAGTCCTATGGATCAGAACTGATCGGCTTATTTCGTGACCTAAACATTTTTGAAACTTGAAAATAGTGTTAGGAATAGATAGATCTTTCGAAGTAGAGAAGAATCGGAATGTAATATGCGAAATTCCAAGTTAAAATGACCAAGTTAGGGCCTTTTTAATTTGGAATTTCCTCTTAGATGAATTTTGACGAACTTGATAGAATAAAATTTATAGGTTCATTCCAACTTCATAAAACTACTCATTAGCATTATTTCATTTGATTAGGAATCTTGGGAGACGGACTAGACTTTCCCGGGGGCAATTACGATTAAGTGGATTTCTGCGTCATGGCAAAGTGAGTTCATTTCTTAAATAGTAGTGCTCATATATGTGCTTGTAAACGTAGTGGCATTAGAATTAGGGAAAGATAAAATGGAGATGAGTTGTGATCTAATCTTGGGTGAATGAATGTTATGTATATCAGAACGAAACTTGTGGTAAATATTGTATGAGCTAGTATAGACTTGGATTGTCTGAAATTCTCTATGATCACATTTAATCGACATAATTAACATGCAATGATTATATAAATAAACTGTATATACATATCACGAAGTGAGTCACGTTACATTAGCTAATATACCTTTGGTAGGACAAAAGTATATTAGCGGAAGGCAAGGGAACCTATGTTAACATTAAGGATGTGAGATCGCTTAAGTTAACGGATGTGGAGTAGGCACATAAAACTACTATAATAAAACAACAGAGGTTGTATAACTAAGAGAAAGAGATCGGGGTTATGGTTGCATGACTTATGGACCGCCCCACTCAGAATTGGAATTTATGGTTGCATGTCTTATGGACTATCCTAACCCGAATGGAGGGCTTAAATCCATTCACATATGGCTCCCGGAAAGTCATATGCTTGTAGGCTCATTTGCTTGTGGGCTCATTTGCTTGTGCATTTCATATGGATGTTAATAACTTGTTTGTTATATATACCATAGTCGAGTACTAATTATTGGAAATGAAATCTCACTAAGCCCGCAAGCTTATACTCCAATAGTTTCCTGTTGTAGTATGAATATTTATGGCTACCTCCGAGCTGCTACCATCAGGTACAGCTCTTGGACACTAAAGCTTTTGATGAGGTCGATACCTAGACGTAGGCATGGAATTCTAATTGAGTCTCTTAAATTGGTATCTGAAGGACAATATAAGAGACTTTGACAGTCTGAAAACTCTTAATGTTTTTAACAGGGGTATGCCCCTTTGATCATGTAATAGAATTAATCTAAATGTAACTGTTATGATTTACATTCTTGCTGCCATATATACCTCCTTAAACTATTTCGAAGCCAAGTATGGTCTCTATATGTTGAATGTGAGCCTTACACCCGATATTCAAACTCATGGAAAGGCTAAGGTTGCCTTACTTGATTTTGAATATCGAGTGTGACGGACTATCACATTTAGGGTACCCTTTGGGCCATGACAGTATCCACACAAATGAATTTCCAATTAGATCTCTAATTATGTGCTAGCACGTTGGACCAATTCTAAATTTTGGGGATTTCTCTCAATAGGTCTCTCTCGTTTTGAATGAATTTGAATTAAATTCATTCAATTTTTTTGTAATGAATTAATCGTTCTTTTCCCACCAAATAAGTTTTGTTTAATTTTGGATTTTGATTCATACGTCGTTGAGTGATTCTATTTCGCCATTTTATTGGTACTAACCGATGCCATCTTATAGAAGATAAATTGTATTGATAATGACTCCGTAACCAATTTTTCCATTGATCTATTCCCGAATTCTTCTGTTTTAATTCAAAATGAAATAGCCCTTGTGTATTAAAAGAATTATTTATCTCATTCTTAAGAAAAAGAGATGTTTCGTGATATTTAAGAATATATCTTAACTGATATAACTTAATAAGTTTTGTTTGATACAGAGTTTCTCTGTAATTCTAATGTGACGGCAAGAACCTGTTGAAACCCTAGGAAGATCATTGTGTTCTATTTATAAGAAATTGTGTCATAGTCAACTGCCCTAATCTTATTAGGGATTTCAAAGGTTATTAGGAATTCCAAAACACACACATAAGTTATTAAGAATTCCAAATGACACACTTCTTATAATATAATGATAGTAATTAATAATTATAAATTAATCTTAATCTTATTAAGATTAATAGATAATTAAATAGTATCCATATAGCCTAGAGCACATCACTAGCATCTTTTTAGCAAACTTGAAAAATTTAATAAATTTATAGTCAAAGATTTTAAAAATTAAAATTGATCAACATACTAAATTTTCTAAAAGAACTATGTTTGTTTGATCACGATTAGTGGGTACGTAGGCACCTTCGAGATGACATTAAAATTTGAAAAACTTTTATTTTGTTCTATCTTATCTTTTATTTCTTGTAAAATAATTTTTCCTTGACTTTTCAATAAAATGTAACTATTATGCTTTATAACATGATGAATTATGAGTATTAAAAGATAGACTGTAATTTAAGAATTTTAAAGTGGTAAGTACACGATTTTAAAAGAATAGCCCCTAAATCTAGAATTTCTACTAATAAGAAATTGATTTTGAAATTGGTTTTACCACGAACTTGTGGCTAAATTAGGATTGATTGCACACAAATTGTATCAAGAATCATAAAATATAACCCATTGTAATCCTACGATCTAGCAAAGGTAAGTATACCTATCTTATAGTATTGAATTAAACTCAGGTGTCATCCTTAAGCATCTATGGGCGAGTACTAATATTTCCCATTTACTACTATCTAGTCTAAATTATCAAAGTGATTATATTGATTCTAAATTGCTAACTAAACTAATAACTAGCAGACCTTAACTAATGATTTGAACACTTTTCATGTTTTTTTTTTTTTCCAATCACAAACGATGCCCTTAGTTTTGATCCACCTTAATCCTTAATTCTTATGATAGGAGTCAATTAATGATTAGTTAAGCCTTGAACTATAGGGTTTCTTAATTAAACTGTCACGCCCTAAAGGGTACCCTAAACGCGACAGTCCATCACACCCGATATTTAAACTCAAGTATGACAACCTTAGTCATCCCATGAGTTTACATATCGTGTGTAAGGTGTACTCACACAACTTTTAGGATCACACTTTGATTCGAGTAGTCTTAAGAAAGCATACATAGCATTAAGAATATAAATCACAACAGATAAATAGTTAAACTTTACAAAAGCCAAGGGGCATACCCCCGCCAAAATAATAGGAGTCTACATCGTTTAGCTCCAATTACACATATCAAAATTACATTAAAGAGATTTTCCTAGAAGTCCATGCCTATACTAGGTCCCGACTTCCTCAAAAGCTCTTTAATCCAATGTAGTAAACCTGCACAAAGTGTCCTCTCGGAACATCCAAAAATAGGAACACTGCAACAAAAACTGTTGGGTATAAGCTAATTGCTTAGTGAGATTCATTTCCAAGTAACATACTCGATCAAGCTAAAATGTCTAAACAAGCAAGTTATAATTAAGCAACCATGAATGCACAAGCAAATGAGCAAGCAAGCATATGACTTTCGGTAGTCATAAGTGAATGAATTTACGCCCTCCATTCGGGGTTTGGGGTAGTTCATAAGTCATGCAACTACAGTTCCAATGTTGGTCCATAAGACATGCAACCATAGTCCCAATCTTAAGTGGGGTGGTCCTATACATGCAACCACAATTTTAATGTTGGTCATAAGTCATGCAACCATAGTTTCATATATTTGAATGGGGGGTCCATAAGTCATGCAACCCTAGTCCCCTTCATTAAAGACCCTGCCTCCCAAATACACCTTTGTCCCACCAAAGGCATACTCGACAATGATATGTGACTCACTACGTGATATGCATGTACAATTTATTCATATAATCATGGTATATTAATTAGATAATTTAAAAGTGACCATACAAATTTCAGACATTCCAAATCTATACTAGCTCATACAAGATTATTGCAACAAAGCTGCCTCGATATACTTATCGTTCATTCATGCAAGTTTAGATCACCATTCAATCACAATTTTATCTTTTCCCTATCTAATGCCACTACTACACAAGCACATCCAAGAGCATAATTAATTGAGAAATGAACTCACTTGTCCATGTAGTGAAAATCCACTAGTCGTAATAGTCCTCGGGAAGTGGTAACCCGTCCTCCAATTCACCTAAGTACAAAGAATACCCTCAATGAGTATCTCTTATGAAGTTCTATTAAACTTAACAATTTTATTTACTAAGTTCGTCAATTTCCGCCTAGGTTGAATCCTTAACTTAAAAAGGTCATATCTAACTCATTTTAACTCGGAATTTAGCTTATAATATACCGATTTATACCTACTTCGAAAGAGCTATCTATTTCTAAAGTTAATTCAAACATTTAAGGTCATTTTAGGGGTCGGAAACATACTGTACAGTAGGGTTGCGAAAATCCAAGATTTGAGCCTTTGTGAAAAATTGCCATATCTAGTCTATTTAAACTTAGACCAACTTATTCTAGTCCTAAACTTGCAAGGAGATTATCAAGACAAAATTAAGAGAGAACACACTTATCTAATCCCAAACATAAAGTTCAAATGAAACTTCTAAAAATCCATTTTCATAAAACCGAAATTTTCAAGTTGAAACTCATTGTCATGTTTTGAGTAATTCCTTTACTAAAACTTACTTAGTTCAATGAAAATAATTTTTCCTATATTATATATCATCAAAGCATTCCATTTTCAATATAAAATACTTGTTTTGGAGATCTAAAAGAAGGTTTTAAAAATTGGTCTCCCCATAATTACGAATTTCCTCTTTGAAGTTTACAATGAAGACAAGACCTAAATTTTGTCTTTTACAAAACACTTGATTAAGCAATACCTTTTAGGAAAACTCATTTAAACTTATGAAAATTCATTCCTTAAGATATCTATACCAAGAGCCCTTTATATTTTTGTTAAATCTTCATTTTAAGTTGATGATGGGTTCCAAAAATGGGTTGGTCTAGATCCGAATTTTCATAAATTTATTTTGAACATATCTCTTGAGAAAATTCATCAAAACTCATGAAAAACAACCCATTACATATTATATCTTAAGAACCCTTTTTTCTTGAACAAAATCCTCATTTTTGAGTTGGAAAACATGTTTTTATTTTAGGTCTTTCTTGATCCGAAAATGAAATTTTTGTTTTTGAAAATCAACTTTGATTCTTGTAAGATGAAGTCTTGATGATATACATCCATCAAACCTTCATTTTCTTAACAAAAACTTCCATTTTAAGGCTTGGAAGGGGGTTTTTAACATGGTGCCTTGACAAGTTACGAATTTCACTTTTTCATTCAAACTCAAATCTAAGATCTATCAATATTCAACCATGAAACATAAGAAAACTTGGTAATAGGCCTTAAACTTCTAGATCTACACATAAACATAACTAAAGCTTGGTAAAACTCTAGATCTACAAGTTATCACATAAACAAGAAGATAAACAAGCCTTCCATATAACAAGAATACTAAGGACAAAAGAGATCATCATCTAGAGGAGTGTTTCAATTCTTGGCATCATCATCCATAGCTTTTCAAGCTTGTGGAATGTCCTTTGATGCATGAAACATCCATGGTATCATCCTAGAACATCTTATAAGAGCAAAAAGAAAGATTACCTCAAATACTTGCAAGAAAATTATGTGGGAGCAAGAAATAAAATGGTGGCAGCTTGTTTGTGAAGAAGACAAGCCAAGAAGAAGAAAAAGAGGGAAAAAGAGAGAGGAAAAATATAGGGTTTGTAAAGATGAAAGAGGAAAAGAATGAGATGTTCAAATAGAATGGAAAGTGTGTTAAATAATTGATAAAAAAAAATAAAACATACAGCTGCATGGAGGAGGGGGTTGGCGTGATTCCAAGGAGTGTAGGGAGTGTGTGTAGTTTGTCTTTAACTTGTATTTTTGAAAGTGTAACAAATTGCTTCCATATCTAACTAAAAGAGACTTTTAAAATATCAAATAATTGATTAAAAATAATGAAAACTGGCTAATTTATGGGGAATGGGAAGCTGCAATTTTGGGAAATGGAAGTGTAAGAAAAAGCAAAAGAAGACATAATAATGTGTAGTAATGATAATGTATGTGTACTTGAGATATGGTTGATAAAGTGGCTTTTTGAATAAGAAAATATATAAAATAAATTAAGAAAAATATTTCATTTAAGTGGCAGAATTTTTATGATTTAAATAAAATAATCAATTAAATTATTTTTAGAAATTTAACAATTTAGTTATCGGTAAGAGTAAAATAAGCCTATATGAGCTATAACTGATATTTTTAAAATCCGAAAAATTTTAAACTTGATATTTTTGAAATCCTTATAAAAATACGAGTCTAAAAATATTAAAGATGTATTTTTAATTTTCCGAGCCCCGAGACACGCTTTCCAAAGCAGTATCCAAACGGGTTCGAAATAAGCCGAAAATAAACCAATCTGATATTTTTAATAAATCAAATATTATTACGGACTATTCTAAACACTTTAATTATTTTTCGACTCCTCGATTTACGAACTCGGGTTTGCAGGATCTAAACTGTAGGGTTTTACTCAAGATCGGTTGACTTAAGGTCTCCGGTAGACTTTCCGGCTTAAGGTTTAGGGCTTAGAAAACAAGGGTTTACATAAACCAATTACTCTCTTCAAGTCAATTGATTCCTAATCCTATATGAGATAGTGGGAATGTCTTCATTCACTAATGCCAATACAAAATTGCATGAAACTCATGAACCCTAATTAGAGATTGAATATTTATTACGGAAATTCAAAGTCTCCCTATGTCTAGGTGAAACATGCAAATTCTTCATTCATGGATGATCTATCCTATTAGTTGAAATCTCTTTCTAACTAACAAGAATCAAACCTGCAATAATCTTGGCAATAAATTATCACAAGAACAATTAAAATCACATGAATAAATTCAAGACATAAACTTTTCATTAATTAACAATGATTCAGAACATGGTTTAGGGTCTCACAAAACCTAGGGCATACAAATCTACTCTTCCATAGGATAAATAATGAAAACAAAAAATCTATAAGAGTTTAGAGATAACATGATTGATTAAGCCCTTGAAAACAATCGTTTGTGACTTTGGATGTTTGTGCGACAATTCTCCCTTGAAAAGCACTCCAACATATGTCCTTTAGGGTTTAGAAATAGAATATAAGTAATTGAATCCCAAAAAAAAAATGAAAGCTACTTATAGTCCATCAAATGCACACGACCCCCCTACACAACCCCTGTAGGGATAATGTACATTGGAACAATGCAGAAATTCTCGGTCCTTAATCGTACACAAACCCGACGTACACAAGTCGTGTACCTTGGAAATCAAAATTTTCCTTGCTTTTTATCTCCAATAATTTTACACAAGTCATGTCTTCTTTGTAGTGTACTTTTGAGTTTGTAATAAAAGCTCCAAACTTCATCAAATCTTCACTTGTTTCAACATCAATCATTTGAAAAAGCTCAATTATTCCTCGTTTAACCCTGAAATGAATAATTTATTCAATAAGTATCCTTTGCTCTAATAGATCAACAAAATATCATATAAAATACGATCAATAAGGCACAATTATTAAGGGTCTTAGGATACTTATCAAGGATCAACCAACCCATTCATTCTAACTTGCGTTTTTTTCTTGACTATGGTTGGGTGGCAACTCCTTAAAATCTTATAAAACTGAATATTTCTTTCAAAATTCCTAGTTATGGATGCGTATTAAATGGGTTAGGGCTTGATATGGATCGAATTGAATGAAATCAAACCAAAAATGAAAAATTCAAGCTTAATAGCTTAGTGACTCCACTAGGGACCACAAGTTTTTAAGAAAGATAGTTATTTAAAAATACTTAAGTTAAATTTTATGCCCTTTATTGATCTCTTTTTTTTATTTTACTTAATCTGTAAATAGTTGCACGTATCTTCTCTTTAAGTGCTGTAGATAAAAGATACTATTATTTTTTAATGTGCCCAAAAAGGGCACATAATATTTTAGGGGGTGGATTTTATGAATTTTTGAAATATGTGTTAAATGTGACCAAAACTAGGTCACCTTAGAACCTTAGGAAAAGATGCCCCATAGGCTTCATGTGATATGATAACCCACTACTCGAGGTACAAATTAGCCCCTCACTCCGTTAACATAACCTATGCTCCATCAATCAGGGGACTTTTATAATCCACCAAACCCGCATTTACTGAATGGAGGTGATGATCAAAGTGTTGTGGCACATCATAAAAAAAAAAAAAGATTAAGGAAGATATTGAAATTATTCCAAAAGTCAAAATTTCCCTATAAATATTCAATTGTAAAAAAATAAAAAGTAAGAAAAGTATAATAAATATAAGTTTCATTGTATTTCTTAGATTTGTAAAATTTCTCTATAATCATTTTTTCCTTTGTAATTTGTAGATTTAGGAAACGGCCAACAACAGTTCATTTGGCATTTGGTCCAAACTCATCCACAAAAATCCACATCTATGAAGCACCTAATCCTAAACTCATGCAAAAGTAGTGGTTGGAGACCTTCAAACCTAACAAACAGGAGTTTATCAAAACTAGACTAGGCCTAATTCTCTCGTTGCCTAAAGTCAAGGTTAACATTCATTTGTTTAGGGCCTTAGCATATCTCTAGTGGCCTTAAGAAGCAGCTTTCTGCTTAGGCAAACATACCCTCAATCCTACAATTCAGGAGTACTCTAAACTCTTAGCTCCTTCAACATATGAAGGGATTTGTTGCCCTAAACTCAACAAGGGTTTTTTGACTTGTTTAGTAACTTTATAGGGGTCAAGAAAACTGAAGTGTATAGATTACTTAATGAATGCAACACTACCTCAATCAAGCTATCAAAATTGTTAAATTGGTTTAAAACTCTAGAAAATTATAGGGAGAATAGGATTATCTTTTGGATGCTTAGGAGCAAATCACATCAATGCCTTCGTAGCAATAGCATTTGGCACTATCCTATTTCCAAATGGTATCCTTCATATTCATTACCGGGTTATGGGTTAGTAGGATAGTTTTTGGAAGGTAAGTCTTATGTTTCTACCCTGTTTGTGGAATAAAACCGATCATTATACCACTTGAAGACCTAAAGTTATGAGAAGTTCAAGGCTAGCATAACCTTTTTAACAATATGGTTCACTAGCCACATAAGTGATTTTGGGATTCATCTAAATTGAGCACCCTACACCAACAACTATGATTTGATCAAATGTTTTGCTAGCCGAGTTTATATCCAAGTTTCCAAGACAACACGCTAGTGGATACATGTCTTATAGGATTTACCTACTAATGAGATCCTATAAATAGCTCGTTGCAATATTGGGAAGTGAAGACAACAGAGTCCCCCTAATTGGCATCATCGGGTGCACTGGATAGTAATTGGCTTGTGTGATGAGGCAGTTAGGCCCATTGCAAGAAATAACCAGCAAACCCCCATTGAAGAAGTTACTCTAGATTGCCAAGACCCGATATAGCCTTTGGAATGAAAGAAGAGAAGCTGAAAGCAATACAGGCCAAATAAAGGAATATAGAGATTAAGAGGATTTATGAAGCAAAGTCCTCCAATCTGGAGATTAGAAAGTATTAGGCAACTAAAGATTACAATATCAACCAAATGAGGAATCAATGAGGGGTATAGTTCGAAGCACTAGACGTAGTGAACTCGGTATAAGTTGATTCAAGTCTAGACATGAAGCTTATATACAGCTAACACAAGCTTGTATGGAGATTCAGTTCTAAGGTATGAAGAGAAAGGAACTGGAAATGCACGAAAAATTTTGGTGTAATGAGTGAAAGAACCAAGCTTTAGAAGTACAACTAAGAAAAGCTAAGAAAACAATATAGAAGTTAAAGGGTAACTTGCTTGCCCTAACAAACTTAGAAGATTGTCATAGAATTTGCTAGTTTTTTCTATTTTATTTGTAATCCTATTAATGTAATATGACTTTTGGAATAAATTCAATAAAAGAACGAAGTCTTTTCAATAATGCCTTGTTATTACCCTAATTTGCATCGATGTGGCTGCATTTTACTTACTATATATATATATATATGTGTGTGTCTTCTTTTGTATATATAATTCTTTCATTATATTAAAAAAAAAAGGAAGAAAAGAAAAAACAAAAAAAAAGAAAAAAAAAAACCTAATGACCTTTTAATTTTGTTCTCTAGGTTCAAAAAGATAGCAACTAAGGGTCTGTTTGTTTAGCTTTTTCAGGCAAATATAAACACTTTTTTCCAAACTTTTTTCTAACAAATTGTTTATTAAAAAATAGATATAGATGAAAAAAAGTTGACACTTCTCATGAAAAGATCAAATAGATCAAATATAAATACAAATCAAATATATTTATACATATCGTTTCGATATAGATACAGATGAGAAACAGACCATCCAAACAGACCTTAAGTCAGAAGTCCAATTGTCACTCGAGTGAAATCTAAAATGGCTAACATCAACAGCACCAACAATACCAACAATATTGATTCAACGACTGAGCAAAGGACCCAATCTTTTGAGCAAACTATGCTCAAGATGGCTAAACATATACAGATCCTCACCCAAAGTATTGGGGTTCTAAAAGCCCTTCAACTATTGGCTAAGCAACACTCAAAGTCTCGAAAGGGGGCTGATGGGAGGTTGGTTGAAGAAGAAGAAGTTCATTATGCACCTTAAGTAACTATTGAAACAAATCCTACTGAGTTGAAGAAGGAATTGGAAACTCATAATAAAGAGATGGAGAAAAGGCTCATCGTACAGTTTACTGAAAAACTGAAGGCATTTGAAAGGCTGATGGGTTTGATTAAGCTAGAATCACAAGTCTAACTATGGCTTACGCCAAAGCTTTCCCTGAAAAGTTGAAAGTTACATATTTCAAGAAGTATTATGGTACTAGCTATCCCAAATTATACTCTAGGCTCTATTTGAGAAAGATGAGCTAGTACACTTCGTATGAGCAGCTGATGGTCTAAACCTTTCACAATAACCTTATTGGACCAACCTTGACATGGTATGCCTAACTAGACCTCAATGAGATTAAAACCAAGGACAAACTGGTCAGGGCATTTTACAACCAATATAAATTTAATATTGAGATCGCCCCATCCATGTGGGACCTGAGCAACCTAAAAAAGAAGAAAGATGAGACTTTTAAGGAATATGCCCAACATTGGAGGGCATTAATAGCTATGGTTGCTATACTTATCATGGAGAAGAATCTAGTCTTTACCTTTATCGATACACTTGAGGAGCCCTTCTTCTACTATTTGATTGGGTATACTTTAGCAAATTTTTCTAAAATAACGATAGCAAGATACAAGATCGAGAGCATTATCACAATAGGCAAGTTAAAGTAGACAAGAAACAACTAACTTAAAAATTTAACAGCAAAGGAAAAGAAGCTACTATCAACATGGTCAATTCATCTAGGTATCCTAAACCCACATAGAGGTTCACTATCCAACCAACTTCTAGTGCCAATTAGACCCCTATCCAACATCAGCAGTAGCAACAATACTAGCTGGCTAATAGGTTCAATAAAAGGCAATTTACCAGAATTCTAGTACCTTTAAGTTAGGTACTTGCACGGCTGAAGGCCAATAATCTAATCAAATTTGAGACTCTAGAGGAAGGTTACAAGGCAAAGAATTACAACCTAGACTTGAAATGCGACTACCATTTAAGGTAAATAGGTCACTCCGCTGATGAATGGTAGAGACTTAAGAACAAAATTCAAGATCTCATGATGCAAAGCTAATCTAACTAGACTTTGTGGAAACTCTAGCTCCTAATGTCAACACAAATCCTCTTTCGAATCATGGGCCCATCATCAATATGACTACAGTAGAAGATCCCAAACCGATCATCAACTTGGATGAGTTACCTATCCCCATCAAATAGGTAGCTTGGATCCTTTACCAAAAAGGGTATTTAGCTAATATGAATTTGAGGGATAGGAAAAAAAAAATGAGGGCTGCCATCTACAATCTACTCTAAAAGGCAAATAACTAAAGGGGACATCCAAGAAATGCTTATCCCTAAACCCTGGAAGCTCAATACTAAAAAAGAGCTACGAGCCAAGCATAGTATAGGGGATCCTACAGTTGGTGTCTTGGAATCCCCAAGTGAGTTTCAATACCTAGTTGATTTGTAGATTCAACCCAGTGTCTACACCAATGGGCTATCAACTAGATAAGGACCTGAATTTAAGGAAGAAGATAAAGCTCCACAAGATATACCAGACCACTTCATTGGCATGATTGGGAATAATCCAAAGCTGGTGGTTATAAGATGCTTTAAAGAACCAAAAGAAATGCAAATGGTATTTAAGCTAAAAAGTTATGTTTTCCATGTTCTAATTGCATCAACAGACTACAAAGCTACCCCTTTTGACTACTGGGCTATCAACCAAGCTTTTGAAGCCATGGTAGGTAGGTTTGGTAAAGTACAAGCTTAAGAAAGGAAAGTCCCTAGCCGAAGAGTTCTTCCCACAGAGGACGGACAAGAAGAGAGAAGAGAAATCAGATGAGAAAGCTATGCTTGCAAAAGTTATGAAGGCAAGTGAATACCGGGTTATTGACCAATTAGCTAAGGTTCCTGCTTAAATTTCCCTAATGGGTCTCTTGTTAACATCTGAGGTACATCGGGAAGCATTATTCAAAGCACTTCAGCAGATTAAGGTCTTTGAGGGTATGGCTATTGAAGACATGGGACATGTGGTCAATTCAGAGTTCGCAATCAACCAAACCTCCTTTCACTTGAAGATTTAGGGGAAGATGGCACCCAGCATACAAAGCTCCTATTTATTGTGGATATCATTGGGCCAATCTCGCCAAAAGCTCCAAGTGGCCATAGATTTATATTGGTAGCCATCGATTACATTACCAAGTTAGTGGAAGCATTCTCATATGCTAATTGAAATACCCCAAACCTTCACATATATTAGAAATTGGGTTTAGATAGATTTGAATTAATTAAATTAATCATAGGATATAAATAGACAAGTTGACAAAGTTAGATTAGTAATTAATTAAATGAAAGTTGAGATTTTGATTCTAAATCTCCTAAACATGTTTCTAAATTGTTTAGAGGATTCATAAACTCTTGATTTTTAGCTTAAACACTAATTCCTAAGTCTTTACAAAATATGGGTTCATTTGTTTGAATAAAAATATCAGTTCTTAAATTCGAACTCAAATTTAATATCTTTGTATCTAAATTAAATTCCTAAATTAAGTTATTATTTTAAGTTCTTAATTTCTAACCTATTAGTTCAGAAATCATCTTCTAAATACTTTCGAAACTATAGATATTGATCTGGTAGTTATAAATCTAATACGTTATTTTGAAAATATATTTATATTTATCTTTTCCCTTTTATATTTAATTTTCTTCCCCTACCTTTATTTTTTCCTTATTCTTTCTCTCTCTCTCTCTCTCTCTTTTCTTCTTCTTCTTTCCCATATCTTCTCTTCCTCCTTCTCCTCCTTCTTCTTCTTCATTTTCTCTTCTCTCTTTCTTCAATTCATCTCACCACATCTCAAATTCAACAAAGCTAAAGGAGAAGTCAAAGTTAGGAATGAAGACAGAAGAAGAAATTACATATTTCTCCAAAAGATAAGTTTTCTATTTCAAGTTATATTTGTTTTATTTATTGTTTAAGTTAATAATTGATGAATTTATGTTGATTTAGGATGAGAGTGTTGTTTATATATATGTGTGTTGAAGTTATGGTTGTTGGAAGTTGGGTTTGAGATTGAAGATGATGAATAGTGATTTAGAGTTGTTAGTCTTTGAAGTGGATTGTATGTTGTTTGATATGTTGAATATGGATGATTGATGTTGAGGAGTTCATATATCAAGTTTAAGAAGCTTAGAAAATGATTTGGAGAAGTTTAGAAGTGTTAAAATGTTTTGCAAAACTTAAGTTTTCGAAAACAAGCTTTTGTTAAAAGCATGTTCTATCACGTACGCCGACATCTGATACTTCAACGCCGCCGACATTGAGCTTGGTGATGAAGTGATCAAAATGCCAATTCCTTAATGCCACTAGCAACGCTGTCGGTGTTTGCCTAAATTTTACTGACAACGAATTTTGAACCAAAGTGATTAGAAATAATTTTTTTTAACGATGCTGGCATTTGCAATAATTTTTACTAGTGTTGCCTTTAAAAAAACCGAACACCGGCATTTTGAGTATCAACACCGCCGGCGTAGGTTTGAAGCCCAAACTTCACAGAGTTCAAATTTTTAACACCGGCATCCAACGCTGCCGGTGTAAACTTCAGCACTACCGACGTTGGTGCATTGAACACCGGACTTTTGCTGGCATATCCTCTGTTTCGAATTTAATTTCTAAAATTATCTTCAAATCTTTTCCGAAGCTTGAAATATGATCTTGTATGTATGAGTTGACCTTGTATGATGATTTATATGTTATGTAAGTTGATTGATATAATTAAACATGAGATAAGTATATTTAAAGATTTAAGAAATAGTTAAATTAAATATAGAAGTTAGATATAAAATGAACTTAGTTAATAAATCTAAGTTCCACTTGACTAAATGAGCTTGAATTAGCTAAAAGGAATTAGATTACTTAAGTTTAATCAACTTGAACTAGTTTTAGATTAAATGATTAATTTTAATCAATTTGGCTTAGATTAAGTTAAAATGAGTTTAATAGCTAATAATTGGCTTAGATGAATGTGTTAGGATGATCTTTGAATAACATGAGCAATAAGTTGTTTTAAATGTTTATTTGCTTTGAATATGAATGCTTTTATGTATGAATTCTTTGTATATGTTATGTTTTGTGATAAAAAACAATAATTAAAGTGAAAAGAATTACTTTGACAGACAAAGGAAAACTGTCCATATTTTGGCGGGGCGATCTTCGCAGCCATTGTAGGTTCCAAATTAGTGTTCGATCAAATAGGGTTAATAAAAGTTTGAGAAAGTGGATGATTAGTTTAGTTTAGTTTCTTATACGAGTTCTTTCCTTAACAGAAGTAGATATCTGATTTATCTTTTGGATTATCTTCTGAAATTCCTTCAGAGGCTATGTTTGGATTTCATATTCAAGGTACGTAGTAACTTGCGTATTGGACATTAGGATAGGCATCTAAAATGGATTAAGAACTTAAACTTGACTTAATAATTGATGAGTGTTGGTTGTCTATTATGCCGTTGAATCCGGTTCGAGGAGCGACAACCTTGTCATGATGCAATGACATGGTAGTTAGGCGCTTTAACCGTAGTCATGATGCAATAACTTTACCATGATGCAATGGTATGCTATGATGCAATAGCGATTCTTTTATGGTTAAGCGGGTGATCGATGGAGAGTGTAGTGTCTGTATAACGTTTGCTTAAACTTGGAGAGAAATACCATGGTTTAATTCAACGTTTTATGGGAACAGGTGAACTAGATTCATGTTATGGACTAAGTTAAGTAAAGTTGAGTAACGGCTACAAACTCTGGATGAGATTACTTTTATGGAATAGATATAGGGGATATAGGTATTCCGACTACTTATATCAACCCCCTGAGCAGCTATTGTTACTTAGGACCCCCAGATTCCTATTGGCTTGTTCCGGAGTGTGAGTGCTCCATTGTTAATTTGTTTATTTTAATGGAAAGATAACAACTTGTGGATTGATGCATTAATTAAGCTCGCGTGTCATTCCGTGTGTGATTATGTTACTGTGTACTGAGCTTCGGCTCATTAGTATCGTTATTGTTCTTTTCTCTAGGTGATATATTAGGATGAAGTTGTTGATGGAGTTGATGATGATGATGATGATTGATGTGATGATGCTTGACTCGGGTTTTGGGCGCTTGTGATGATTCAGAGAGGATTTGTGGATTAGTGAAGTGAGTAAGAGCGTGAATGTAGTTTAGTTATTTTTTTTCTTTTTGTTCTGTGCTAGTGAGAGCTGGATTTATGATTTAAACTTGTTATATTGTTTAAAGGACATAGTGGAGCCCATGTTTTGTAATTTAACTTTTGCAAAGCTTTGTTTAACTGAATAATTTTCCACTTGAGAGAGTGAAAGTTTTGAAATGTCTTTATTTCGAAATTGTTTTATAAAATTTATTTCCACTACTAAATCCAGTTGTTGCTAGAATCTAACTAAATGATTTCATAACCTAAAATTGAATAGCAATGTTCAACATAAGCACATTCTTTTAAGACAACCTTACATATAATTCGTAATAGTTATACATGATTAGAGACTTGGTGTGCTTAATTTGACAATTGAGAATGTCGGGTCTTTACACTAATGCCACCAAAGGAGTAGTTATAAAGTTCATCAAAAGAGATATTATTGCAAGATATGGGGTTCATGAATCAATCATGATAGAAAATGGCACTAACCTGAATAACAAATTAATGATAGAATTATGCCAGCAATTTAGGATTAAGCACAGAAACTTTACTCCATACTGAACCCAAACGAACAAGGCAGTTGAAGTGGCCAACAGGAACATTAGAAGAATTATAAGAAAAATGGCTATTACTTACAAAGATTGGCATGGAATGTAGTCGTTTGCACCCATGGCTTATCATACATCCATCATGGCTTCAACAAAAGCAACTCTATATTCATTGGTTTATGGCACTAAAGCAATCCCACAAGTTGAATTTGAGATTCCTTCCCTTAGAATTTTGGCAGAAATTGAATCAGATGAAGCAAAATGGGTGAAAAGAGAATTGACCAGCTAAACCTCATTGATGAGAGGAGATTGACCTCCTTATATCATGGTCAGTTATATCAACAAAGAATGGCACATGCCTCTAACAAGAAAGTCCGACTAAGAAGTTTCAAAGAAGGGACCTAGGTTTAGGAAAAGTCTTGTCAAATGTACAAGCCCTAAGAGGAAAATTTACCCCTAACTATGAAGGGCCATATATAGTAAAGAAAGTATTGTATGGAGGGGCTTTGACTTTATCGCGTATGGAATGTTCAAATTTAAAGGACCTTTAAACTCTAATGTAGTCAAGTCATACTACGTTTGATGAATAAATAAAAATTCTATTAGGTTCAGAAAAGTTGCTGGTTTATTTGTCCATATGGGATCTAATTTTCATTATCTATCAATGTTAACCCTAGTAGTCATCGGCATTGGATTGTTCATTGACAGACTACCCCAACCGATAAGTTCTTCTTCATCCCTATACTTCCCATACACCATAAAACATGGAGTGTGAAGTGAGGATGAGAGAATTAAGCAATTGATAAAATTATAAAACATTCTAATACTCTATAATTTGATATTTCTCAAGGTAATGCAATTTTTAAGGGAACAAAAAATGAATGAAGAAAGTAGGAACCTACGGAAAATGCAAAGGAGTGTCCCTAAAAATAAAAGATTTATTCACAAGAGCCACCATAAGCCTAAAAGAAATTTACTACCTCAAGAGTAAATGGAAACATCTTGCAGATTGCCACACTAGAATCATGTTGCAAAGTTGCCAAGTCGATGGATGAAGCCTAGTGACAATTGGATTTCGTTCATTGGTCTGACAATTTAATAGCATCTATAAAAACCAGGTAAGACAATTAACAAAAGTTGTAAAGATTTTGTATCAAATCAAAGGCTAGCTTAAAGAAGCACCCACCCAAATCAAGTTCCAGCTCAAGGATCACACTTGTATCAAATCAAAGGCCAGCTTGGAGGAGCGCCTATCTAAATTAAGTGCCAGCTCAAGGAGAGCACTAGTATCAAATTTAAGGCCAGCTAAGAGGAGCACCTATCCAAATCAAGAGCCAACTCGATGAGCGCACTTGTATCAAATCAAAGGCCATCTTAGAGGAACGCATATAAAAATTAAGTGCTAACTCAAAGAGTGAGCTCATATCAGATCAAAGGCAAGCTTAGAAGAGTACCTATCTAAATCAAATGCTAGCTCAAGGAGTGCACTCGTATCAAATCTAAGGCTAGCTCAGAGGAGCTCCTATCCAAATTAAGTGTCAACTCAAGGAGCGTACTTATATCCTACAAAAGCTAGCTCAGAGTAGTGCCTATCCAAATCAAGTGCTAGCTTAAGGAGCACACTTGTATTAAATTTAAGGCTAGTTTAAGGAGTGCCTATCTAAATCAAGTGTCAGCTCAATAAGTGCACTTATACCCTACAAAGGCTAGCTTAGAGGAGCACCTAGACAAATAAAATGCTAGCTTAAGGAGCGCACTTATATCAAATTAAAGGCAAGCTCAAATGGAGTGCCTACTTCATGTGCCAGCTCATGGGGAGCCTATTCCAAGTTAGTTCAAAAACACCAAAAATAAGGGATATTCGATGAATGGTTATAAACACTAATGGATCAATTACAGGCCTCATTATTTGTTGTAATGTTTGCCTTAAGCTTTCAAAAGGCAAAAAAGGGTCTCTTTTTGTCTTCGTATAGCACCACAAAGAGGGATAGCTATAGAAACCCTATTTTTGTTCATTTAAGGCTTCAATTTATAACAAAGTTAATATTATATTAAGCCCACAATTTTTTTTTAGAAATAATAAATAATAAAAAGATAAAAATAATAATGATAAATAAAAAAATAACATAATAATATGTACATTTTGTATGTTCATAGTTTTATGGGCTAATATAGTATTAATTATAATTCTAAAAAATTATAGACTGAATTAAATAACTCACAATGGACTAACCTATTTAATTGAGCCTAGTTTTGAAACCTTAAATATAAATTATGTGCAAGTCATATCAAGACATAGGTTGTATGGATAAGTCATTGCATGTTAATCAAGAGGTCATGGGTTTGAGCTTGGACAAAGGTAGATTTGCCTTTTATTTTTCACTCACCAGAACGTGCCATGTGGCAAGATACGTTTAGGCGTGATGACATCATGTCATCTTCAACCTTAGGCAAGCACAATTCCTATAGTTTCCATGTCTGACAAGCCATCTTTATGGCCTTTTTTTTACTGAATTTACTTTGTAATTTCACTAAATTAATGGTGAAATTGTAAAGTACACATGGAGTATTACAAATCAAGTCAAATCTTTTGGTCTCAATTCATAGTTTTGGATGGTCAAATTTGAAGATGAAAATTAGGGAATGTTTGAATGCAAGAAGAACTCCGTCACCTTCAATGATCCATGAAGCATCTAAGGGTCAAATATGTTGGAATATTTGTTTGAACTTGCTAAACTTTCACTAAATCGTCATTACTCGGAGTCAAAATTGAAACCCTAAATTCATGATTTTGATTAAAGCACTCAATTGGCTTTCATGTTTATTCGAGCTCCAATCCTACAAATAGGAGCTCAAACAAACAATTTGGAATAAAAAATTACACAAAAAATAACTTTTATAGAGTTCAAATCAAAGTATTTTTGAAACTAGGGTTTCGAAATCAAAGATTTTGATTTCGAAGTTTCTGAGTAATATTGGTTAATATAGTTGATACAGGAAGCCTCCAGTAAGTAAGAGTTATCGATTGATAGCTTTAGTGAAGCTTGACGACGTCGGTGACCATCTCAGCCAATCAGCCACTGTTGACTGCCGCTTTAAGATCACGAAATTGCCACCCACGGTAAGTTTCGAGCCAAACAGCCAGTATTGCACTGTTCTTCCTCTTATTTTCGACTTATCTAATAACATCCCCACGCTCAACACCACCAAACTATTGGAACCCATCACCACCAATCACTTCTATCCTCAGTGACCCGAATTCGAACCAGCTCTAACCTGGATACGATCCGAGTCTAACCCACGCCCCTTCACCAATTCGACCTGGGCATCTGAATCCCAGGTAAGTTGGTTTTCTTTTTTATTAATTAATTAATTAAACTAACTAACTTATATTAAAATAAAAATAATAAAAAGAAAGATAAAAAGGGGAAAATAATAAAGAATGAGAAAGAAACAGAATGAAAAAAGACATAATAAATGAAGTTGAAAATGTGTATTATGTAAGCATGTTAGAATAACAGTAAAAGACGACAAAAATAATGTATAGATAGGAATTAATAGTGAAATAACTTGATCTGATAAAATAATTTTAGGATCTATAAAAGTTTTTTATCACTTAGAAAAAATATTTTTCTAAATCAAAGCAAATTTGATAGGATTATGGTATTATTAATACTTAAAACTCTCTGTTTGTCAAACTTGTAAAATTTAATAAACTGATAGTCGAGAATTGAAAAATTAAAATTGATCAACCTACTAAATTTTTTGAAAGAACTATGTTTGTCTGATCTTTATTAGTTGGTAAGTAGATATCTCTGGACTGACATAAAATCTGAAAAAAAATAATTGTTTTGTTCTATCATTTTTTTTTTGTTAATATTAAACTAATTTGTTATTTCTTGTAAAATAATTTGTAATTGACTTTTAAATAAAATGTAAGTATTATGCTTTATAACATGATGAATTTTGAGTATTAAAAGATAGACTTTAGTTTAAAAATTTTTAAATGGTAACCACACAGTTTTAATAGGATAACCCTCGAACATAGAATTTCTAGTAATTATGAAACTAATTTTGAAATTGGTTTTATTGTGGACCCATGGCCAAATTAAGATCAATCAACTCATTGATCTTAACTTGCATTTTTCTCCGACTATGATCGGATGGCATTTTTCTCCAACTATGATCGGATGGCGACTCCTTAGAAGCTTACAAAACTAAATATTCTTTCAATTCCTAGTTGAGAATCCATATCAAATAGGTTAAAGTTTGATAGAGATTGAATTGGAAGAAATCAAACCAAAGACGAAACATCCAAACTCGACAATGACTAAACATCAAATTCAGTGAACTAAATACCCGTGCTACATTTTACATGAACTTTATGCTTTGCAAATCGCAATGGGGAGGGGAAACAACAAAGCAAATACAAATATTTTCTAAATTTTAGTCTCGTATTGGGTATACCGCCTAACATTCATGTGCTACACCTACTAAACCATCTTTAAATTTTGATAAATTAGAAAATGATCCTTAAAAGCTGCAACTAATCCTGCTAAAATATGATCTTGATATAAAAAAATATCTCAAATTTGTCAAAATACACTTTAACATCCCACAAACTTTGATATCAATAACTGTCTTAAATATTACTAATTTATCAAAATTAAAAGAATTATTTACACTATTTAAAAGGTTAGAATATATCATTACATCGTCGTCAAAATTTAATGAGCTCTCTATAATTTTAAAGAAGGAAAAGAAGACCATTTTTGCTTAAAAATACACGTGTCTAATTATGTTATTTAATGATGCTGTTAAAAGGTCTTGCATCCAATAATATACACATTTATCTCGTCGATGACATCCAATAAAATTGAAACGATACCAAGAAGATTAGCACGACTCCTACGCAAGGATGACACACATAAATAATATACACGGTTCTTATTTTATAAATGTTAATACTCCTGTAGTAAAGTCTTATATTGCTTTAACTGTATATAGATATATAAAGGTTTACTAAAACCTCTCCACTTGTACAATAAAGAACCTTACATTAAATACATATTAATAAAGAACCTCACATTAAATACTTCATTTTTAATAATAATTTAGATTTTAAAAAGAAAACATATATATATATATAAATAAAAATTGACCGGCCAGTTTTGCCGGTTGCTGCCATTAAGGTAGAGCACTGGAACCTATCATACTCTACGTGAACGGAAGGAAAATTAAACTGCTGTCTGATTAAATTTTAATTAAGTTGATATTAGAATTATATGTATGCATTTATTCATTATTATAATTATATTAAACAATATATATATATAGAAATTTTGTTAATAATTTCATCAAAATATTTATGATATTTAGTGCATTTCATAAAAGATTGTGTGTGTGTGTATTACTTGAATTACTAATTAAAAGAGAAAATTAATACATAAATTGTGTATGAGCTGTTTTCAATAAAAATAGATTAAAACAAAATCAGTGATCAAACATCAAAATCAATGAACTAAATATCTGCGCTGCGTGTTACATGAACTTTATACTTGGCAAATCAAAACAAAGAGGGGAGGAAAAAAAAGAAGAAAATACAAATAATTTTCTCAGTCTCACGACGGATATGCCATCCAAGATTCATATAATTAATCATCTTAATATCTGACCTTGGTGCAAAAAAATCTTAAATTTATTAAAATATACTTTAACATTCTACAAATTTTATATTAATTACTAAAATTATTTTCCAATTTATCAAAATTAATAAAAGTTGTTTACACTAATATTTAAAGTCAGTTAGACATAGGCACGGTTAGGTTTTGAATTGAGAACCGAACCGGAACTATCACCATCACCGCTGTTCTAGAACTAGAATTGGACCGGTTGGCTGGTTTCAAACCTAGCTATAAAACCATCGGTTTTATAATTCGTAGGCAATTCTTTGACCTATAACTGGATTGAGAAAAAAAAAAAGAAAAAAGTAATATTAAATATAATTATCAATAACTAAATTATTTCATAAAATAAAAATTATTACTTATTCACAACATTTAATATGTTATTATCCACAACACAAATAAAATAACTTAAAATCATACTTAGTTAGTTTAAATAAACTTTTCCTAAAAGAAAAATTAATTTTCTTAATAATGTGAAACTATTTTTTACATTATAACTTTCTTTTACCCTATGATTATTCTGCAATTTCATATTCCTAACTACAATTGATATTGGAAGTGTATGTATACAAATAAATATGCATTCTAAACAAAAGTT
Source organism: Combretum micranthum (assembly GCA_024138025.1). Taxonomy (NCBI): domain Eukaryota; kingdom Viridiplantae; phylum Streptophyta; class Magnoliopsida; order Myrtales; family Combretaceae; genus Combretum; species Combretum micranthum. The sequence continues at coordinate 24,563 of JAMXBD010000561.1, forward strand.
TTTAAAAATTGGTTAAATAATTTAATACTTTTAAATATAATAATTATTTTAAGTTTAAAATTTATTTTATTAAAAAATAAAACTTATTTATTTTTATTTGAAAAAAAATGTGATTTTGCGGTTCCAAAATCGAAACTGCCGATTCTATAGAGCCGGACCGAAGCTATAAAAGACGATTTCACTTTCGATTTCTTAATTTCAAGATCCGAAATCGTGCGCTTCTGATTCCAATTCGATTCAGTCCTGAACTTGTGTGTATGTCTAAGTTTAGAATGCACGTTTACATCGTGGTCGAAAAGTTTAATAACCTCTCTATAATTTTAGAAAAGAAACCGGGGACCATTATTGCATAAAAATACACTTGTGTGTAGTGTAGACTGTAGTTATGTAGATCAATCATGCTGTAGAAATGTCTTACATTGCTTTTACTGTATGTAAATATATAAGTGTTTACCTAAAAAACTCCACTTGTATTATAAGGAACCTTGCATTAAATACATATTAATAAAGAACCTCACACTAAATAAATGTTAATAAAGATCCTTGCGTTAAATTTAAATGCATATGTGGTACTCAATTTGTTTAGTTTCAACTTTCAATGGAGGCACTTCATGCTTTATTTAATAATTAAGCTTTTTGAACAAAAACAATTACTACACAATATGCAATTAGAAAATCAAATTATATAAAATAAAAAAAACAAAAATCTTCCAACCAGTTTTGCAGGTAGTTGCCATGAAGGTGGAGCAGACGTCGCCATCGGTTCCAGTTCTACAAAATGAGGAACCAAAACTGGAAATCCCAGTTCTAATCCGGTTGGACGAAATTATCGGTTTCCGAACCAACGAAACGTTTTTTTTTTCCTTCTCTCCTAACTCCAACAACCAACCTTAATTAAAAATGAAAAAAAAATTAAGCAAAAAAATGATCCTAATAAAAAGATCAAAAAAAAAAACCAAAATATAGAGCCTGTAAGTTTATTTATTCTTCTTGGTTTTATCTATTTGGAAACATTCTAAGAAATTATATCTGGTCCCAATTTTTAAGACTAAAATCAAACATATATATAATTAATTATGAAAAGATATAAACATCGCAGAATACAGCCAACTTTTTTTTTTTTTTAAACCGGCTTGAAACCGCTGGTTCGGTTCCGGTCTGATTTCCAATTCCAATCCAAATCGTGCATACCACTAAGGTGGAGCGCTGGAACCTATCATACTCTGCAAAAAGAATAGACAAAGAATTATACTACTGCAAGGTCATAATTATATTAAGTTGATATTAGAATTATTTATATATTTATCTACTATTGTAATTATATATATGATTATATATAATAATTTTGTTAATAATTTTACTATAATATTTAGCGTTTTTAAAATATTTCGTAAGAGATTATATGAGTATATTATTTGAAAATTAATTATTACTTAAAAAATAAAATTAATATATGAAATCTATATAAGTTTTTTTCAACAAAAATAAATTAGAAAAATATTTGAATAGAACAGATATTCAATAATCCAAATAATTGAAAGTAAAAAAAGTTACTAAATTAAGTTTATAATTAGCATTATTTAGTAATACTTTATATGATGAAATAGCCATGAATTCCTTAAATTATATATTAATGTGTTATTAGAATAATATATATATTATATATATGTGTGTGTGTGTTTAGTTAATATAATTAGTTAATGTGTTATTTTTATGTGTAGTATTATGAAATTAATATTATTGTTTGATATCTATAAATGTGTGTATAGTGTAATGAATGTGTGTGTCTTTTTCAAACTAATATGCATATGTTATGTTTAGAATTTAGCAAATTTACTTTTGAATTGTTTAGATGTATGACAGAAATTTTGGCCAATTTTAAACCTACTTTTTAAGCTTAAATTCAACCCAAATGCATTTGAAATTTGCCTAAATTAATTCTAGGACAAATGTACCCCTAATGGCTAAGTTTGGATGATAATTGACTTGGTTTAGACTTGTTTTTTACCTCTTTTTGGGCAGCCCTATTTACCATCCGAATTTTCATCTTCTTTCTTTCTTTCTTCCTTTCTCATCCCAAAATCTTTAACCCTAAGCCAAGACTTATTACAAGCTTTAGGATTTGAATATCATTCCAAGCCAAGATTTAGTCATGTGAGTTTAATACAAACTTTATCTTTTTTTATGTTCTATATTGAATTGTTTGTAAATGTTAGAATATATATGATTTTGAGGTGATAATTAGTGTGGGATTGAATTGGTGCGGGATTGAATTGGTGCATTGATGATAGTTTGAATGGGATTAAGTGGCTAATGGGGTGGTAGTATATATCTTATAGGAGTGTGGATGTGTGGGGATGAGTATTTTGGAAGATTGAAGAATGAGTAGTAGAGATATGAATTTGAAGTGTGATTGGTGCTTTGATGATTAGAAGTAGAATTCATGTTGTTAGGATAGTATTTGGATCATATAACAAGCTTTAGAAAGTTTGGACTAAGTTTGAAAATTTTTTGAAAAATGAACAAGTTGTATTAAAACAGGGGAAATCAAAAACATTTTCGTATAAGCTACAATTTGAACATACGCCGGCATCTAGGGTTTCTACGCCGCCGGCTTATAGACGGTGTTGGAAGCCCACATAATCAAATTTCTTAAGGCCGATCGAACGCCTCCGGCTGTCGCTAGAAAAGTCAACCGGCGTTCATCCTTTCACATTGTACGCCGGCTACTGGGAATCAAAGCCACCGGCGTATAGGGAGAGGCTGCCAGCGTATCTGTGTAAGCGGCCAATTTGCACCTCTTTGGACGTTTTGAAAAATTTTCAATTTGGATTCTACGCCGGCTCAAAACCGCCGGCGTAGAATGAAGGCAGTCGGCGTACCCTTAAATGCTGTTAGCGTTGGCAGTGTTAATTTTCATAGTATTGAACACCGGCTCAAAACCGCCGCTTTGGATGCCGGCGTATCCCAGCGCTTTTTAATTTTTAAAACTTTCTTTAAAATTTTTCGAAGTTTGATATATGATTAATTACATATTTGTTAAAGCGATCTAGGATATAATAGGATGCTTAAATGCTTTATTACAACTTTGTATTAATTTATTTGGATTTCTTTGATATATTTATATTTTATACTAGTTAATTAGTGCTTAAGCTAAGTGTGAATTTAATATTTATTAAACAGTGATAGATCCTCGCCCAGTTAACCCCGTTAACTCCTGAGCTATCTCAGGTACACAGTAACTTGCTTGTCTCTTGCTAGGATAGGCATCAAAATCAAACTACTTTAAACTAAGAAAAATTCTAATGATATATGAGTGTTGATTGTCGTTGTTTGCCGTTGAATCTGATTCGGAGAGCGGCACCCTGCTCGGATTGGGGGCAGGGTACTTTCTAGTTAATGGATAGAATTGTTTAGGAGATATGAGTATCCGAGCTGCTCATATTAACCCCCTGAGCGTCGTGATGCGTTACTCAGGATCCCCTAGTATTACGGGATATGCCGGAAGGTGAGGCTGCTTAGTCTGTATGAATAGTAGGAACCACTCAGGGAGGCGGACGTAATACTAGATCCTTGTTGTCCGGAGTTTGAATACTCTCGTGTTGTCTTACTAAATAAAGATTTAATAATAAACAAGTGATTGTTGCATAGTGCATTTAGTCTAAGAATGCGTGATTCACTTCGCATTTTGTATTCGTTACTTGTGTACTGGGCCTTTGGCTCATATTTTATCTATTTCGGGTGATGATTCCGATGAGTTCTATACGAGTATGGGTACGGAACCGACTTTGAAGATTTTCTTGATGGGTTGGAGGATTAGAGATGACCATGGACTCAATGGACCCCTATGAATATAATAGATTAGATGTGATTCTTTTTTGTTGATAATGTAATTATAGTGTTAGTTGGGTTGTGTTTTGAGGATTTTGGTTAAGGCTTGTAAGAAGCCTTTGGATGTAATATGTATATAATGTATGTATTTAGCTATTTAGAAGTTGAGTTGTTCCTTTTGCCACAATGTGTGGTAGTATCGCTTTGCTTAAGGTTTTAAAAAAAAAGATTTTATGTCTCCCATTGTATAATATCTTTATGGAATTAGATAAACAATTACTCAAACAATTCCTTTAGGCAACCTTACATATAATCTTAGAGGTTATATGTGGTTGGGGAACCGTTATCTCCTATTTCAAATATAGGAGTGATAGCGGGTCCTCACATATGATAAATTCAAAACATCTGTAATATGAAGAATATAATTTTTTTAATGATGTACTACAAATAAAAAATAGTTCTTCAAAAGAATTTATTTAATTAAACATAATTTTATAATATAAGAAATTAATGCTATTAGTTATATTGAAAGAATTAAAAAAAAAAGAAAAAGAAAAAGACAATGTCTATGTAATAACTGTCTTATAAACCCTCGAAAAAAATGTATCATAAGAAAAATTACTGGTTGTTGTTGTGCACTGATTGACTTTTAAAATCTATGTATTTTTTTAAATCATCTTCAAAACTACGATCCAAAAACACAAGCGAACCTATCAGAGTAACATAATAGAAAGATCTAAGTCATATTTCACAAAAAAAGTGGCAATTACTTCTACTTACTCTTTTCCTATTATTAAGCCTACCAAAACAAGGGAAGTTTATCTAACGAATAATCTAAACTAAGCTTAAAACTGACAAGTTTCACAGCATGCTTAACCTCGCTTAATTAGCATATATTAGAAGATAATTAGTGACAAACTCACAAGTGCACATGAATTAAGTCTAAATTCAGACATTAAACATAAATAGAAGGTAATTAGTGACAATTTCTCATTAACCTTGCTTAATTAGCACTAAAAGGATGGTTTATGGTTTAGGATCTTAGATGTTCTTACCTTAAATTTTGGAAGAGTTTTAGAGGAAGAACAGGAGAGTAGAAGAAGAAGAAAAGGAATATTATGGGGATTTAGAGTGTAGTGTGATGCCCTTGATCTTATACAATCCTAAACGTCCATTTTTTTTTTTAAATATGTAAAAACCTTCACTAATTTTAACAAGTCTAGGGTTTTTAATTAATCTTATGGGCTAAAATGACTTAGATAGTTCAACTAAATCTAAATTATTATCTTAACTAAAATTTGAATTTTAATAAAAGTAAGTTTCTTATTAGGGGCAAAATTATAATTTAGCCAAAACATGACTCCAGATTGCATTGCTTTTATTTTTCTTATAAAATTTTCATCCAAAAGTATTTTAAATTCTAGCTTACTTTATTTCAACGTTCTTGAATTTTTTTAATTTTTTAAAAATTTAAGCTTTCAGTTTAGGGTAAAATTGAAAATTTAAAAAAATTATAATCGTTTAAGGTTTTATATGACTTCAATTAGCTTTAATTAATTTCAATGATTTTAAATCTTTATAATTTGTGTTTGGATCAATTCAAAATAATAATTTTATAGTTTTGTACTTGCTAATTGATAGAACTTGATGGATTTCGATGTCTGTTTTGCCGAGAGAAAGGAATTTTTATTGAGATTGGCAGGTACTGCAAGGGAAAGAAGCAGCGGAGCACAATAATTTATTTGGTTCCTCTTCTGTTTGTTAAAAAAAACAGTTAGATATAAGGACACTTTTTTTTTGGCCAAATGTTTAATAAGGACTTGATGAGGTTAAAAAGCACACAGATTGGGATATTAACTCGGTGGACTAGGGTAATAGAATCATTGCAGAAGTCAGGACTAGTAATAGAATCATTGCAGAAGCCAAGATAGCCAAGATATACGCATAATTCGATTTCAAAACAGGAGTCGAATCAGAATTATTACTAGCGTTTCAACTGTATCAGCTAAGGAATAATTGGTTCTTTGGTTCTTAAGAAGTTCTATACTCTAGAGAGGTGAAAACCAACAATTCTAGCATATTTTCATTAAAAAAATTAAAATTTTATATTAAATATATATATTATTATATTTAAATATTTTATTGAATAAAAATTTATTTTCTATTTACAATTTTTAATGTGTTATTATCAACAACAAATAAATATAAATTAAAATCATATATAATTTATTTATATAAATTTTTCAAAAAGTAAAATTATTTCCATAATATGTAGGATTTTTGTATTAAATTTTTTTTAGAGTATTTTATAATTTTATATTACTAAATAAATTTCAAAAATTTTAGTTAAATAATTTAACATTTTAGACCAATAATTAATCATTTTGAGTTATAAAATTATTTTATTAAAAGCTATTTTTTTTTTACTTTAAAAAGAAAAAAAAAATGTGCTTCCTTGATTACAAACCAGAATTAGGAACTATCAGTAGTAGCATTCTGATTCCAGAACCATGCCTATAAGTCTATGACACTAAGTAGGAGGTGAGTCATTTCATTACTATTCAGCTGTACATATTCTTGTGATTTGCTAATTTCGCGGCCTTGCCATGTATGAAAGGGGTGTACTATGTGAATTGGTAGTTTAAAAGCATTTTTTACTAAAACATGGTTTAGAATGAAAGGGATTTGGATAATATCACGTTTGGTATGGAGGAATCATTTTTAATGGAATGAGTTTGATTAGAATGGAATTAGTTTTGAAATGACAAATCCAAAATGAAATGGAATGACTATAAAGTATATTTTTCAAAATTATCCCCAGTAATAAAATAAATACAAATGTAAATATAAATATATGATAAAATAAAAAGATAATTACACGTTGCATAATTAATGAATTTGGAATGGAATCGTAATTCTACCTTTAAGAAGGTGGAATTAAATTCCCATTTGAAGCCAGAATAATCGATTCCAAAAAATCGACATTCTAACTTTTAAAAGTGCATTGAAACATAAAGAATGGAACGGAATCTGGAATCACGATTCCATTCCGGGTCAATTCTGGTGTATCAAACATAACATAAAAAAATGGAATGGAATTAAATAAATGATGCAATAATAAATTTATTTATTTATTTGGATATATTATAAATTGAATGGAATTGATGATATATGTCAAAAATACCTCATAATAAATGTAAATAAACAATATAATAGAAAATAAAAATATAATTATAATATTAATTATTAATGAGATGGAATGAAATCATAGAATTCTCTCTTAAAATCGGAATCCTGATTCCAATTTATAGAATTACATCTAAAGATAGATAGACATTGGGATTGGAATTAGAATCGGAATGAAACCAAAAATTAAAATTATGTTTCGGGTTTGCTATGGCATGCCAAATGTGCTTTCCTAACTTTTTCCTTTTTTGATTTTTGAGTTGTTCCTAGTCAAACTCGCTCTGTCTTATTTGCTTCACGGGTCACGACTGAGTTTTAAACTTTATTGAAATGTTATTCTTGTTGGGAAAAAAAAAAACCGAAATGAAATAAAAGGGAAAAAGAACTTGGTGTACGGATATATTTGGAAATGAGATAATGTCACGGATGGTAGTTTAACTTTGACAAAATATATAATTAGGTATCTAAATTTTGAAAATAATTAATTTAGTACTCAAACTTTAAAATTGATCAATTTAGTATATGAAAGAACTTGATAAAAGTATTGTTAGTGTATACAAAAATTCTTTTAGCTACTAATTTTGTCAAATTTAAATACTAAATTAATAAATTTCAAACTTCAAACTTCAAATATCTAATTATATATTTTGTCATAGTTTAGATACTATTCATGGGATTAACCATTTCGAGATATGAAATCCTTGCAGTGTGTGTCGTAGGGGCCTTACAAAGTTCATATAATTGTGCAATATATTTTTAAATGCTAAAAAAAATGAAAATTATGTATAATATATAATTGTAATACTGTAAATAATTGCCTATACTTAGCAATTACATACAAGCCAATGAAACAGCCCTGGGGAATTAATTAAAGTTATATAATCTGTTATTATTGTTCAATATAACATAGATATCCAAAATAATATTTTGCAAAGAAATTAAAATTCTAGCAAAAATTGATGATGTTATTTTTATAATTAAAGCCTAAGGGAAGTTAAATAAAATTCAATTATGAATTTAAGATGTCATCAAATTTTACTATTTTTCAGACTAAGTAGAAGTGGGAGTCGCCTGCTCAAATTCCATTTGCATGCTTAAGTTTATATTTAATTTAATTATAATTTACGGAGATTAGGCTTGCATATTGGAAAATAAAATAAGTAAATAAATAACAATAATATATATTACATAACTATTAACTATATATAACAAAAGCCAATGGTTGTCTGGTTAATGATAAAACGGTGTATAATACTATACATACACATGCATGCATATTTGATTTTTAATTGTTAAATAAAGGGAAAGAAAAAAAAAACATTTTTATTCCTCAAAGTTTGATCCTTTTTTTTTATTAAGTCTTTAGCCAAAATGAAAACTTATGGTTTGTCCAAATGATTAATTTAAACTAGTATATAATTAATTGCATAAAAATTAAATTAAATAATTTAAAAAATCATGAAAATAAAACAAACAAGTAAAAAAAAAATCAACATAGCTCCATTTTTACGTATCCAAAAATAAAAGATCAAATCTTTACCTTTGATTTCAATCCAAATCGAGTCAATCAAAGATTAAGAGTACTAGTTAGCACATAATATCCATTAATATATTTGATCAAATCATCAAACACTCAAATATAATGAAAATAATAAAAATTGAAAAGAGAAAAAATAAAGAATCCATAGAATCTAAATATAATTTCATTTTCTACCATTTTATCTTTTTATTTATAAAATTTTTCTAATTTTTAGATAATGAAATTATGTAGATGCTATAGGTTTGCTATTTTCTTTTATTTCATCTTTTAAATTTTAATTTTTTTTTCATTCTATCCGAGTGTTTGATGCTCTGAGAAATTATGTGCTAATTTTACTCTTAATCTTTGTTTGATTTGATTTTGTTTGAAATTCATGGTAATGATTTGATCTTTGCATTTAGATATGTGGAAAGGAGTTATATTGATTTTTTACCTTTTTTTACTTGGTTGTTTTATTTTCATTAATTTTTTATTATATTTATTTCTTTATTTAATTTATATAAAATTAAGTATATTATTAATTTAAATTAATTATTTGGAGTCTTGGATGAACCATAAGTTGCCATTTGTGAAATATGGATTGAAAAATTATTGGCATTAATAAAATCCTAATTTGTAAAGAGAGACAAAGCTTAAATAAAAGCAAAAAAAAAAAAAAGGCGAAGGGTTTAATTAGAAAATCGGTCCAGTGTAAAAAATTTACTTTTCCTTAAATAAATAATAATAATTGGTTAATTTTGACACTTCAGAAGCCCACCGTTTTCAGCTCTCCTCCATCCCAGGCCCACCTGTTCAGAAGGTGAAATAACAAAACTGCTCACAAGCTCCTACACTATCTAAACTAAACCCTCCAAACCCTAATTCACCGATCCAGCTTGTTCTCGCTTGCTTCACCTGAATTTCTCCTCCTGTCAGCCATTTTTACTCTTGTCTTCCACTCCAATTCAGGTACGTTATTTCTTGTATTATTCTTCAATCAGTAAAATAAATCAACCTAACATTTCTTATGATCAACCTTCGTTTATAAGACTCTTCTAGGGATTGTTCACTGCTTTAGTGGATTGATAAGCTATATACTAGAATGTTTTTATACACAGAAGATGTATAACAATGCTTTATTTATTATGGGTAGGAAACAAAATTCGAAAATCCGTATTCATTTAGCACCCCAATTCGCCAAAATTCTGGATTGGTGTTTTCCATTATAAAAAAGGAGCAAATTTTTCTGAATATCTTTGTTTATTTATTTATTTGTTGTCGGTGTTTTGTCATAGGAACTGCTGTTGATAGAATGTTGCTGCAATAGCTCTGTTTTGAATCACAAGTTCTGTACTTGCCGTGTTTGCCAAAATGAGCTTAGTCCTAAGACTAAGAAATTGTTTATCCAATGGGTATGGGCGAAACAATTCCCCTTTCCTCCTCCCTTATGTAGTGGAAAAGTTAAGCTCAAATGGGATTTGTCGGCGATTTTCCCAACCGGCAAGGAAGGGGATGGATGAGGATTCTGAGGAGGAAGTTGAGATCGACCAAAGGAGGCTTCCTGCTGACTATGATCCAGCAACATTTGATCCTACCGAGCATCGTAGTCCTCCTACAGAAAGGGTTTTCAGGCTAGTTGATGAAGTGTCATCGTTGACATTGGTTGAGGTTGCAGAGCTTTCATCGATTATCATGAAAAAGTTGGGCATGAAGGAGCCGCCAACTGTTGGAGTCATGAAAGCGGCTGATGCTGCTGGTTTGGGCAATCTTGCTACAAAGGGGGCTGCTGCTGCAGCTAAGGAGGAGAAGAAACCCGAAAAGACAGTTTTTGAATTGAAGTTGGAGTCGTATGAAGCATCCGCAAAGATCAAAATTATCAAAGAAGTTAGGAGCTTTACGGATTTAGGTCTCAAGGAAGCCAAGGATTTGGTTGAGAAGACTCCCTCGATTTTGAAAAAGGGAGTTTCAAAAGAAGAAGGCGAGCAGATAATAGAAAAGATGAAGTCGTTAGGTGCTAAAGTCATAATGGAATGAATCAAATGCAGAAAACCATTCAGTAGGTTGTACGCCAGTTGATGGGACTCCCTTAATTTTGAAAAAGGGAGTTGTGGGAGAAGAAAGTGAGCAGAAAATTGAGAAGAAGAAAGCATTAGAGGCAAAGTTATTATAGAAACATTTCAAATGCCACATGGTAGTCAATAAGTGATGTATATTTGGCTGTGGTGATATGATTAGAGTTTTGTTATCCTACTGGATAATTTGCCCATTTTGAAACAGTTTCCTTTTGTTATCTCTGATGAAAAAGCCAGGATAATATGTCCGAATTATGAGATTTTCCCATTGATAGAGGGAAAAGATCATTGAAGAAATAGATTTTTATTAGTTGTATCATAACACGGACAGCATACCACTTATTTAAGCATTTGGATCTTGGCTCTTGCTTTTTTCTCTATCTTTCTTAAATTTAGCGTAAACATGATTGTTTTCTCCTTTTCATATAATGAATCATTGTCATCAAATATAAGCATTAGAGGAAAGAAGAATCATGATTCACAAAATGATACAATGGCAAGGTCGTGAGGCAACACTAATATAATGGCAACCAGTTAAAAACATTTTGCAGCAGTAATATTTTTCCTAATCTCATGTCTTTACGGATACGACGATAGTGTTTGTTTTCCAATACCATATCAAAAATATAACACATGTTTCTTGTATCAATGTCTAGTATTATCATCTCAGGCTTGCTAAGTATGGCATAAGATTTTTCTTTCTTTCTTTTTTATTTCTTCCTTTTTTTTTTTTTTTTTTTTTCTTTTTCAAGCTTTATGCAATTTGTAATGTACAAGAATTACGGTTAGTAGTAGTGATGATGTGGATGGTACCGATGGTTTAGTGATAATGAAATAACCTAACTTACTTAATAATTTAATTTTCATGTAAATATAATATTAGTTCTAAATATTAAGTTTGAAGTGAATTTGATATATGAAAATGAATGTGTAGAAATAGGTTTGATATACAACGTGTAAATTCTTATTAGTATAAAAGTGTGTTAGTAGCATGTTATGAATTAATACTATGTTTATTAATGTAAATTATTAATGTATTTGTATATGTGTGATGAGATTAATGCTATTGTTTCATGTATATTAATGTGTGTGTAGTATAATTAATGTTTGTGTCTCTTATGAATTAATATGTATGTGTTATATTTAAAATTATCAAAACAACTTTTGAAATGTCTAAGAATTTGTTAGCAGAATTTTAGAATAAGTTAAGCCCATTTTTAGGCTCAAATTAAGTCCAAATTAGCCATAAATTAAGCCAAATTAAGCCTAACCTATATGTACCAAAAAGTCAAAATTTAGGATAAATATAAGCCCATAAATTGATCAAAAGACCCTCTTTTGGCAGCTAACAAAATCTATCCGAATTTTCACTTTTCTTTTCTTTCTTTGTTCTTCTTTCTTCAAACCATAAGCTCTAAACCTTAGCAAGAACAACTCTTGGATTCAACAATTTTCTCCAAGCTAAAGCTTCTTCATATAAGTTAATGCAAGTTATAAACTCTTTGTTTGTTCTTTCTTGTAATATAGATATAGAATCCATGTTATAATGAGCTTTAATGTCATATGAGTTTGAATGATTTTATGTACTAATAAACGTTGGATTGTGTTTGTTATTATATGAACTTGTTATGTGTTATGAAGTAGTGAGAATTGTTGGTGATGATTGAAGTTGATTTTAAGTAGTTAAGTTTAAGGTGAAGAGTATGATAGGGTTTGATATAAATGAAGTAGTTTGATGTGTTAAAATGATGTTCAAATTTGCTAGGAATGGTTAATATGGAAAAGATAGTATATAAAGCTAAATATGTGTTTGAAGAAGGATCAAAAGTGTCTTATGTTACAAATTTTCAAAATGCAAAACAGGGGAAACAAAAACTTTTCGAACAGGTTTGTTTTTCCGTTTACGCCGGCATCTGGTACTTCAATGCCACTAGTGTAAAAGCGGTGTTGAATGTGATCAGAACCGATTTTCCTAACGCTGCTGGTAACACCATCGGCTTTCGTAAAGAAATTGACCAACATTTTTTTTTCAAATCGTACGCTAGGCATTAGGGCGTCAATGCCGCTGGCCTTTAATCGGTGTTGAATGACAGAACTGATTTTCTTAACGTCGGGCTTAACGCCATCGACGTATGATTCCAACGCTGCCAGCATTCAGCTCCAATTTGCCAGTGTAAGTTGCCTGCGTTTCCCTTGAGTTTTTATAATTTCAACCTTCTTCAATTGTCCCTCTTTGCTTCATATATGGTCTTCCAATGAATCTATAAATTATATAAACATGTTTTATGTATGAATTAAATGTTAAAGCTATATGTTAATTCATTGAATCTTTTTGTATAGTTAACTTAGAATTATGTGTTGTATATATATTCTACGTTCGATTATTGATTTGTTTTGATATTCCTTATTTCAGTTAAAGGTTCTTCAGTTGATTCCCCTCTGAGTGAATAGAGTAATACACTATTGGATATAGGTACGTAATAGCTTGCTTGTTGTATGCTAAGAATAGGCATTATTAAATTTGACTTAATTCAATTCGACTTAATACTTTGATGAACTGGATGTCTATTACGTTATTTAATCTGGTTAGAGGAGCAGCAAACTTATCATGATGCAGTAACATGTTAGTTAGGCGCTTTAACCTAAGTTATGACACAATGACTTTACCATGATGCAATGGTACGCTATGATGTAATAATGATTTGTTTATGGTTAAGCGGATAGCTGATAGGGAGAATAGTATCTGAGTAACGTTTGCTTAAACTTAGGGGAAATGCCATGGTTTAGTTCAAAGTTTATGGGGATTTGTGAACTAGATTCATGTTATGGACTGAGTTTAAGTAGAGTCGATCAACGGCTTTGGAGCCATAAATGAAGCTATTTCTTTATGGAATAGATATAGGAGATATAAGTATTCAGACTACTTATGTCAACCCCTTGAGCAGCTGCTGTTACTCAGGACCCCTAAATTCCCAGAGCGTGATTCTGGGGTTTAAATACCCTACTGCTGTTTTGTTAAAAGAAAACTTATCAAGATAATGACTTGATCATTGATGCATTTCATTCGAATTAAGTTCACTTGATAATTCGTTTTTGTATTTGTTATTGCGTACTGGGCCTTTGGCTACTTTTGCTGCATTGCAGGTATTGAAGATGAATTGTATGATGATTTGGGATATGAGTCAGATTTTGAGAGGTTTATGGACGAGTGGGACTCGAATGCCCTTGGTTTTTGGGAGAAGCTTTTGTTTAAAATATATTTCTCTGTATATAAGGCTTGTTAAATAAGCCTAAGTTGTAAAAGATTTTAAGATCTCTTTAGTCTATCTTTTGTATCAAGAACAACTTGTAATTTTATAGTGTCTTATATTGACACTAATCTTTGTACATATAATGTATATTTGTATGGATTGCTTTTATTAGCAATCTTCTTTTGTTTAAAAATTGTTTATAAAGTGTTGGTAAAATTAATCAAACAATTCTCATAAATTATTAATTTTAGGACAACCTTACATATAATATGAAAATGTTATATGTGATTGGAGACTCGGTATACTAAATCTCGGGATTTAGCGGGTCAGGTCCTTATAGATAAATAATGTAGTAATGGTGATGGTAATTATTGTTAGTATTCTATTGGCAATGGTGGTAATAGGTGGCGATGGTGGTGATCGAGTTAAAGTGGCAAAAATAATATAGTAATAATCATATTATTTTGACGTTTTGTTAAAAGTTTTTATCTTGTTATGTTCTAATTTTTTGTATTATAAATATATATATGGAACAAAAATCTTAAAGTTTTCTCTAGTATAATGGCATGCCAAGTGTCCGTATTATCAATTTTTAGTACTTTAGTATCTTATATTTAAATTTTAGTAAATTAGTGCTTGTACTTTCAAAGTATATGGAATTTAGTACCTCTATTAAATAATATTTAACGAGCATCTATTTTAATAACATGATAATGACAAATTAAGTGTATATACTTTCATTTTTTGGTAATTTTTTTTATAGTTTAGTACTACATTTTTAGATTTAGCAATTTTTTGCCAAATGTTTGCTATCATCATGTTATCAAAATGTTTAGTTGTTAAATATTATTTAACAGAGACATGAAATCACGCACACGTTGAAAGTACAAGCACTGATTTGCAAATATTTATAAATGAGACATTAAATTGCTAAAAATTAAAAGTACAGGTATTTAGCTTGTCTTTATCCCGGCTTTCTCTAGTAGTATGGAATATTTTTGTTATTACCAAGTTAATTCTATGAACTAAATGTCGTACGAATAGTCATCATGTAATTAAGTAGTAAGCCTATTTAGATTGTCTAATTTTTATCTGTATTTATCATTATTTGTAGCTTATTTAAATTTATATTTTTATCTATATCTAATCTGTTTGATCTGTCTATGAGTAAAAATATATATTTTTACTATCTATATCTATTTTTTAACAAATATTTATTTAAAAATGATAAAAATAAAATGTCAAAATGACTAAAAACAGATAAAACAAACATACCCATAAAATAAGTTTTCAATTCCAAATTCCATTATCTTTTCCATATTTAAAGCGAATTCAATTCTGATTTGAAAGTTTATAATCATGATTCCTACTTAGGGTATGTAAATAACCTTAAAAAGTTAAAGGATGTCTATATTTATATATTAAAATCTCCTTATGTAAATTACAGGTTTTGTTTTGAGCTGCTACTGAAGCCTCCATTTCATATGAAATTTGATGATCATCTCATCGATATCAAAGTTCTCCATTATCGTTCGTATAATTTCACTTATTTTGGACGCCCACAAATATTCTACCATCAATTGGCCAAGCAGTTTTCTATCCTATTGGATAATGATATCTTGTTTTCAATAGCCAAACAATAATATAAAATATTATGCAATGGATTTAATGTTTGGAAAAAAAATAAACAGGTGTTCATGGTCTAATTTGGAACCGGGACCATCCCAATCAAGCCCAACACATTGATGGACTAAGCCATCCTACTTGGCCCAGACCTTCACAATAGACACTACAATACACAACATGACCTCATACTAGCAACTTTGACATTTGCTCAGTCGTCTTCGTTTTGTTCGCCACTCAACACAAGTAGCTCGTTCAAACTAAGCTTCTAGCAATGGAGTAGTTGGTTTGCCCCACGTCCTCCACGATGATTGCCAACTATCTACTTGCCCACTAGCCTATGATGTCTGCAAACGCTATGTTGATCACTTATAAATACTCACATAACTCTAGGGAGAATGGTAACATTGCACTCAATCATTTACTTTTATTCAGTCTACAAGCTTATTAGGACAACCTCTAACTTAAGCATCAGGCCATGCCAAGCCCATGCTGGGCATGTTACTAATTGAGTTTCTATCTTGTAGGCCTCATTATCTATACATTGATCCAAGCCTAAATCATGTAGATTTAACCTCTACCGGATTCGAGTAAGCGATATTTGGCATTGTTTGTAGGAAAGCTGACCCTTTGATGAAAGTTTTCCCATTCTTGTATTTCAAAAAACCTCATCCTCTTTAGGAAACTCGAGTTGAATGCCTCAACTATGCCACCTAGTTCCAAAAACAAAAAGGCATCCCAAGAGGATTACCTTAAGGGTAACCTAAATTCAACTCTGAGTTCACCAGTCTGTAAGCGCTTGAGGCTCCTAAGCAGACCTTAATATATTCCCAGCTTCCGACGACTCTCTAGACCAAAACTGTTTGAGCTGCTTGGAGGACATGTTCTACCAAGTAGTGAAGCAGAACATTGAGATTATCAAAAGGAACAAGGATATTGAGTAACGTCTTAAGGAACTAGAGTTGGGGTGTAGAATTTCTAATCGCAACATGGCGGTAGGAAAACTTCAACATAGCAAGATAGAGTTACCATTTCTAGTGTCAATAGGCATCCTTACCGTCCTAGCAAGATCTTAGATTCAGGTCTTCCATGGTGTTAAAAACACTTCTATTGCATTAATAACATCAAAAACTCAAGCGGAGATCCCTCACTTATCCATCTCCCCATGTGCTAGGGGAAACGATTCTAGGATTTAATTGTAGAATAAATGGAAAAGGAAATCAAAAGAATGTCAAAAAATCAAAGAAAGTAAAAAGCACCTTAACACTAAGGACAACTCAGTTGTTGATATCACCTCCCCTAAGGCAGTCAATCATAAAAGAACTTTGCCAACGTTCAAGTTGTATGATGGGACGACCGACCCAGATGAACAACTAAGGAGATGAAAAGACCAAGGCAGCAATAGTTGGTTTCACCAACTAGCTAATGGCTCAATCACATCATTCGAAGACCTACCAACAACATTCAAGACACATTTCACGATTAACAGGCCTTTGAAGAAAGAAACATCATCACTCTTCTTAGTAAACTAAAAGAAATATGAATCCTTGAGTGACTACATCACCCATTTTAACTAGGTCATCATTGAAGTGAATGGCCTTGACCTTAGCCTTTAGCTAGCAATTCACAGGGTTAAAAAAATGAAAGCCTTTTTCGTTCCTTCATTAAGAATAAATCAAAGGCCCTATAAGAATTCCAAGAGAGGGTCAACAAATATATCAAATGGGAAGGCTTCATTGTTGCCTAAAATGAAATGTAAAAGTCCCATAAGGAGTACCTCCAAGACCAAAAGGCCAAAGGATTGGCAAACGACCCCATTAAACCTCCCTCTAGTGAAAAAGATGAGTTGGCAACTCAGGGTAAATGACCCTTAATGGGAAATGGAGATTCTTTGACTTTTACTTCCTCCTCTCAACAAACCTTAAGAAGACATCTTCTTGGAGATCAGAAACTTAGGCATCCTACCCGAGCATGAGGGACACTAGCAAGTACAACAACGACCATTAGGATATGGTGCACAACACCAACGACTGCTTTCAACTGAAAGTCTCCCTCTAAGAAACCTGGAAGAAAGGACTCTCATGACAGTATAAGGCCGACCAAAATAATGCTATGTAAAGGCCAAACTAGTGAAGGAGGTTGGGTTACTAGCAATACTCCACCAATTGTCTAGAGCAACAACCCCATGACATTACCTAAGGGGTGTTAATCACCTTTGTTAGGGTACCACTATCTTGTTGTTCTGTCTCAGTTCTCCAAGAATGATAAAGGAGGGGAGGTAATGCTCCTCATGAAAAGAGAGAAGCTTGGCATGACTCCTAAATTCATAGACACCGACCTGTATGATGTTAAAATACTATACTAAGATACCCTTGTCGTGTAGGCACGAGTAGATGGCTTTGATGTAATGAAAGTCTTGGTTGATACCAGAAGTAATGCTGACATAATCTTTGGCCATGCCTTCGATAGGCTTCATGATGATAACATCCAAAAGAAGCTGAAACCTTACAAACATGAGATTCTCAGATTTAATAATCAACCTCATCAACCTACCAATGAGGATAAGCAATGACAAGCATAAGGCTTGTGATGAAGTAAAGTTTCTGATGGTGGATTACCGGTCGCCTTATAATATGACATAAGGTCGACTTTCCATATTTCTCTTTCACATAGCCCTTCCCCAACCTACCTAAGGGTAAACTTCCTTACCTAGCATTAGTAAAGGATACTAAGTTGAGCTTTGGCTAGGGATGAGGTATGTTGAATACACTCATTCACTGATTAACCTAACCAAAAGAGGGTTAGCTGCAATGAAAAGCAGGAACAGCTGACCAAACAAACAGAGGAAATCTAGTTCGACAAAGATCCTACCATGGTCACTAAGAGCAGTTCTACGTTGCAATAGAAGTTCAAAGATAAACTAGTTCGTTTCTCTAAGAAAATAGCAACACTTTCACTTGGACACCTGCTAATATGTCGAGAGATGAGCTATAGGTCATCACCTATAAACTCAGCATCAACTCGAAGGTGAAACTAGTATAGTAAAAACGATGTCACTTTGTGGTCGCTCAGTAAGCCGCCATAGAAGAAGAGGTCCAAAAATTACTAAAAGCAAGTTTCATTAGAGAAGAAAAATACCCAACTTATCTCACTAATGTGGTAATGGTTTAAAAAAAAAAATTCAACAGCAAATGGAGAATGTGAGTTAGCTATATCATCCTTAAGAAGGGATGCTTGAGGATTGATTTCCCCTTCCTTAGATAGATCAATTGGTCGACTCCATGTCCAAACACGCCTTGCTAAGCTTCATGGACACTTTTTTTTATTACAATCAAATAATGATGGAACCAAAGGACCAAGTGCATACATCGTTCATTACAGACTTTGGAACATATTATTATAAGGTGATGTCGTTTGGCCTAAAAAATGCTAGGGCTACCTACCAAAGATTGATTACCAATGTGTTTCAAAGAATAGATTGTGTGAAGCATGGAAGTCTATGTGGATGACATGATCATGAAAAGCATAAATCCTGAAGACCACTTTAGTGAGCTAGAAGAAACTTTCAATCGACTAAGGTAATACCAAATGAAATTGAATCCCTGGAAGTGTGTGTTCAAGGCGTCATATGAAAAATTCCTAGGATATATGGTTATGCAACAAGAGATTGAGGCAAAGCTTGAAAAAATCAAGGTTATACTAGACATGACTCCATCAAAGTCGATTAAAGACGTCCAAAGGCTCACCAGCAAAGTAATGAATTTAAGATGGTTCATATCCCAAAGTGCCAACCAATGCATAGACTTCTTTAAAATTTTGAAGAATCAAATAAACTTCCAATAGACTAAAGAGTACGAGAAAGCATTTGCGAAACTAAAGGAGCTCCTCACCACTCGACTTGTCCTTGCCAAGCCTATCTTGGAGAAGAATTGTTCCTATATGTAGCCATTAGCAATAGGGCCACATCTTCTCTCTTAGTCCGAGCAAGAGGTCAAGAATACAAATCGATCTACTATATTAGCCATATACTCCAAGGACTAGAGGAAAGGTACTCTAAGGTTAGAAAATTCGTCTTAGCCATAGTCATTTCAGCTAGGGGGGTCAAGCCGTAATTTGAGGCTCATCAAGTCACTGTCCCAACTTACCAGCCCCCTTTGCACCATTCTCCACAAGCCCGATAGTTCAAGTAGTATGAAAGGAACTAATGAGTAAGTTTTATTGTTCAAGTTACTTAGTTGATGTTTAAGCTTAGACGATGGAAAAGGAAGAGAAATATATATACATATACATATATATAGCATATTATTTACTAATAATTATAAAAAGGAAAAATTTAAAAGGTACGTAGTAGAGAATGACACCCAAATGACTACGCATTTTTAGAATAAAAATAATTATAGAAGCTGCACTTGTCGTCTAATGTGTAACTTTTATTAACATGAATCCATCACAATTAGACTAAAGATAATAATTAATAGTTGGGACTAACTAAACTAAAACATGATAATCATTGGTAAAGTGAACCAAAGAAAGGATTAGGCTTTTAAAAACTTGTTGATAGAACTAATAAGATAGCTACATGAAATGTCAACCAATGAAAGCGTATTATAACTAACTTATAAACAATATACATATACAATAATGAAACCAAGTAAACTTGATGAGATGTTATAGTAAGTCTTAAAACCTCAAAGAATAAGACCAAGTTTATCAAAGGTGAAAAGCACACTCAAGGCATAATACCTTGTAATCGCCTGAGGTGATAAGCGCAAAAAAAAAAAAAAAGCGCTCACCCTGGCAACACGAGGCACAAATATTTAACTATCATGTTTAAAATTAAAGTGACAAAGACTATTTAAATAGTTCAAATATTAGATTAACATGGTATCATATTTACAAAATAAGCACTATATACATAAAAACATCGAGACTTAAGACTATTATTAGATTAATAGTTTTTTTAAATCATTAATTTAAAAAAAAATCTTTTTATTGTTTTCATAAATTTATAAATTTGATTAAATACAAAAAAGAAGAGACTCTCTTTATTTAATAAATTAAATTTTTCTTTCATTATTATAATAGTTTTATGGTTTAGGGAGAAAGTGGGGGTACGAGTTTCTAGAATATACGTTTTGCTTTTTAACTTTCTAGCAAATGCTTTTACTAATATACCTTGACCTTTATTTTTATTCATTTGCTAGCTATCTTACACCATCCATAGCATAATGCCATAGTGAAAAAAAAATAATAATGAAAGAAACCATCACAAATAAGCAAATTGTGCATTACACTTGAAAAGAAAACATGCATGTCTATTTGTAACCTTCGGTCCTCTCTATCTTCCCTCCTCCCCGGCTACTATCCTCCTTTCCCCTTTTTACCTTATGACCTCTCTCTTAACCATTATCCCCATCCATTCTCCTTTCTCCTTCTCACTTCATCTCCAACCTCTCCTTTCCCTTCTTCCCTCCTTTTAACCTAACCCTCGGTCTCTCCTTTAAACCCTAACAAAAAAACCCATCGTTTTTCCCTCCTTTTCCAAACTCTAACCAGCTCTAGACTTCTCTTTCGCTTCGCCTCCCATCTAGCTCCATGCCTGAACCCTAACTCTAACCTCTCTCTCTCTCTCTCTCCTCTCTCCTCTCTCTCTCTCTCTCTCTCTCGGGGTCATGTGCATCATTCATTAAGGCGCTCGCTTAAGCACCTCATGCGCCTTGTAACTAGGTAAGAAAGGCACAAGCTTGCGCCTCGCCTCACTGAGTGCCTAAGTGCACAGGCAAGCGCTTTTAACAACACCGAATAAGACTTATATAATGCTTTTAATAAAGAAGCTATCAAATTTTTTTTCTTATGATATCTATATGTGTGTCTGAAAATCCTAGCAATTGCACTATATAATTTATAACTTAAATCAATTTTGTGTGGGGGGGAAGGGATTGCACATGTGCTTGGTGCTTTGTTTATGTTTGCATGTAAATACCCTTTTATATATATAGTGACAAGACCCTTGGTTGTATAATAATTGTTACGCTGTATTGTTTAGATATTGATTTTCTATAAAACTGTTTGATCACTTAAGCAAATGAATTAATGACTATAAACCTCAAAATTGGATATTTCATATATTGTATCCCTTCGTTAAATTGAATAGACCCTTTAAGTCTCGCTACTATGAATTAACTTATCGAATCCATAACAATTTCTAGAATTGTAGCGACTTGCTACACTCAATGGAAATTAAGTAGTAAACCATAAAATATCATCCACTTAGGCAAAGTATAGGACATAGCTGATACCTAGGGACAATGCTACTCACAAAATTAGGATCCATAGCATTTTTATGTAATCGAGAGAAAGGAAAATAGTTAGAATGCACTGATAATGATATTGGACATTAAGAAAATTAAAATTGGTAATGAATGTTATGTGCTTTGTTATAAGACATTTTGTTTTTATGCTAAACCTTAATTCACTCGGATTTGTTGCATTTTATATGTTTGATCGATTTACTACATTACATATGATTGTTTAGCCTAACATGTTTAATTTTCTTGAATGTGTGGTTTTAAATTATACTCATTAAGCTTATTGTAGCTCATACCTTTATAGACTTCCTTTATTTTAGGGCACGCCCTGACTCAATCTCACCAAAACTCATACTATAGTTCATATAGTTTTAGAAGCACAAGAAGCAATATAGTGTGATTATGAGTTATACTCACTGAACCTATTGTAGCTAATACCTCTATAGGACTCCTTTATTTCAAGGAACGCCATAGCTTGATCTTATGAAGGCTCATACTATAGTTCATATAGTAATAAAAGCATATGTAATAGTAAAGGCATGCTATTTTAGACGAAGCTATTTAGAAGTGATGCAAGACCTATTCTACTAAATATATGAATATGTTGGGAAAGACTGTATGAACTAAATATATGTATTTATATTATAAACCATCTTATATGGGCATAATGTAAATACTAAGTTAGTATAATATATGTTGTGTTTGTTCATTCCAAATCAACTCTTGGTCTTGCAAATACACTTCACAATCCTTATGTATCTAAATTGTGAAGACACTTTACGTACTGTATTGGAAATCCTAATGATGTAATGAACTCATCTTAAGACTATTATATAGTGCAAGGCAGATTGGCATGACTAAGGTACCTCTTGAGGCATGCAATACCAATGTTAACTCCATCTAAAAAACATCTTTCCAATTAAGGTTTGTTTTTAACTAATTACAGATGGGAGTTAACATAATGGACAATCCGTAATTTTGAAAAATCATATATTCTATGTGGAATATCTTCATCAAACTAATTACTTGGGACATAGCAATCCAAATTAGTTTGAAAAGCTAGTTGGATGGATAATTTAATATATAGTTGACATAGGTGGTGTAAATGATGTTTAAAAAATTTATTTGGGTACTAAAATTGACATTGTAAAGGTATAGATAATTAAGTTTTAAAAAAAGTATAGATAATTAATTTAAAATTGGGCGAAAGTTTACATGCCAAATGCAATATTATCCCTTAGTTTATTGTTCATAACAAGGAACCTAGATCTCTATGTTTAGGCAATTCCCTTAGAAAATTGTATTTAACTATATCAACTTCATCACCTATTTCTCTATAAAATTTACGGTAATTTAAATCTTAATTGTTATGAGTTAGATTTGTAAGGGAGTGGCCATATTATGGTTGTAAATAAAATAAAATCAAGACAAAATGTGCTAAATTCAAACTCCAGTTCTACTTAAAAATTTGAAAACCCAACTCAAACTTGATTGAGTTTAGAATTTTAAAGCCAAGCTCCATCCAAAATGACATTGAACAAACTTGTGCTCCACTCAAAATGACACTCAACAAACTTGGGATCAATTCGATTAAACTTGTTCAAACTCGATTTATTTAAATAATATTTTTTTTTCAATTCTAAAAGTATTGATTAAGACTCAACCTAAATTTGACTAAATATTTATACTTCGAAGCTAGTCATGTCAAGCATTATAAAATTCAAACTAACTAAATTAACTACTCTAATGATTGGAGTTCAAGCTCGGCCCAACTGATCTCAAGTTAAATTCAAGTAAATATCAATGAAGTGAGCTCATTTAGACCAGTAATCCGTATAGAAAATCACACTATAAAAACAGTCGAGGACTCATTTATAAATTTGCATCTCCATGCAGTTTGATATGCATCAATTTACCATTAATTGAGATGCAATAGTTGAAGCAAATGAAAGGCCAACAGCTTTCTTCTCATGTCATGATGTCTTTTAGCTTTTAGTCTTTATTGTTTATAATTATTATTAGACGTCTTTATTAGTGGTTATTGTCAGTCTTTAATGTCATATCTATTAGTCTTTATTAGTCTTTAATGTCATTTGATTACCTTTCATATTAAGATAATTTGATATAGAAAGTTATTGTCATAGTTATTAATCTTTATTATCATATTTAGTAATTAGTCCTTTTATCATTAATTAGGTCTTCTAGGGAACTATTATAAATAACCCTTTTTGTATTGAGACTGGGAAGCTTTTGGAGAGATTGAAAACCTATTGGAGAATTCTTTCTCTATTTTTACTCTTATCAATTAATTGTTTGATTGTGGCGAAATCCTATTCTTATTGATCCTTATGATCGTGGCGAACGACCTGTTCTTATCAATCCGATTGGATTGTGACGAACACACCATTCGATTTCACTTGTGCATAATATCAGGTGAGAACGAGTGTAGTTTAGATTATTATTGGTGAGTCATATCCAATAATAGTGCCATCCATATATTTTATTTCTTGTTTCATAAACACCCAAAAACCCATAAAACATCATTTTTATTTTGTTTAAGCATTTGAATTTGAGATTCGCTACATGCCTATTCGAGATCACTATGCCTTGCATTTTAGGCACATCACAGTTGGTCTATACTAAATGGCTCACTTTTTACAAAAATTTATTCTTGCATTTCGGCAATTCACCTGCATCAATAGGAACTAACTCTAGACACCAGTTCTTATAATATATAAATGGGAAAGTCTATTCCTCCTCAGATAAGTCAAATACTATTGTATTTCGAGTTTCAGGAGCACAAGAGGACAACAGGGAGTTGCTGTTAAAAGGGATTGCGAGTTTATCGCAAGCATGAAGTTTCTCGTGCACACAGACTTACTGCTTTGCTATGAGGTCTCCAAAGATGCAACCCAGAAGTTCAGCTCCAAACTTTATGGATGGTGGAAGCTTATGCATTTGCTATGACAACTAGGAGATGCCTTAGAATAACAAAGTTCGATCCAACCGGTACAAATACACTCTACAAGGGTTTAACCACTTTCTGTCTATCCATCTTATTTCTTTAAGAATTGTGGTAAGAAAGAAAAACAACTAATTTCTTTATAATAAAATTTAAAAAAAAAAAGAAAAAGAAAAAGGAAAAGAAAGAAACCCTATGTTTGCTTAGCAAAAGAGATCATGTGTAAATCAAATATCTGTCCAAAAGAATGTAGATAGCACAACGACTTCTGATCCCCTTAAAATTGATGTTGATGGTAGAATAGGGGATGGTATTGTTATACTGGCACAGGGAAGAAGGAAAGGAAGGAAGAAGGGAGATTCTGATCTCAAACAGATTTATGGACATATACAGCACCAAGTTGTGAGATGGAGGCTCAAAAAATAGTGCCACCTTTTTATACATCAACTCTCATTGGCAAATGCGCCATGCAGCAAAATCATACTACAAGAAATAAATAAATTACATAAGCATTTACAGGAAACAAAAATGATTCCAGCTTAATGTACCCGCGTGTATTGCTGGCGAGAAGGTAACGGAGAAGCACCAGGAGTCAAAGTCCGAGGAGATCGGTGGCGCCTCAATGGGGATTGATGAGCAGAAATTGTAGCTGCTTGGGGCTCTATAGATGAGTATTTGGCTGCATTCCTCGGCAGCTCAAGCTTTTCCAAGGTTGCTAAGACCTCGGACATTCTAGGCCTTGCTTTTGGTTCAATGCTTAAGCATTGTAGAGCAAGGGTAGCAGCTGTAAAGGCTCCTTTATGAGGATATTGACCCTCCAACTTTGTGTCCATTATTCTAAATAACTTCCTTTTGTCACCCAAGTATGGTTTTGCCCATTCCACAAGATTTTGCTCCACCCCTACTTTTGTTTTATCATCAGCACGACGCCCCGACAAGAGCTCTAGTAATACTACTCCAAAACTGTACACGTCACTTTTTGCTGTCAACCGCCCTGTCCAACAAAGAAAGGTTCAGCACCAGGAACTTGACCATTTAGAACATTAAACTGATTGAACCACTGCACCACAATGATTTTAGAATACTGGTGGGTTAATTATACAAATGGGATGTATGCAAAACTATTAAAAGTACATAAGACAGTAATTAAACAAAACATGAACAAAATACTGATTACTAAGTCACCTTTTTAAAGCATTTGAAATTTCTTTCTTCAGATGACAACTTGTTTAGTCAAATCAATAAGAAACAGAAGAACACTGCTGCTTCAATATTTATTCAGCTTTGGTAAGTTTAATGTAAATAGAAAACCAATGTAAAAGTTTAAGATTGTAGATATGAACGGCATTTTTTTGTTTACCACTTTACGCTTCTTCACCTATGGGTTGTTTTTACTTAAACCTATCAAAAGAATGGCTTAATTAAATAGGAGTAAAATAATTGCACAAGGATTTGAACTCAATCCTATTGCTTTGACATCATGGTAAATGCAGTGCTGCAACAAACTTGGAGGTCTTAGTTTGTTGGATCTAATGTGGGTTTTATGTTTTCAGTTTAGCAAGTGCAATGGAAATAAATGTCTAATTGCCACATCATTCATTTGTGTTAATCAAGCCACAGCTTGTTACCTTTTATAGCAGCAGTTCTTGAAAGCTAAACACTAAGGCAAAGTAGTGAGGCATTATGTAATCACAGCAATCATGTATCATAAAAGTTGCATGAAAATCAATTTAACTTTTAAGAATTAAGACAAATTATATCTAATATGGTCAGTAAACAAACCTGTAGCAACATACTCTGGTGCTGCATAACCATGAGTACCCATGACTTGCGTGGACACATGAGACCTGTCACCTGTGGGCCCAGCCTTGGCCAACCCAAAATCGGAAAGTTTTGGATTATAATCCTGCATACATACCAGTTGTTGTTGTAATGTATTGTTTTGATAAAGACGAGAAAATCAGATAAGTATAGCAATGATCTACATACAGAATCAAGAAGAATATTTGATGCCTTGAAGTCTCGAAAAATGACTGGTGATTCAGCATCATGAAGAAAACAGAGCCCCCTTGCTGCCCCTATGGCCACCTTCATTCTAATATCCCATGAAAGAGGCTGTGGCCCTCCTGCTAGAAAGGGGATAATAAGAAGGCACAAAATGAGTTGGCCAAAGTTCTACCGATTTTCAGCCAAGATATTACTGAGGTATAACTATTTATTGATAATACTAACTTTCAGGAGCTGATTTTCCCTCATGTTTAAGATGAAAAGTGTTGTGCTCTAAAAGAACAGCAAAAGTGACTTTAAAAAATTATTATCTCATGATGTCTGATAAAATGACGATTCGTTTCACTTTTCCTTTAATCTCCTTGTTGGCCAAATCTAATTGGTTTCAGACAGCATAACTTACTTCTGAAAAGGTGATTCTCCAAACTACCTTTTGGCATATATTCATATACCAAAAGCATGTTCTCACCCTCCAAGCAGTATCCAATCAGTTTAACAAGATTTGGATGATGAAGCTGGCCAAGATAGTTGACTTCTGTCTGAAATGAATTTGATAAGCACATATGTCAAGCCAACAATTGCACAAGAACAAGCAAGGAGAAAAGACGTGTAAATGAACTTACCAACCACTCCTTATGGCCTTGAAATCCCTCAGTTTTTAGCTTCTTGACAGCTATAACCATTCCTGATCCAGGCCTCGTAGCAGTAAGAGTGTGTTCATCAATCCAGCCTTTGAAAACATAGCCAAAGCCACCTTCACCAATGAGACTGTCAGGACGGAAGTTCCTTGTGGCACTCTTCAAATCATTGAATGAAAAGGGTTTTAAGTTCGGTGAGGCCAAAATTTCACCTTCGGAACGTGGGGTAGGAAGACTTGAAGAATTGCTTGTTAAACTAGAAAAGGGCATGGTCAGAGTTGAAGGAGCTGAATCACGACTACTTTTTGTGGACTTTGGGGTTCCTGTTAAAAAGAAAATTTTATTTGTTACTCAATTTCTCTAAAAAAAATTCATGTAACATGTTGAGAAACATCATTAACTAAGTGGCATGGTGGTCAAACATATACATATATTCATAGAATATAAAGTTAGTTTCCTCCTTCAAAAATAAGGCTACTCACTAAGTAGAGTTTCAATCGTAGAAAAGCTGAATCATGCTAAAAAATAAGGTTCGATTGCCCTCTCGCAAACTGTGTTTCAGACTGAAGGTATCAGAACTTCAGTGAATGAAAGTATTAGAGAAAAGGATTCTAATTTTCTAAAACAATACATGTTCTTCACATAATGTAAGATTGTTACTGCTGTACTATAAATCAGCACAAGCTTGTTCTTGATTAACCAACTTCCAAGGAAGTGTTATAGAATAAATATAATAGCACACACCATATCTATAAGTTCAAACTTTCAGATTAGATGGTTGCAGCGCGAATCTTAATATAATAACAAAATGAGTGATCATGAGTTTAAATTCCTACACACTCATTGTAACCTTAAAAAATTAAGTCCTCCATTGATAGGCTTTAATTGAATTCAAAGTCTTAGCCCCTGATAAATGAGTATTTTATACACATTTATCTTATATTTATCTCACACTTTCATGCATATTTTGGTGCTTTTAAAGAATAATTATATCATAAATAGAGAAATTGCATGATCATGGATTAATTGGGTTCAAATATGCTAAAAGTTGTAAAAATGATCAAGATGAGGACCAATTACAGATATGTGCTCCTAAGAGCAGGAGTATCTAAAAGCTAGGAAAATTTGCACTTAAAAGAGGATTTACAAAGGCTTGATTCATGTGTTTTAATTTGAGTGCAGTAAAGTACTATGTAGGAAATTGATTCTTGTACTGCTGTTAGGACCAAAAAGTAATATTGAGCTGGTGATAGCAGCATGAATGAACTAAAACAGATCGAGCTCCAATGTCCAGACTGAGCAGCAACTTCAAGTAATCCAAACAAACACAGCACACCTAGTCTTAAGCAGCAGCAAATTGCAGCAGAGAAGCCCCACAACCAGCAACGAAGCCAAGCAGCAGCAGACTTGTCTTTATCAAGCGGCTAGCGAATTCTCATGCCTCAACCGAGCTTTATATGACCAGAGCAGCCATCCATGCCAAGCAGACCTGCTAGCAGCGAGCTTTAACAGAAATTCATGACAGCAACTTCCAAGTGCCAACAAGTCATGAGTTCCTTGCCTTAACCGACGGGAGTAGCAGAAACTTTGACTAGAACACAACCGAAGCTCCGAGCTGCTGTGTAGACCCGAGCTGCCTTATTCCTCTCCAACTGAGCAAGACAGAAGCTGATCACGATCAGATTTCACCAAGCTGTTGCTGCGATATGAAGTACCGAGCTCCACATGACAGCAGACCGGGCCTCATTATTACCGAGCAAACCTCTGAGGGCCCAACCAGTGCAGTGCCGAGCCATCCCAGCAATGCTGAGCTGCTCCTTTTGACAGATATTGATCCGTTCATTCTGAAATCCGAGCAACAGTCAAGCAGAGCTTTGATACCAAACTGCCGAACTCATAATGATGCAGATCTGACTACTCGAGCAGCAGACACCGAGTTGGTTATCTTCTTTGACCGAGCTGAAGTGTTGAATCAGCCGAGCAAGTTCTGAGCACCACAAAAGCAAATTCCAAGCGCCCGTGGAGCTTTTATGGAGCACAAACCGAGCTGACCAGAATGAACAGACCTAGCAGCAACAGCAGTCATGCCAGCACCCATAACAAGCAGAGACTCTGAGCTCAAACTGATCTCCTAAACAGAATGCAATAACCGAGCTGTCGTCCTTAGATCAGACCCGAGCACGCGCTAACCACCGACCAGCTCAGTTCTAGTTGTCGAGCACATGACAGAGAACAAGCCAAACTATTACTGCTGTTGTTAACACAGACCTGAGCTTCATTGAACAGCAGCTCACACCATACCGATCTGATAGCATCAGTCAACCTCCTTAAGAGACTGAGCTGCAGTCATGACTGAGACAGCTAGCATGAATACGTTCCACGGACCTGTTCCACACATATACAAGATCCTCTCACCGACCTGACTTGAACAGCTATCGACACGAGCTGCTGTCAACACACTGATATTCAAGCAGAATAGATCACCAAGCAGATACTGAACAGCTCGCTGCACCAACACTGCACTCAACAAATTGAACCGATCCGAGCAGCTGCAGAACAGAACAATTTCCGAGCTGACCTTCACCAAGATGAGCTGCTTTTGAACCTTGTTGAGCATGGATTAAATCCGAAGCCTTGCAGAACCATACCGAGTTTACTATCATTTTAAGCATGCATTAACTTGCTCTGTTGCCCCCGAGCAAATGACAACCGAGCTAAATGAGCACATCCGAGCTGACCTAGACAACATCAACTCCAGCAACATCTTATTTTATTTTCTTGTTATTTGTATTTTTTCTTTTTGGCTTGTAAATATTTTATAAGACTTTTTATCCCTCTATTATACTTTCTACAAAATACTAGGGATCCATTCTACATATCTGTCATATCACAGCCACCAAACCCAATTAACCTTCACATCACTATCCCTCTATATACCAACTCACCATTCACATACCCTATATAAATCATTTTTATTGTCATTTTCAGAAACCACCCTTAGTCTGGCCCCTCTTGGGTCTAGACACCCCATCACATACTTTCGTTCATTCATCCACTTCACTTACCAACCTCGACCTCATTTCACTCAATTGCTAAGCACTATTCATTATACACATTCATAGTGGAGTGGATCCCGAATAATTAGGAAGACGTTCCAAGCATTTCAAGTGTATTCTCTCTAATGCGATGTGTTAATGGATTTTTTTAGTAGTTGATTAGTCACTTATAACGGGTTTTGTTGATTTAGAATTTTGGTTATTTCTATTTCAATGTTCATAAGATAAAATTTGTACATGAATTCTCTTATGAATTAGGATTTGAGATACTTGAAAGGGATTTGATGATCCAATTGAAATAGAAAATATAACTTCTAAACTGATATGAACACATGCGGTTTTAGCTCAAGTTGTACAACTCAAGTTCTTAATGCAGTTGAAATTATGGTTTATTAACACGAACATATGCTTGAACCATAAATTCAATCAGAATATTATGGCTTGTGAGAGAAACGTGTCATTTAACAGATGATTATAAATGACTTACTTAGGAGGGATATCCATGTTACGTTTAGAATCTTACAACTCGAGAGGAAGGCAAATTCTTATGAGTTTAATCAAAATCCAAACGAACACATCCGATTATAATTACAAAACAACGAATGAAAATCCTAATCAAAACCATTACATAATCCCATATCCATTTACTAAAGGAGTTTCAAGAGTAATTTTAGCATTAGTTTAGTTTTTAGTGTTAGATTAGTTGTAGTTCATAGAGGTAATGTTAGAAGTAGTTAATTAATTAGAAAACTCAAACTCCAATCCGGTTGCCTAGTTTAGAGCAGATCATTACAATCTAATACGTAGTCACCTAGCCCTATGTCATGACCTTGAATACTCCGCTTAGCTATACTTGCACGATCGGTACAGGAGGCTCTCACACTTAAATTGATTATTTTTAATAAAAACGTGCATTTATAGTTGCCCCACAAAACGCAAAATTTAGCAAGAGCAAAAACACACCAAGCAGCCCACAAATGAGTGAAAGTAACGCATAAATATAATAGCACACACTATATTTACATGCTTAAAGCTTTTTAGGTCTTAATGAACCCTGAGTTCTCATGGCAGCTCAAATAATAAAGGCAAGTCACTAATCAAACCTACGACTAAAAGCTAAGCTGATTTAAGCTGGGAAGACTAACTTCTTCGCAGAAGCAATCAGGACTCAGATTTTTCCCAGTACAAAGCTTTAGTATAACTCTTATCCCCTATAAAGGCACATCTTGTTCATGCAAATAAAGACTTCAAATAAATTTAGCAAAAGCTACCTTTAGAATTTAAGAAGATCACCATGTCTTCTGACTAGAATTAGAAACCCGCAATAATGCTAGAAATAAAAAGTTACCAAATTTAGCTCAATCTGCAATTCAGAAACTAAATACTTTCCAAATGTGAAAGATTACAATTTTACAACTAATTGCACAAGCATGTTCAGACCCAGATGAACTTGAAGCTTAAAACAACAAAGATAATCAAATACATATAAAGCCAAACACCGGATAAATAGAAAAGAAGATAAGGGAAATTACCAACAGCAGCAAAATGGGAACCCTGGGCTGCTTCTAAACTTGCAGAACCAGAAAAGCAGTTCCCCATAGGATTCCTGGAACCAAAGCAAACCCAACAAAGATTCTCTTCTTCTTCTTTAAATTGTCAGCTTGTAATATTATGAAAAACTAACGGGGATGTCTGATGTCTTAGTAGTGTAATGTCTACGCAAGCCACTTCCAGGAAAAGCAACCAAAAAGAAGGTAAGGGTTTTACTAAACCAAAAAGGAGGAAGCTGGGAAGGTGAGAGGAAAAAAAGGGTTGGTTAGGATAGAATAAGAATGGAATGAAATGGAAGCCGTCGGGTTTGTATGAAAAGCGTGGACAGGAACAAACAGTTCAAACGCGTAAAGGGGGAGATGTTTTTGCTTTTACATTGGATAACCACGTGTGACTTTCACTTGAAATTTTCCTTACTGTTTGGATTCTTTTCACAAGCTTCATGGAAGTTGTAGCGAAATTTTCAAAGTTATCCTGTCCCTCTCTTTCCTGACTCTTTCAGTGGATGTACACGGTTTTAAGATTTTATTTGATTTGCTGCGAAAAAGTCCAACTGTTAGGAAGGGCAACATCTGAAAGTTTCACACCATTGGCCGTGGCATTTGGTATTTAGAATTAAGACAAACGTTAATGGAGTTATTTATTGTTAAGAGGCAACAACTTTATTAATTTTATATTTATCACTTTCCTCTTTTCTTCAGTGTACAAGTACAACCCCATTTTTTCTTGGGTTTTTTATAGGCACATGCTAAATTCTAAAAGTATAGTGTGAATGAATTTGTAATTAAGTATTTGAACTTTTTAATTTGCATAAACTTTGCAATGCTGGTACCGCGACCAGCCATAAGAACAGACACGATAATATTGTATAAACTCAATTTTCTTTTTCCAATTTCTTGATAATGTCTGTCTTATATACATCAAACTAGAAGAACAAATATGAGCATATGCGTGTCTCCTCAGTGATCCGAATAAAATCAACTTTATAATGCCTCAAAATTGTTTCTATTTTGTTTTTCAAAATATAATTCAACATTTATTTAGTATTTTATTTGTGGATTAATATTGCATTTGACGCTTGAATTTTTAACTTAAATGAAGTTTTTAAACTTCAAAATGCAAATTTTGTTATACTATTAATAATTTAATTAGTTTTTTATTTTTTATTCGGTTATCATTGTTATAATAAGGGGGCAACAAAATTAAATTTTAAGAAACTCATGTATATGACTTCCTTAGAATCTACTCGAATATGGTATGAATATCTGGTTTAAGATGTACATGAAAATTTTATTTTGTGTAATTTTTTTTATAAGGAAATTTTGTATTAAAAAGTGAATTGCATCCTCATGAAAAAAGAAATAGTTATTTACTATAAAAGAAATTTTATGGTTTTGTCATTAATCTTGATGGTACCGTTCCTATTAACTTTTTAATGGTTTAAATTCATACTTAATGGTGACTATGTAATTAAAATAGTTAATATTTCAATTATTATATTTATTTTAACAGTTAAATAATATATTAGAAAGTCCCATCAATGGACCTTAAGAGCTTCCCAGATATAGCCATTTAGAAACAAGCAAACACAAGGCTAAAGTATTTCGAAAATTTATATGAAATAAATTCTAGTCAATTTTGATTGCAATCACAAACGTTAGGTAAGTGCACCTAGTAGAATAGCATAGAAAGTATTAGGTTGTATTCGTTGGGAACGTTAGCATCTACCTTACTCCTTTTTAATCTATTATCTAGCCAAAGAAAATTTAGCAAATCATAATAAAAATAGAAGCTAAGCTAAGGTTAATACTCAAATATATATACATGTTTTCAGGATAAAATTAAGGATAAGTTTGTAAAATGCAATATAAGACTTAAGATTTGTGTCACGCCCCAAACGGTACCCTAAACGTAGCAATCCGCTACACACGATATTAAAGCTTAAGAATGACTTGCTGAAGTCATACAAAAGTTTCGACACCATATGTAAGGCGTCCATCACAGCAATAAGAGACATATGTGAGAGGTGCAGTTCAAGAAAGTAAATATATCATGCAAGAATCCAAATAAAAATTATCTTTAAAATCATAAGAATATGGTCTTTACATCATCTTAAGGGGATTCCCTCAATAAATCTCCAAGGATCAAAAGTATAGTCTTGGCATTACATATAACAATAACTAGAACCAAAATGATTGTAAAAGAAATCTATTGTAAGATCTTCATAAGATTTCCCTCAAAAGCTTCCCAAAAGTGTAATCTTACTCGGACAAATGGAGGACTCGGGTATAAGAAATATTGGTTCTACGTCAATAAAAATCTATTAGGGTGTAAGCTTAACTTGCTTAGTAAGAATATTCCCTAATCATCGTACTCATAACATAGAAAAGAAAATCAGAGAAGTTATATTTAGACAATCATATGAAATGCATCAAATACATGAGCAAGTAACACATATAACCAGCTAGAAATCATATGTTTGAATGGACTTACGCCTTCTACTCGGGATTAGGTGTTTCTGACCCTTTATGACCCTGCTTCATAATCCTATTATGTAGTTCTTTTAGGCTCCTACTCACTCCATCCATAAATAGTTATTTCAGGCTCCTATTCGTCCATCCTCAAATAGTTCTTTCGTGCTCCTATTTGTTCATCCTTGCAGACTTGCAAGCCCCTATGAGCCCCACTACTATACTTTGGTCCCATGGAGGGCATAGTAGCTAATGCAATGTGACTCACTTCGTGATATACATGAATCAATTAATTTATTTCTTGTCATGTGATTAAGGTATCTTAAGGGCAATTATAGAATTTGCAAACACTCTATCATGATAATAGAACACAAATTTAATTAACAACAATCCAAGTATCAATATGCTTAATATACTTTCAACTAATATTATCATGCATATTCCATTTTTCTCTTTTCTTACTTTCATGTCTCTAAACTACAAATACAAACAAGTACGAAAAAGTTAGAGATAAACTCACTCGGCCATTCTTACCAAAAATCCTTTACTCGTAATAGTCCTCCGAATATGGATCCTCCAAAACTTCATCAACTAAACAAAAGATATACCTCGAATGAGTATTTCATGGAAGTTCTACTTAAACTTTCTAATTTTATTTTATTATATGTGTCAAAATTCAGGTGAAGGGAAATTCCAATTTAAAACGACCATAACTTGCTCATTTTAATTCTAAATTTCGCATATTAGTAATCGATTTCTATCTACTCGGAAAGATCTATCTATTTTTAAGGTTGTTTTTAACATTTAAAGCTAATTGGGTTTTGAAATGGGTCAGTATAGACCTGACCGGAAAAGTTCCAGCCCTTAAACCTGCAATTTTCCAAGTTTTGCATTATTTAATTATCTTATAGCAAGCACATAGATATGTATATAGTTAAAAATCATCTATACTATTAAAGCAAAACCACCATTTTGATATCTTTAGTGTAAATGTTTTTAATATAATGTTTTTTGCATATGGGCATAAAATATTTTTCGTGTACTTGAAATCATGAAAATTAAATAGGGTTTAAATATAATTAAATAAGGGTTGAATAGACATAGTTTTTTTCCTTTTTAGCATATAGGTGTAAAATATTTTTGGTATCCTTGAAATCATGAAATTAAATAGGGTTTGAATAGAATTAAATAGGGATTGAATAGATATAGTCTTTTTCGCATAAAATATTTTTGGTATCTATGAAATCATGAAATTAAATAAGATTTGAATAAAATTAAATAGGAATTGAATAGACATAGTCTTTTCCTTTTTTAGTATATATACGTAAAATAATTTTAGTATACCTTAAATCATAAAATTAAATAGGGTTTAAATAGAATTAAATAGGGATTGAGTAGACATGGTCTTTTTCCTTTTTTAGCCTAAGCATATATCTTTATATACCGATCTAAAACTCTGATACCATATCTATGCATGACAGTTACCCAACATGGAGAAATTACTTGTGGAAAATATAATTGTAATTACGATTTATAATTAATTTCCTAATTTCTATGACTAATTAAGGTTGTTCTCATCCAACTTGTCAAAACAATATATCTATTTTATTTATATGTGTTAGGTTTTTTTATTTGCATATGCATCGTGGGTATGTCGTCTACTTATTTAATATAAATATAAACTCATATTATATGCGTGGTCTTAGTGATATTGCACCAACAATGATTTTTCATAAAACAATTCATTTTAAGAGTTTAAAAAATAAAGTTCACAAAATCTCTTTTTCAGATGTTAGAAAGAAAATTAAAAATCTTGAGTTTATTAGAAATGAGCGCCTACTCATTTATATATTATTTCTATATTTTATTAATTTCTTAAAAATAAAATTACTTCTAAAATTTGATTCTTTAAGCTGTCTACCATTTTTATTCCCTAAGTGGATTTTTTTTTTAAAGTAAGTTACTCTTAAACATGATTTAGAAAAATTGTTTGGTTCTTAGTATTTGTCAAAGCATTGGTATAAACCCTATAAATAAGTTCTTAAAAAAAATTATAATAAAGAATTATCAACATTAAAATTTATAAAAATTTATTTAACAATTTGAAACTAATGTAGTTGAACACTTATCCTATGTTTTATTGAAAATTTCTCCTAGGTGTTTAAAATCATGTTTATTTAGAGTTTAGTCCTATTATAAATGAAAGGAAATAACTCTTTTTATTTCTTTGAAAACTTTATCAAGACAACAAAATTATGATCACGTATGAATATGAACTTAATAATTATGTTATGAGGTAAATATAACTTATGTAGAAAATAAAGAAATAGAAAATAAAATAAGCAATTATAGCAACAAAATTATGGAAATCTTAGTTTGTTATCAAGACTTCCCAAAAACTTAAAAATGGACAAGTTCCATAAAAAGAAAAGAAAAACATAAGAAAGCTTAAAGAAAGAAAAAAGGAAGAAATTTATGGAAGTCTTAGATTTTTATTCAAGTCTTCTAAGACTTAGAAATGCACAAGTCTCATAAAGAATAGTAAGAAAATAATAAGGAAATCATGGGAGTTTTAGATTCTTGTCAAGGCTCTCATGGACTTAGATTATGGATAAGTCCCAAAAACGTTTTGACTCGATGAAGACAAGTCTAAAACTAGAATGACTACTCTTAATTATTTGCAAGAAATAGATAATAAAATAAAGCATGTAATAGACATCAAATAAGAAGTTGGAGTAGTGAGCATTTAGGCTCAAAGAAATATAGATACATACATATACATAATAACATATAAAGAGTTAAGTTAGAATCATAAACATAATATATCAAGAACACATTATGAAGATGAACAAGATATAAACAACATGTTGTTTTTCATGATTCCATTCCCTAGCATCAGCATCATGGGATTTACATAGAATCAAAACACACACATTGTTCATGTTATGTCACATGAGCAAAAGAGAGGTTTTAGGAATTTTTACTTGAGGTTGATGAAAGATTTGAAGATGAAAGAAACAAATGGTTGGTGTATTTATTTTTCCTAAAGACAAGGGATGGTAAAGAGTCTTAGAGGGGAAATTGTTAGAGAGAGAAGTTCAGGAAAAATTTTGATAGAGTTTTGGTATATGAAGTGAGATGTGTGAAAGAAGTGGAGGGAGAGGTGGTATTAATAAAGAATTGTGGAGGGAAATTGGATGTAATAAAATAAATTAAAAAAGAAAATAAAATCGAGTGAAAGAGAGGGAATGTGCACTAGTTTAAGAGAGAAGAGGGAGAGAATGTGATAAAAAATTAATTTTGGTAGAGAAAAGTAAATAAAATTATGTAAAAAGTTGTATTAGAAATGAAAAATGTAAGCTATAGGTATGTAAGGTTGTAAAAATAGTAGTAGGAAAAAGTAAAGACAGAAGAATAGTAATGAATAGTAGTGAATAGTAAATGAATAGTAAACAAAATAAATAAAATACCGATGGTAAGAAAAATACATTTAAACAAGCTATATTTGATATTTTTAGGAGTCGTTATATTCTATAACTAATGGTTTACAATTCTTCATCTTATTATGAGTCTAAATATGTTATTGGAATATTTTCAGCGATTCGCATGCCAAGACCCTGTTTCCATAAGCCGATCCCATTCGGGTTCAAAACGAGCGAATTTTTTATAAATCTAATCTTTTCAGATTATGTGGCATTATTATGCATTATAATCCAAGGTTATCTTATTTGTACTATTTTAGGTTGACTTTCGA
Source organism: Combretum micranthum (assembly GCA_024138025.1). NCBI lineage: Eukaryota > Viridiplantae > Streptophyta > Magnoliopsida > Myrtales > Combretaceae > Combretum > Combretum micranthum. The sequence goes on from JAMXBD010000561.1 coordinate 62,792, forward strand.
TTCTAGGATTTCTATTATATGGTTATCATAATATCTAGGAGTTTATAACTTGCTTCACCAAGTCCTTACATGTAATTTTTCAACAAACTCAAAGAGCTATTTGCTAGTGTATTTGCATCGAACTTATAAAAGTAAGTTAAAGCCTCTTTTAAGGTTAGAAACTCTAAATCTAGATTAAACCATTGAATCCTCTTCACATGTTATCAACAATCTAGATACGCATAAAGTTTAAAAATCCTTTGTAAGCCCCCGTTTTCTTAGCTAACTGTAAACCCCTAAATTTTTGGAATCGGTTTAGCACAAAACCCTAACCGGAAGTCAAACAAAACCCTAAAGGTCAACAAAACCCTAGTTTACCGTATCAATCTAAATCCGGCTTTGCCGTTTTCTTTGGCCCGGAAAAACGAAGTTGGGATAATTAGCTCGAATAGTCCGTAATAACCATAGGTTTTATAAAAGTTTCCGTTTCGCGAATTCGGGAGTCCTTCGAACCCGATTGGACACAGTTCTCGAAAAACGTGTCCGGAAGCCCGGAATAGTAAAAAAAATTCCGAATACACCGTTAGACTTGTAAAAATATAAGTTTTCCAAAAATATCAGTTTCATAATTTTTCGGTAAGTAAAAATAACAGATATAGCTATTATACGCGTATTTTCTTACTACCGGTACTTTAATTGTCATATCTACTTTACATTACACTATTCATTACTATTCTACACTATTCTTTTATCTCTACTTTTTCTTACACCTACTCTTACACTCTACATAACCTATTATCTTAACTTTTTACCTTTCCCATAACTTTATATCACATCTACCTTACAATTACATCTTTTATTTAACAAAAAGTCAAAAAATAAATCACACTCCCCCTCTACACATATGGCCGGCGCTACCCTCTCTCTCCTCCCTCAATTTGTTTTAATTTTCTTTTATTTTAATCACACAAAAATCACTCCCCATTTTCCTATAAATACCCCCCTCCTCTTTCACTTCTTTCACACCACTTCTACACTAAAATTACTCTCTCAAAATCTCTCTAGAATTTCTCTCCAAGAAGCTCTTCAAGAAGTTCTCTTTAAGCTCATCTTCTTTAGGTAAAAGTTCTTCAAGAAGTCTCCATGTTCATCTACTTAGTATGAGCTTAGTGTGTGTTTTCTAAAACCATGAAGGTTAAGAAAGCAACAATAGGTTCATACTTTGTTTTTGTTCATAATCATAATTCCTCTATATTCATTTATGTTCTCTTATGTTCATTTATGTTTCTTTTATGTTCATAACTATCTACTATATCTATATAGCATATATACTTTAGAGCATATAAGCTCATAATCTTGCAATTTATTTACCTTTCATGCAATTTATTTATTTCAAGTTGTTTTTAAGACTAGTCTCTAGTCTTAGACTTGTCCTCATCAAGTCAAAACAAGCTTCTTTCATTTTTATTTCTTTATGGGACTAGTTTATTTCTTAGTCCCGGGAGCCTTGAAAAAGCTAAGACTCCAATACTTGATTTTATTATTTATGCTTTATGTTATTTTGTTTATTATTATCTCATAATCATGTTCATTTAGATTGTTGTCCAAAAGTTTATTTTCTAAAGATAATGAAATAAAAGAAGCTTTTTGTCACTTAGGAATAATTTTGTGAAACATAAAAATATAAGATAACAAAAATAAACTCATTCATTTTCAAGTTACAAAAAGAATTCACTATGAATTTAGAAACTATTTTTACTTAAAAGCTACTTAAATCTTTGTTACTCTACTTTGTTTTTCAAAAGAAAATATTTTGTTGACAAAAATGGTTCTTTTCATAAAGAAAGAAAATAAGATGGATGACTAAGGAAATTTTAATAAAGACCTTGCAAACAAATAGGCAAAGAAAATTTATGGTTTGAAAATAATAAAGTTATTTCTTTTCAAGTTACAAGAGAAAAATATAGATTATAGAAATTAGTTTTTCTACAAAAAGTCCTTAATTGTTCCACTTTGTTTTTATAAGGAAACCAAATTTTCATGCATGGTAATTGTTTTTGAAATAGAGACATGAGAAAAAGAATGAGAAATATCAAGTAAAGATTTTTGCCAAAACAAGTAAACAAAGGAATTTACACAAGAAAATGAAGAAAAGAATATTTTCTAGAAAACTTCAAAAATATTATTAGTGTAACTTAGAAAGTAGAAATTTTATTTTAAAAGTCACTTAGAAAAGATAAATAAAACCAACATAAAACGTTTTTAGAAAATAAAGAAAACAAGGTATTCATTTCAAAGAAATTCACAAAAACAATTTCCGAAAAGCTTCAAACCGACATTGTTTTACTTAAGAAAAATAATTTGGACAACAAGCACTTGAGCATGCTTAAATATGAGTTATATAGTTATAAAAAGAGAATTTTTCAACTATATAGATAACTAAGTATTTATCAAACAAATTTTGATTTCTTGAACCAAAGTTGTTTTTACTTGAAAATCCGTGGTGAATTTTGTCGACTTTTTCGGAGCCTATATGGCTTTGTTTGTGGGAAATAATTTTAGAAATGGGTAGATCTTTTCGAGTAGATAGAAATCGGTATATTATATGCGCGATTCCGAGTTAAAATGACCAAGTTATGGCCATTTTAAGTTGGAACATTCTTCTATACGAACTTTAACGTTCTTTGACATTGTTTTGTCAAAATTCAAGAAAATCTTCAAGAAAAACTCATTATGGGTATTTTCTTTGGTTAGGTGACCCCGAGGAAGGATTTCTTCACCCCGAGAACTATTACGATTAAGTGGAGTGTGTGAACGACTCATCCGCTTAGAGGAATAGACGACAATGGCATCGTGAGTTTATTTCCATTAAATGCTACACTTGTTGTGCTTGTAAATTAGTTGCACTAGAGTTAGGAAAAGATAAACCGATATGCATGTAAAATAATTCCTTGAAAGAATTCTAAGAATATCGAAGCCCGAATTGTTCTAAGTGATTGTTTTAGTATAATATTGATTTGTGTGAAATTCCTTGATCACCATAAAGTTGAAAATAATTATGTTATGACTTTATAAATTAATGAACTCATGCATACCACGAAGTGAGTCACATTACATGGTTGGGTTATTATCCTTGGGTGAGAAGGATAGTAGGCTCATGTCGAAAGCAACACTTGGCGGAAGATCCGAAAGCGATTGCTTGGCGGCTTAATGGAATATGCTTGGCGGTTGATCCGAAAGCAAGGTCAAATCAAGTAGGTTCGGAATACTTGGCGATGAGTGCTCGCAAGTATAAAAGTTTTTATTGAATGCTTGGCGATGTGTGCTCGCAAGCTTAAATTTTCTATTATTAAAACTACTTGTTTTGAGTATCACCAAACCCCGAATGGAGGGCGTAAATCCATTCAACATATAGTTCCCGGAAAGCTATATGATTGTTTGCCCACGTGTTTGATGCATTACATATGTGTGATTAACCAACTTGTTTGAATCTTGTTACAAGAAGTTATTTATGGAAATAGTTCTCACTAAGCCTATTAGCTTATACCCCGATAGCTACCTTTTGCAGTTTCCGTACTTATGGCTAAGGCCACGTGGACCATGTGGGCAGGTAATCCCTTTTGAATATTAGAACTCGGATAAAGTACATCATAGTATTAGCATGCAAATATTTATATAATAGCTTAGTAATTTAGGGAATTGTTCCTAAGTATGCACAGTCTTTGCTATGAACAAATATTATTGTGAATCCTCTTTTCTTAATATGTTTTTATATCTCCTTAAGCTTCATTATTCCATATATGGTCCTCTAAAATTGTGAAAGTAAGCCTTACACTTAATATAAAAGCTTTTGGAAATGACTAAGGTTGTCATACTTAAGCTTTAATATTGAGTGTGGCGGACTGTCACGTTTAGGGTACCCGTTGGGGCGTGTGACACTAACCAAACTCGGTTTTGGAGACCAAAATCAGAAATCAAAAACCTAAAAGAATACCTTAGGGCTAGTTTGGAACTAGGAACCTAAGTCTGGTAATACCGAGAACAAAACTCCAAAGCAATAAAAATGAGTTAGTTTTAGAATATAGTCCTAAATAATATATCAAGATCATATTTTGGAGAAATTCATCCGTTCGAACCCGATCAAGATCTGTTTTCGAAAACCAGTCCTCGGGACTTGAAAATAGAAAAATATTTCATAAGACTCATTAGAATCGAAAATTAATAAGGAATTCAAAAATATAATTTTAAGAATTTTTCGGGTTATAAAAATTATAATTAGAAATCCTTTTTATCGTATTTTCATCACTACTGGTAATTTAATTGTCTAATCTACTTTTTGATTTCTGCTAATCACTATTCACCAAGTACAACTAACCATACCCTATTCTTACATCTTTACAACCTATTCTTATATCCTTACATCATATTCCTTACAATTTACTTTTTCAATATAATTTTATTACTTAAATTACTTAATTAAATTTGAAATATTACACAAAACCACACACATACCTCTCCCTCTCTCCCTCTCTCCCCAAACCAGCGTGATCCCCCCTCGCGTGCCTTCAATTTGTTTTATTTTCTTCTTTTATTTAACTACACCCTAATTTCATTTTCTATATAAACCCCTTTTATGCATTTCACTTTACACCGTTCTTTCTTTTTCACCAAATAAAACTTTGGAAATTTTTTCTCTCAACTCTCTCCCTGCCCCCTTGTTGCCGTGACTGCCTCCCTCTCTAACACACACACAATTTTTCCTTCAAGTTTTTTTGTTCTAAACACTTCATATGTAATAGATCCAGACCCTACCACAAATAAAACATATAATGGCAAGATCATACTTGTGTGATTCCATCAAAATTCCCATGAGCTTTAGGCAAGGGATGTGGAAACACTTGAACATGATATTCATGCCATCACAATGTTGTGGATCTTCTTATATAAGTTAATTTGCTATATTTTTGCTATATTATTATTATACATTTTTCATATTGACATTTTTATGAATATATCTTACTACTAGCCTCATCTTCATAATATTCATCTTGCATTTGTATCCATAACATGAATGACATCATAGATCTATTTTGTTTTGAGTATATAAATACCATAAATATTTGTCTTATGTAAATAAAAGACCTGTAGCATGATAGTATTAATGGGGATGTTGCCAAAAGCTCAAGATTTATTTTGTTTCCATAAAAAAAATTTCTAAATTCGGATTTAAAAAGACTCCTATTTTGAAAACCTACTTTCCAACTCCAAAATGAGTATTTTAAAAAAAAAAAATATGACGGGCTTATAAAATAGGTATCATATAAACATGATTTTGATGAGTTAAATCTAGTTTTACTAAGAGATATGTTCAAAATAAGAAAAGTTACAAAAGTTAAGTTAGAACTTTGTCTCAACCCCAACAAAAACATAAAATTCGTAACTAGGGAGAGTTACTAAGTAAAAACCTATTTTCTAACCCCAAAACAAGAGTTTTATTAAGAATATGGAGGCCTTAGATAATATGATTTATTAAGACCTAATTTTAGAAGGACTAAATGAGTTTTACCCAAGAAATAATCTCAAAATAACTTAACAAAATTCGGATTGGAAAGGAACCATATTTAAACACCTACTTTTAAACTCCAAAATGAGGATTTTAATTGAGAAATGAAAGCCTTTGGAAATAGGTATAGTAAGGACTTATTTGTGGCAAAAATAAATGAACTTTATAAAAGAATATTTCTAAAACAAAGGAAAAAGTTTCAACATATAAATCAAACTCTATTTTCATCACCAACAATTCTTGTAAAATTCGTAATTAAGCAAGACCCCCATTTAAACATCTATTTCCAATTTTTAAATGAAGAAATTTATTAAATTAATTAGGACATTAGGCATATAGGTCATCAAGGTTTTATTTTAGTAAGAATAAATATGATTTTACAAGAAACAAAATTATTTTTCTAAATCAAGTATTCTTGAAGTAAACATTTGTCTAAAAATTCTTTTAACCAAATATCATCGAGAATATACACATTGATATCTCATAACATGTCATTCATGATATTAACTTGTTGATATTGCATGTACATTTAATATACATGGTAGAAACAATGCAAACTTCACAAAACAATTTTGGAAACATGGTTCTTAACTACTGACTAGATATGATCCGAACTTTTTGAGACCTAAAAGTTTTCAAAACTTAAGAATGACATTAAAATTTGATAGATCTTTCAAAGTACATAGAAATTAACTACTTATTTATGAAATTCCAAGTTAAAATGACATAGTTATGACCGCTTTAAGTTGGAATTTCCACTAACCACGAAAATTACGAACTTGAAAGTTTTTATTTAATAAGTTGGAATTAGTTATGATTTGAAATACTCATTTGGGTATTTCTTTCGTTTAGGTGATTTCAAATCGGAGGATTCCTTGCCCCCAGATTATTACGAATAGAGACCGGAGTCCATGGCTTAGTGAGTCATACTTCCCATTTACGATTCCTTATTGTGCTTGTAATTTTTAGTTGCACTACAATGATAGGCAAAGATAAAAATGGAAATGCATGATGGGTAATTATGGGATTATGTATACTATATTGATGTATTGAGAAAATATGCTAAGTATCTCGAAACCAGGTGATTAATTGATGTATGTCCATATGCCATGATTATGAGTGTTTGCAAATTGATTGGACACCTATGAAATTGCATTAATGATTACTTTGATTAATAAGTAATATGGACATAATCACTTCACGATGGGGATTGTGCATTAAATCATGATTGGTTATCCGTGATCCATAAACGGTATGAATGAAATGGGTTGCCTGTGAGCCATAAAACGATACAGTTAATGGGTTGCCCGTGAGTCATAAAACGGAATAGTAATTAAAGTAGTATCGTAGGATTCGTTAATCTGCTAATCCCAAATAGAGAGCCCGTGAGTCATAAAACGGAATAGTAATTAAAGTAGTATCGTAGGATTCGTTAATCTGCTAATCCCAAATAGAGAGCATAAATCCATTTAACATATGATTTTCGGTTGATCATATGTCTTGTATGCCCATGTTGTTGTTGTATTTCATATGGATGCTTAAATCAACTTGATTGCATGAAATTGCTGGATACGTATATTTTGGAAGTATTTGCTCACTAAGCTAGTGTAGCTTATACCCCCACAGTTTCTTTTTGTTGCAGTTTCTATATCTGTGGTTGCGGCTTAGGAATTGGCTAACTCAAGTAAAGCAAGAATAGAAGTTTCCCTTATAAGTTTATGTTTAGCTTTTGTATAGACTTCCATAGGAAACCTTAAATGCTTGAGTTGATGTAAAAAACTATTACCTAGACTTATTATTCTTTTGTGGGGGAAATGCCCCTTAGTAATGATCTAAATATATGTGGTTTGTATTTTGATGTTATTTCTATCAAATTAAACTATCTATCTCCAATTGCGCAAGTATTCTATTATCGTAAGGGAACACCTTACATCCAATGCTAGACTTTTTTGAATGACTGTGGTAGTGATTCCTAAGTCTCGTTTAGTATACAGTGGACTATTACGATTAGGGTACCATTTGGGGCATGACATCATTTGTTTAAAAACCCATTTTAGAAATTTGAAAACAAGTGATAGAAAGTTTCATCATCCCTCTTTCAAGGTGATTATGAGCAACTACATTGGAAGCCTAGATCTATTAGAAAAAATGATCTCTTGATCTATTCAGTTGAAATCAGACGTAGATCTAAAAGGTAGAATATACATTTAGATCAATGAAATTAAGCTCGAGCTATTAAATATAAATACCCTGTCAATATTCAATTGAAAAACACAATCGAAGTCAAATAAATCAAGATTTGGATTCACAAACCCTAAGTTTAGGAGATTATTTCTCCATAGATTTAAAAATTAAGCACAAATTTAGAAAAAAAAAATAATATGGAACTGAAGATGAATATTACAAATTAAGTTTAGAATCTTGTAATACAAACTATGGGTTAAAATGACTTTACCTAGAAAAATTTGAATTCCTTAGTGAGAAGAAACAATTCTTTCACTAAAGATTTCTCTCTCTACTCTATGTTAGTAATTTGTTACATATGGTACACTCCTTATTGGGCATCTATACATGTTTATTTATAGGCTATAGTCACATAAAATCATAAAGATTTTATTCACTAACGTAGCAATTTCTTTATAGCAGAATTCATCCTTATTCTCATGCATGCATCTTTCAGCTAGCTTATTCATGACAACTAGATAGGGTCACTTTTCATGGGTCAGGTCTAAGGCTCGAAGTTTAGTCACGGTCTAAGCTGTGTTTTTTTCTTCAGAGGTCGAATTTTTGCTTAGCTTTAATCGCAGGTTGAATCTAGGACTCGACTTTGTGATACGATTGAAGCTGTATCATGAAGTCCAGGGCTTAATCACCTTAGTGCAAATTGGGTGTCATGTTGAAGGCTCGGTTTAGGGAGAAACTAGGAACTTTGCCTTGTTTTGCCTTCAAATTTTGCCCTCAACAAGTATTCTTGAAGGCTTTGATAGAATGTCTTTGAACTTTACTGTTGTGTTGGTTCAAATATGATCTAAAGCACTTTGTTTCTTCTTTTTTGATTCTAGGAGCCGAAAAACAATATTTAAACAATAAAAGCACAAAATTGATAGGAATTTATCTACAATTGGATCAAATAAGGCCTAAATTACTATGAATAAAATAAAGTAAATGTTGGTTTCTCTCATATTTAATGATTTTGATGATAACAAAAATGATGAAATAACAATTATCATGAGTTATGTTTTATCAGAAGTTTTCTCAGGAGATTAGAGTTATATTTTTAACAACTATGATGGTCAGAACGTTCAGCAGAAGGAAAGTTCTTTATGAACAAGCTTATTCATAACAGTCAGAAGGTTCGTCAGAAAAAGAAGTGTATTTGCTCGAATATGAAGAAAAATAATTCTATTTGATCTGATGAAGACCTAGCTCCATTGATTGAGTATATTTGGGAAATATATTCAATCTGTTCCACAAAGTTGGTTCATTATCCACAGGATTTTAATTTTTTAGTTAAACTTAATTTACAATAGATTTGGCTTTACTTGATTTGGTCTTAACACTTCGAATTTTGACTTGAAGAGAAAGTTAGTGTGCATAATATGAATTACTTACAAATATGGTTCAGTTTTTTAAGGAGTGTGTCCAAAGAATTTTTGAAAGTTCGAAAATCATGGAATTTGGATAAAACATGAACAATAACAGACGAAGGATATAGTCAGCAATGGAGTTTTTCAAATTCAAAATTCAAGATCAAGATAAATACAAGTTGTTAGATGATTGGGATTATATTTTCAAGCAGAAGTTTCAAGATTACTTCAAGAAATCAAAATTCAAATATGGACGAAATTATAGGATAAACATGAGTTGTTTCCTTGAGCTGATTTCACGCGAGAAAAACTGAAACAAAGTTTATCCATTTCCATTTCTAGCGTTGGAGAAACATAGTTAAAAAGGAAGGAAGACAAGACAGAGAAAGAGAATCCACTACGTGTGAAAATCAAAAGAAGTGAATAGTCATCTTCATCGTGCGAAATATTGTCATTTTTGTTACTGTTCATCATTGATCAAATTTGTCGATGATATCTTACTCTTGTTCCTCAGATTTGTTGTTACTCATCTTTGTGAGATTTAAAGTTACAAGTAGACTCAATAGATTGATTGATTAGGAGAATCAAGCTGAGTGAATTGTGAACTTCTTGTAACTATTTTCATTGTTTGGATTAGTGGAACAAAATCGGTGTGGATTACCGGTGACCCTGGCTTGGAGCTGGAAGAGAGGATTGACGCTCAAGGCAAAACCTCTATAATTCGTTTTGCATCTCTTACTCTCTTATGTCTATTTATTTCGTGCAATTTTAGTTTGTTTTATTGCATGTGTTCTATAGTCAGAAGGTTTATCAGAGAGTAACTTATTTATATTTCTTAAGTCAGAGAGTTAGTCAGAAGGTTTATGGGAGAAAATGATTTTAATAACAAATCTGATTTCTCGTAAGCTTAAACATATTGTTTCAATCTGACTTGTTGTTTAAATTATTTATTCACTAAGTTCATTATTTTAAATAGTTTCAAAGCCATTTTTAATAGCATAACCAAGTGGTGTGAAATTTGTTTAAATTTTCAAAAGTAAATTTTTTTATATAACCAATTCACCCCCCTCTTGGTTATCTTTTCGAGACCAACAATTGGTATCAGAGAGCTTATTTCTTCAAATTAAGTGATCTTTTCAAATGGCTGAAAACAATATTACCATTAACCGAGCTCCATATTTTGATGGCACAAACTATCTATATTGGAAAATGCACATGTCTACCTACATAAAAGCTAATGACTATGGATCTTGGCAGGTAATTGCTTTTGGAGATATTCAAGTGACTATGACTGATGATGATAGCCTCACTGATGCTGAACTAAAGATCATAGAAAAGAACAACAAGGCTAAGAATCTCTTACTTACTACAATACCTCCCTCTGAGTTTTATTTAATTTCTTCTTGTGAAACAGCAAAAGACATTTGGGACACTTTATCTAATACTTATGAAGGAACTAACACTATTAAGGAAACGGAAATCAATTCTTTGATGCAACAATATGAATTGTTCAAAATAAAGCCTAATGAGAAAATAAAGGAAGTTTTTAATCGTTTTACTGCTATAACAAATGAACTAACTTCTCTTGGAAAGAAGATGGATGATCCTGATCTTGTCAGAAAGATACTTAGGATATTGCCAAAGTCATGGGATGCCAAAAAGACAGCAATTGAAGAAGCTCAAGATTTGAACAAGCTGAGCCTTAGCCAATTGAGGGAAAAGCTGCTAGCCTATGAGTCACATCTTCACACGACAGAGGAAACTGAAGAAAGTCCAAAAGCTATAGCATTCAAAGCAAGAAAAGCTATCAACAATACATTTGATTCTGATGATGATGACTTTAAAGAAAGCATCGGCATGTTAGCTAGAAGACTGAACAAGTTCTTTAGAGGTAAGAAATTTAAAAATTTCAATAAAGCTAACAAGTTTGGTTTAAGGAAAAATTTCAAGGAAAAGGAGGAAAATAAGGAAAAGAAGGAAATTGTTTGCTATGAATGCAAACAACCAGGCCATATTAAACATGAATGCCCGATTCTAAAGAAGAAGATGAAGAAATTTAAAAAGAAAAGTCGCGCAATGATGGCTACATGGAGTGATCTAGACGCATCAAAGAGTGAATCAGAAGGTGAAAGTGAAAATGAAGAAGAAGCCAATTTGTGTCTCATGGCAGCCTCCGATGTAAGTTCTGATTCTGATGAAGAAATAAATGAAACTGATATGTATTCTGAAATGAAAAAGTTACTTAGAGCACTTAAAAAGGTGGATTCAAAGATATCTAAGTTAGATATTGAGAATAAGGCATTAAAGAACGAGAAGGATGTCTTGCGTCAAACTAATAAATTGATCATTGATGAGAATGACATGTTAAAGAACGATAATGAGAAGTTGTTTGTCAAAACTAATGCTTTAAGGAAGAAAACGAAGTCTTGAAAACGAAATCAAAGAACTGAATGGTCGAGTGGAAGATTTGTCACAATCTATCAAGAACACGTTCAACAAATTTAATGAGAGTATGAAGTTAAATATGTTAATCAATAGTCAAAGACCTTCTTGTATAAAGTTTGGGATTGGATACGAATCTGGAAGTTCTTCAAATAATGTGAAAAAGGCAACTTTTGTTAAAGCCCAGAGATCTGGAAATGACGAAAACACTGTTCATCTTCTTAAAAACATTAAGAACAGCTACGGCAGAGGGAATGTCAGAAGGTTTGCTCCTCAAAAATACCCTATCAGAAGGTATAGCAGAAGGTACAGGTATGAGTCTAATAATTATTCAAAACAAAATTATTATCAAAAATCGAATCAAAGGTATTACACACATCCATATGCATGCTCTTTTTGTAATAAATTAGGTCACATTGAGAAATACTGTTTCTACAAAAGAAACAAGCTCAGTACACATCAAGTTAAGAAACAAGATAAAACGAGCTTGATTTATCAAGAACCCAAGTTTGTTTGGGTTCCTAAAAAGGTTTGATCATCTTGTTTATGTTTGTAGGAACAAGGAGCAAAAATAAAAGGAACTTGGTACTTGGACAGTGGATGTTCAGGCCACATGACTGGAGATGCTTCTTTGTTCACTAGTCTAATATGGAAAGAAAAGGGGTATGTAAGATTTGGTGATGACAGCCGTGGTAAAATAATTGGTCAAGGTACAATTGGTTATTCCCCATACATGATTGAGAATGTTTCCTTGGTTAAAGGATTAAAACATAATCTTTTAAGCATAAGTCAATTATGTGATAAAGGTTATCAAATAAATTTTGAAAAGAACAAGTGTTTTGCATATGACTCTAATGGAATTAAATTGTTTGAAGGATTTAGGAAAAGGAATGATATCTAATTACTCCATCTGATATAAATATTGAATGTTGCTTTTTATCTATGAATGACAGTATACATGTTTGGCATAAAAAACTTGGTCATGTAAATTTTAATCATTTAGAAAAACTTTCAAAAAGAGATATTGTAGTTGGTTTACCTAAAATAAATATAAAACAAGATGTAAAGTGTTCAACATGTTTAAAAACAAGATGGTCTCATTCTCATAAAAGTATAAATGTGATTTCAACAAAAAGACCTCTTGAGCTTTTACATCTTGATCTGTTTGGACCTACTAGAACTCGAAGTCTAGGAGGAAGCAAATATGGACTTGTTATAGTAGATGATTTTTCTAGATATACATGGGTGTTCTTTTTAAAACACAAATCTGATACATTTGAAGTATTTCATAAATTTGCTAAACAAATTCAAAATGAAAAAGGACTATCAATTATTTCATTAAGAACTGATCATGGAACAGAATTTGATAATGCTATGTTTATTTCATTTTGTGAAGAACATGGAATAAGTCACAATTTTTCAGCACCATATACACCTCAACAAAACGGTGTAGTTGAAAGAAAGAACAGAACAATACAAGAAATGACTCGTTCTATGTTAAATGAAAGCAAAGTACCTGAATATTTTTGGGCTGAAACTGTTTCAACTGCATGTTACATAATGAATAGAATATACATTAGACCTTTAACTGCTAAGACATCATATGAATTGTTTCGTGGAAGAAAACCATCTATTTCATATTTTCATGTGTTTGGATGTACATGTTTTGTGAAAAAGAATGCACATAATCTTGGAAAATTTGATGAAAGATCTGATGAAGCAATATTTCTAGGATACTCACAACATAGCAAAGCATATCGTGTTTTCAATAAAACAACAAAAGTAGTTGAAGAATCTATTAATGTGCGTTTTATTGATATAAAAGATGATTTTGATGATGATATGTTTGCACCTATAAATAAAGATAATGGTATTATTTCTAAAGTAAAGTCTGGTAACACGATCGAAGAAAAGAAAAAAAATTATGATATGTCAGAAGGTAAGACAGAAGGTAATCTAGAGAAAGATCTACAATATGATGTGTCAGAAAGAAGAGCAAAAGGTAAGCAGAAACTAATTTCTGACAATCCTGAAAGTTCAAAAGTATGGAAATATAAAAATTCACATCCACCTTCTTTAATTATTGGTGATATAGAATCTGGAACTCAAACTAGATCAAAATTACAAGATCTAGAAAATCATTTTGCTTTGTTATCTGAAATTGAACCTAGTAATATAGAAGAAGCATTAAATGATAACAATTGGATTAATGCTATGCATGAAAACTAAATCAATTCGAAAGAAATAATGTTTGGGATCTAGTTCCTAGACCCACAGACAAATCTATCATTGGTACTAAATGGGTTTTTAAAAATAAATTAGATGAAGATGGTAAAATAGTTAGAAATAAAGCAAGACTTGTAGCTAAAGGATATTCTCAAGAGGAAGGAATAGATTATGATGAAACATATGCACCAGTAGCTAGGTTGGAAGCAATAAGATTATTACTTGCTTATGCTTGCTATAAGGATTTTAAATTATTTCAAATGGATGTAAAAAGTGCATTTTTGAATGGTTATATTAAAGAGGAAGTATATGTTGAACAACCACCTGGATTTGAAGATCATTTTAAGCCCGATCATGTTTTCAAACTAAGAAAAGCCTTGTATGGACTCAAACAAGCACCAAGGGCTTGGTATGAGAGACTCAGTGAGTATCTCATCTCAAATGGATATCAAAGAGGTAAAATTGATACCACCTTGTTTATCAAGCATTATAATAAAGATATTTTAGTTGTACAAATATATGTTGATGATATAATTTTTGGATCAACTAATGAAAAAAATTGTCAAGAGTTTGCAAAGCTTATGCAGTCAGAATTTGAGATGTCCATGATGGGTGAGTTGAATTTCTTTTTGGGCTTACAAATCAAACAATCAAAAGATGGAATTTTCATTCATCAAGAAAAGTATACCAAACAAATTCTGAAAAAGTTTGGATTTGAGAAGTCAAAAGAAGCTGCTACACCAATGAGTTCATCTATCAGGTTAGATGCTGATTCTCAAGGTAAGAAAGTTAATGAAAAACTATATAGAAGTTTGATTGGTTCACTTTTATACTTGACTGCATCTAGGCCAGATATCTTGTTTTCTGTATGTATTTGTGCAAGATTTCAAAGTAATCCAACTGAGACACATTTAAAAGCTGTTAAAAGAATTTTCAAATATATTGCTTGTACTGTAAAATTAGGAATCTGGTATCCCAAGAATGAAAATTTTGACTTGATTGGATACAATGCTGATTATGCAGGATGCAAAATTGACAGAAAGAGTACTTCTGGTACTTGTCAGTTTTTAGGAAACAAACTGATTTCTTGGTCTTCAAAGAAACAGAATTCAGTTGCGTTATCCACGAGAAGCTGAATATGTCTCGATTGGAAACTGTTGTGCACAAATTCTTTGGATAAAACAACAATTATTGGATTTTGGATTATAAAATATTTCAATAAGATGTGATAATACAAGTGCAATTAATTTAACAAAAAATCTTGCGCATCATTCTCGATCTAAACATATAGAAATAAGACATCATTTTATTAGGGATTATGTACACAATGGAAATATTAAATCGAATTTGTTTCAACTGAAAATCAATATGCTGATATTTTTACTAAACCTTTGGATAAAATGCGATTTGAATTTTTAAGAAATGAGATTGGAATGTGTTTTCCCTTTTAATTTATAAAATAAAATAAAGAAATAAAATAATTTAAATAAATATGGTTTAATGACAGGCGGCTTCTTTCTTTTTCCATATGTCCTTTCCTTTTCCCCATAAAACAATCGTTTTTTTTCCCTCTCAAAACACAATTTCTCTCCATCAGTACACCTTACTCTTGTTTCCAAAACCCTAACAATGGCTCCAAGAAAATCAAATCGACTCCTCGCTAAAGGACCCAAAACAAAGAAAATATCCAAGGAAATTGAGATTCAAGATACTTCTTCTAGTTCAGAAGAAATTATAGAGACAACCACCAAAGCAGGAAAACTAAATTGAGATCAAAAGAGAAAAATGATGAATCCAACCCCGGAACAAAAAAACAACGTGTTTCAGATTCAAGAAAGAACACAAAGAAACCATCTGAGCCATCAGAGCTTCAGTCAGAGGATGACTCAGAGAATACAGTTTCAGAGGAAGCACCTGTGAAGTCTCCATCAACAAAGAAAAGAAAGTTTTCTTCTTTATCAACTACATCGAGAGCTTCCAAAAAGGTATTGGAATGTTCTTTTATTGACTTCAAATTTTTCTCGTCAAATGGTTTCTTTTGGAATCATTGGTTGAAAAGGATTGGTTGCAAAAATCTTTGTAATATCTTCGAGGTAGTAAATGAGAAGTGATTAAAGAATTTTATGAAAATCTGGTTCAAATGGATAATCTTTCTTTGAAATCAGAAGCAGCAGGGAAAGTTGTTAAGATCACAAGACAAGATCTTATAGATTGTTTTGATATGTTGGATACTAAAGATGATGAGAGGTTGCTAAGTTTGTCAAAGAATGAGCTTTTCAAAGAACTGAATGATGGCGTAGGAAGTTTTAAAGAAAAGGATTTTTCTCAACTGATTTTGAACTTCTGATACGCTTATTGCATAAGGCTGTTGTGGATTGTATTTTGCCTAAGAATGGAAGTTCTACTACAATTTCCATGGAAGAAGCATTGATTGTCTTGGCAATCAAAAAGAACTTACAACTTGATATACCAACCATGGTCTTAAAACATATTTGGAGAACCAAAGGAAACAAACCCTATGGAAACTTACTGATGTAACTTTTTAAATTCAAGAAAATTAGTTTACCAAAAAATTTTAAACCAACAATCGGTTTAAAAAGATTTGGGGAAATTAATTTAAAGAAAATGGGGATTCTTGTTTCTGATAAGCTTTGGTTTTCTAAAGATGGTACTTGGTATAGACATCCCAAGTTCAGTAAATTCAAATTTGATTGGCAAAAAATCAAATCCTTGGCTGAAGGTAAATTACTTCTGGAAACAGAGAGTGGGTCAGAGAGTGATGAAGAACCAAGTAAGAATATGAAATTATCTTCTAAGAGAGCTGGGAAAGAAAAAGTGATTGGAAAATCAAAGAAATCTTACAAGGTTAGAACTGGTGGAAGTTTGAGATAAAGGAAGGAGAACAAAAGGGTAATGACAGTGAGTCAGAGAGTGACTCAGATAGTCCTATTTTTAAACCACCTGGAGAAAATTCCCGAACAAGACTTAGCTCAGAATTACTTGACATTATTGATAAGAAATTTGATGAATTGAAAAAGGGTTTACACGAATCCATTCTTGAAGTAATCAATTCTCAAAAACAATCCGATTCACAACCTATACTCAACAAGATGAATCATTTCAAGGTGTTGATGTCACAATGGCTGAGAAGATTTTTGTTGACTCCACTTTCCAGAGGCTTCTCAATAGAAGGGTTCAGACTCTCTTCCACCAACCGATGAACCACAAAGTTCTAATAAAGCTACAACAGATGCAGGCTTGGTAGATCAAACAGATGAAGGCTTGGAAACTCACACAAGATGAAACTTTGGAAATTCCACCTTCTGAAACTTTAGAAGCTCTTCACCTGATTTCCATTCCTCCATTGCAAGTTCAAGAACCCCATCTTTTCGAATTGCTGAGAACATCCTCCATTTAATTCAACCACAACAATCTTTCCATCCTCCATAACAACGCACTTTTCCTCAAAGGAAAAAGAAACAAGCTCGAAAATCTGTTCTGTTAATCGAACAAAAGAAAGACTAATTTTCCTTTTGTTAGACTATTTGTGTGTTTTTGTGAACTATTTGGTTATGTTTGGTTCTGCATATTTTCATAATATTTTACCTTATGCATAGTTTGTTTGATGGTATAACTTAAGGGGGAGAAATCTTGATTTTTATGATGCTAACAAAAAGGGGGAGAAAAATAAACAAAATATGATTGAATGCATGGTTGACTCTGCTGAAAGTAATTGATATATCTGTTGACATATCTGCAGGGAATCAAATTTTCTGAAAATTTTTTATTTTGTTTATATATGGGTTTTGTTATCATAAAAAGGGGGAGAATGTTGGTTTCTCTCATATTTAATGATTTTGATGATAACAAAATGATGAAATAAAACAATTATCATGAGTTATGTTTTATCAGAAGTTTTCTCAGGAGATTAGAGTTATATTTTTAACAACTATGATGGTCAGAAGTTCAGCAGAAGGAAAGTTCTTTATGAACAAGCTTATTCATAACAGTAGAAGGTCCGTCAGAAAAGAAGTGTATTTGCTCGAATATGAAGAAAAATAATTCTATTTGATCTGATGAAGACCTAGCTCCAATGATTGAGTATATTTGGGAAATATATTCAATCTGTTCCACAAAGTTGGTTCATTATCCACAGGGTTTTAATTTTTTAGTTAAACTTAATTTACAATAGATTTGGCTTTACTTGATTTGGTCTTAACACTTCGAATTTTGACTTGAAGAGAAAGTTAGTGTGCATAATATGAAATACTTACAAATATGGTTCAGATTTTTAAGGAGTGTGTCCAAGAATTTTTGAAAGTTCGAAAATCATGGAATTTGGATAAAACATGAACAGTACCAGACGAAGGATATAGTCAGCAACGGAGTTTTTCAAATTCAAAATTCAAGATCAAGATAAATACAAGTTGTTAGATGGTTGGGATTATATTTTCAAGCAGAAGTTTCAAGATTACTTCAAGAAATCAAAATTCAAATATGGACGAAATTATAGGATAAATACGAGTGTTTCCTTGAGTTGATTTCACGCGAGAAAAACTGAAACAAAGTTTATCCATTTCCATTTCTAGTCGTTGGAGAAACAAAGTTAAAAAGGAAGGAAGACAAGACAAAGAAAGAGAATCCAATACGTGTGAAAATCAAAAGAAGTGAATAGTCATCTTCATCATGCGAAATATTGTCATTTTTGTTTACTGTTCATCATTGATCAAATTTGTCGAGGATATCTTACTCTTGTTCCTCAGATTTGTTGTTACTCATCTTTGTGAGATTTAGAGTTACAAGTAGACTCAGTAGATTGATTGATTAGGAGAATCAAGCTGAGTGAATTGTGAACTTCTTGTAACTATTTTCATTGTTTGGATTAGTGGAACAAAACCGGTGTGGATTACCGGTGACCTGGCTTGGAGCTGGAAGAGAGGATTGACGCTCAAGGCGAAACCTCTATAATTCGTTTTGCATCTCTTACTCTTTATCTCTATTTATTTCGTGCAATTTTAGTTTGTTTTATTGCATGTGTTCTATAGTTAGAAGGTTTATGGGAGAAAACGATTTTAATAACAAATCTGATTTCTCGTAAGCTTAAACATATTGTTTCAATTTGACTTGTTGTTTAAATTATTTATTCACTAAGTTCATTATTTTTAATAGTTTCAAAGCCATTTTTAATAGCTTCAAAGCCATTTTTAATAGCATAACCAAGTGGTGTGAAATTTGTTTAAATTTTCAAAAGTAAATTTTTTTATATAACTAATTCACCCCCCTCTTGGTTATCTTTTCAGGACCAACAGTAAAATAGACTTATCAAATAGAAGTATTATTGCTTTTATATTAAACATGTCGTGGATTGAACCAATGGCTTAATTTAGAACACAATTATTATTTATTAATATCAAACAAAAAGAATTAAAGAATCAAGGCTTTTATTTAAGTTGCAATTAAAAGAATAAAGAATAAAGAGATCGAAGCCTTGATGCGAGCCTTTATTTATCTTGGAAAAAGAATGTTGCGACTTTTTTTGTGTTGTAGGTCAAAAGAATAAAGAATTAAAACAATAAAGATAATCACAAGTCACTATTGAGGGCTCGATTTAAGCCATGATTAAGACTGTGACAAAAACTTATTCTCCTCTTATGAATCGCTGGTTGGCTCATGGCCAACATTATTAGGTGGATTCTTGCAAAAATACTTCAAAACAAATTTTAAAGCAAAAAATGCAGCATAAATACAATTGTTTCTCTATCATTCTTTCTCAATAAAGAATTTTCATGAAAAATACCAGAACTTCATTCAACAAACCTTTAAACTCATCATCTGTATTTACACAAATTAAGTCAAAAACATCAAAAGTGGTTCTCAATAAAACCTGATTAAAATCCTTACAAAGTATATCAAACAGACACAAATACCACCAAGGACATCAATCGTCCTTCTCCAAACATTCAATCATCATTACTTGAAGAACTCTCAATTATAAAGGTCTTTCAAAACTTAAAGCAACAAAAAGAAAGGTCTAATGAATCATTCTAGGAGTCTTTCTTTTTTTAGCTCTTTTGAAACATTTATTAGTTAAACATATTATATGTAATAACACATTAGAACCAAATAAATAAAAGTTTACATATTATCATTGCGTTATTTTTTTTAGGTGGAAGAGTTGACTTTTAAAAAAACTAGGGGTCCATGCAATTTTTAAATTTTTCGAGAATGTATGTGCAATTTGCTTATTTTTATAGGGTGTAAGTGCTAATTTTTGAAAAATCTAGGGGTTTATGCAAATCTTAAAGTTTTCAGGAGAGGTCCACACAATTTATTCTTAAATTAATCCCTTATTATTTACCATAATCAAGAGTTACACATATTACGAAAATTCAATACACTATTTAAATTATTGATTTGATTAATTTAACTAATAATTATTCTTAACTTCCATTTGTTTTGATCCAATAAACACTTAAACCTATGTAAAGCCATTCTTTGTCACCTAAGAACACAAGACATGATAGTTAGACTCACAAATTCCAATGTACTATTTTTCAAGCCCTAATGGTTTAAATAGTTGTGATACTCATCATGGTATCGCGATCTTATCTGACACACTCTCAATAAAGGGTTTTAAACCACCTATGTTCTTTTTTTTTTTCCTCTTTTCATACATTCAAAGGTAAGCTCCATCTTAACCTGAGTAAATAAGTAATGGAAATTATCTTAAGTACCAAGAGATTCATCATATCTATAGTAAGATGTCTTTAATAATATCCAAGTACCACCATTTTTATTGAAGAAAAAATAATCTAGTTCTAAGATAATATTATTGTATATATACATTTATATCTTAAGTTAAGATTATTTTAGTCTTTTCTTTATAATACTATAGTTGTATTAAGGTTAGTTCTATAACTTACACACATATATATTGTAATAACATTTTGCAATTATTTTCATCAAATTAATAGCAAACGATTATCAATCTATACATACTATAAGAGTAAGATGCCTTGAGTTGGAACCCTTATACACCAATTTCAATTCTATTTAATAATATCATTTGCTTCATTGATTGTAATACCCCTCAAATATAGATGGTGAAACTCTAATCATAGAGGCGCCTTTTCAGTATAATGGCTTGGAGTTTGTCATAAAGTTAAGCGTGCTCTGGGCAGAGCAATCCCAGCATAGGTGACCCCTTGGGAAGCGTTGATACCCAAAGGATAAAATCGTGTAGCATGTGGCCAAAGCAAACATTACCTTGATGAGTAGAGTTCCGAGTCATTACACAGTGCCTCTGGTGTCTTGGTTGTGCCTGAGGGTGCGTTGAGAGGGCCAATGTACCTAGCATCATGATCCCTGTCCAAGATGGTCTGAGGGCTTAGGGGTGGCCCCTCCATTGTGGTGGAGCCTGGGGTGGCAGGTCGTGACATTGGTCTTAGTTAAAACCCTTCACCTAAAGTGGGGGAAGTATTAGATAATAAATATCATAGTTAGCACTAAATCTACAAGTGTAAACTTTTAGATTAGTTGATTATATTATTAATCTTAACATGATATCATAATCTCACACTATTCTCTTTTTTCATGCACAGGCAATTATTTTAGAGCCTCATCACTACACCACTACACTTTGTGACCTCATTTAGGTAATGGCCATGAGAGACAAGTTTGATTCTTCTCATAAACAAACTTGGACTTCCATTCCTTTGCATGCAAATTAAAATGTTGCTTACAATACTTAGAAACTACAACTAAAATACAATGATAAAGGGTCAGTTAAGCACCACAAAACTTGATTTGTTGCTCAATGATTCATTAAGTGAGAAGGCATTAACTATAATAAGACATTCATTTTTGTTATCAAAGCTACAATCATTCACTTTGTTTTGTTTCATGTTATCTTTGCTAACTCAATATGAAGGATATTTTCTCCATGGTAACCTCATTAAGACAACCATCATGAAATAGCCTCTTGGATTTTGTCCATCCCTTCATAGCCTTAAAACATGCTCTTCAATCATTTTCCTCACCAATGGCCCTTTACACATTTGAATATTGTTGCTTATATTCTCATTCCATCTTTAAAAGCCTCCTAGTAATTTGAACATTGAAGTGTTTGTGCTAGGACTACCTCCATGGCCTTTTAGCCAAGTTGGCTCGTTGTTACTAGACTTAAGTGTATGAGGATTCATATTAACAAGGCTCATACTTATCATAAAAAATTATACAATAATATTGATGGTTTCAATAAAGTAGAACATATATTTTTATGTTCATCTTTATTAAAAATTATGATATTCTTGTCTTTTTTCTTAATGTAATTAACACCATATTCATTAGCAGTAGCACTTTTCTCCTAAAAAATGACATCTTGATTCTCATCCGCTAGTTTGCCATAAAATATTTTAGCCCTCTTCATTTCTTTCTTAGCATTTGATAAGCGTTAAAAGACCTATATTTTCTATACTCAATTGATATGATTTTGCATTAATTTTATATGAAATTCTTAAGAGAAAGATACTTAAGTGTTGAATATTTTTTGTTCAAGGTTCAAGTACTCAATTGGAGGATTTATGGATGATTTGAGCAAAAACAAGGAAAGATTTAACAAAGGCTACAAAGTGATGATTTTCAAGTGTGCACAACGCTCATGCATGGCCATTCAGATGCTTGTGCAGAGGGAAAGAAGGTGACCAACAAGTATCTTGATTCATGCCCCAGCAGCTGCACAAGGAGTACACAAGATAGTGTAAAAGCAATTAAAATCTAAGAAGAAAAAGAAGATTTGGAGTTCTACACAACCCTGTGCATGGCCATATAGAACTTAAAGATGTCAAAAATCCAATTTTCTCATTATGCACGGCCCCGCGCACGGCCGTGCAGACTCCCTATGTACACATGACTTTTCCCTATACTATAAATAGTCGCCTTGTTGATTTATTTCGGGATCTTGGGCCATACATTGGGAACCCTAGGAGAGAAAAGACGCACTTGGAAGAGAAAGATTGCTTGAACATCATAGATTATCATAAGATCATTCAAGGGTTATATTTCTACATCATCTTTCTATTCTACTTCTCTAGATATTGTGTTTTTCTTATAAACTTCATGGAGGAGTAGATTCCTAATTCTAAATCTTGTAAAACCCTAAACTTAATATGAATTGAATTGCCTTGATTAAGGAGAAGTTTATACTGTTGCATCTATTCATGTATTTATAATTGTTTTGTGATTGATTTATGCGCAAAGTTAATTACATGCATGTTTCTTATTAGATGAAAGAGGTTTTATCTAGTAAGTTAGATCTTCATGAATAAGAAAGTCACATGTTTCATCTAGAGATAGAGAAACTTTGATTTGCTGCAATAAAGATTTGATCTTTGCTTATGAATTGGGATCTTTAATGCGATCTTGTATTGATATTATTAATTCATGCAAGATTAGAAATTGATTAACTCAAAGGAATAATCAGTTCAATAAGAAGTTCATGCAGTGCAAGGCATGAACGAGTCATTAATCAATATATCTTTATATGAAAAGTTAGGGTTTAGGGTGGAACAAAATGAAGGGTATGTTACATATCTTGTGATTGATTATAATTCTTAAAAGCTTTCATAAGGATCTTAGGGTTAATTTAATTAGTTAATTATTAGTTAATGATAATACATATCAATTTAAGAACTAGACTAAATTGTGGAGAAAAGGTAACACTAGTAATTGTTTCTTAGATTCCTGAGGATGATACCTGATTTTAATCATATACTATTTCGAATAGGTATACTTGCCTTTGCTCAATTGTAGGATTAATTCTAGGTTTATAAATTTTAAAGTTTTATGCGATTGGTTTGAGCGCATCAGCATTCATGTCACTTGCACCACTAAGGGTATCTGCGTGTGCTAATCTTATTTCATTCGTACTCTCCTCAAACTTTATCACACTCGTCTATATGAACTGATGAAAATCTCTTTATCGTCATAAAGTCATTAGTGGTTATGGTTTGTCATCATTACCAAACCCTACTACCTAGCATAATATTGTTGATATACTATAGTACCTCATAATTACCCCCATGGACTCTTAACTTTGTAATGAATCAATACATGCACAATAACCATAAATCACATATAAGCAATAAAACATGTTCTATTGATATCTTCAAGGCACACTAACACTGGGTCATTCGATGATTCACATATCTCATACCTCTTTAAAAACCTTGCTAACTTTACTAGATGCCTAAGCACTTGTTGTTGCAAGATAGATTATGCCATCTACCTTAGTTGCAACCTTATCTCCCATAATAATTTAGGAAGTAGCCCATTATCTCCAATAGTTCTACTAAGCTTGAATGTAGAATTTTTGCTATGAGGTTGTAAAATCCATTTGTTTATCATATGGTTCATGAACTTAGAGTCCCTATTTTAGCCCATTATATTGTGTTGTGACAACCTTGATGAAATTTATTGTTATCCAATCCTATTTAACATCATCGCAATAAACATTGACTATCACTTTGTTTGAGAAATAGTTGCTCCTAGTCAAGTCATTGTTCATGACATTCCTACATATCATTAGCATGTTGACATCTTCAATATAAACCCCACAAGATTAATCTTTATTGACCATTGCTCGAATTTCATATTGACTTCGCACTTTAGGATGGAGAAGGTATATTATTTTGTGGGTGTATATACTTGTATATTTATATAGGGTCTATTATAGTTCTTTCCCTTATAATACTATAGTTACATTAGGATAGGCACTATCTCACACATGTATTTATATAATTACATGCTGTAATTATTTTCATTAAATCTACAATAATAAACAATTACCAATTCATAAAGGTACAAATTCTTACGGTGAAATTGGGTTATCAGTGCTTGAGAAGGAAGTTGCAACGATAGAGGGGAACATCTAGACCTTCCCCATCATAAAACGTAGATTGAATGCTATGGAAGTTAACATGACATACAAATTGTCTCCCAATAATGCAACATATAATTTGTAGAGCTTATAATAGTAGCTTGGCCACAAATGTCAACCTGAAAAAAAAAAAAAAAACACGTTTGGAACTTAACAAATTATGTCTTTGGCACAAAAGAGGATAAAGCACTAAACAATTTCTTTTCCCTGCTATCCCTAGACAAAAATAGTGTGGCTTGAAGCCATAAGAGTGCATGTAGGGGAATTACTTTTAGCTTGAACTGAAGAGTAGCTCATAAAGTTGTTGGAAGGCTTAGTTATATTCGTTTGAACTGGAAGGAAGATGTCATGTGAATAAAGAATTTGTATATTTAGAATAAGCATTGCAATGAGTGCATATCTAGCATCAACAAGTCTTGGCTATCAAGACCAATCGTGCAAGATATTAGAGATTCAAATTCCTACTTTCGTTCTTGTTTGTTTAATTTAATTTCTCTATGTTGCAACCAAAGGTAAAAAAAATGGGATGTGTAAAATCTATAAAGATCGTGATCTCCCATCCTTATTTATCTCTTTTGCATTTTATGGATTCAACGTCTAAACCACTTGATATTTAAGTTGCATTGAGTTGTAAAAAATTAAATTAAAAAAAATGTGTATGAAATAAGTTGATTTGGTATGATTTTTGACAACTTTAATTGCTTATTCGTTTCAAAAAATGGAGTAAGATTGTAATAATTGTCTGTCGACTTTAATGTATGGAGTAAGATTGTAATATAATTATTACTGTTGAAAAATAAAAAGGGGTGTAATAGAATTTTCTTTTGTTGAATTTTCATCTCAGTGAAGGCAGTTTAGGAAAGAAATCAATCCACAATTGAATAACTATATATAGATTTAAGTGATGAATGACTATTCAATATTTATATTATATGATGGGGATTTGTCATAGATTTTTTGTTACAAGAAACTAAATGTCCTAAAATAGAGAAGTATGGTTGAATAACATACTTTTTTTAAGTTTCATTTTTATCCTTAATTTGATTTCTAGGTATCTCTAAAGTAGACAAGAATGATTCTTCGAAATGTTTGATTCTGTCTTTAGTTTTCTAGTTGTATTTCATGCATGTTGTTCTCATGTTTTGTAGCTCCTTGGGCATGTTAATTATATTGCAAAATGAATGCCATGTTTTATCTTAAGTTCTTAAACACAACAATTTCTTAGAGGTAGGCCATCTTTGTGTGCTCTTTTATCATCCCACTTGACGCACAAGGATAAAAGGATTTTGAATTAGAGTTTATTGCAAGATATTGATTCGCGCACAAATACTTGGCTTGTGATCTTCAACACCTATTGATTATGAGAATTCCTAAGTTGTTGGCATAAAAAATCAAAACATAATATAATTTTGAGATTTGGGGAAAATGAGAGCAAAGACAACTCAAATATTGCATTTCTAATAACAATTAAATAACTTATTGCCCTAAAGCGTACATTTATAGGCAAATCTAAAAGTTACCAAAAAGGAAAAGGACTACAAAGACATATATGAAACGATATTAAATAGTATTTAAGAAGGAAAAGACTAACAAAAGACATCATATTAAAAGACATTAAATGATATTAAAAACATATTCTCTAAAAAAAGAATACTATTTAAAAAATATTAAATCCTATTAGATATCCAATTAAATGTTACTAAAAAACATTGAAAAAATATTATTTGAATCATTATTGACTACATCATTTCCCTTGGAAAAAATTCGTCCTAGAATTTTCACCATTTGGAACTAATCACAAAAGCCTAAGACAAATTGATCCAACCATTGCCAATCAACCCATACCAGCTGGTCATCAATCTATTTTGAATACTTTGTGAATCCTTTTTCACCTTTTCTAGAATGGTGCAAATAGACAAAATAATGTTACTTTTTAGCCAATCATCATCAATAGCTTTAGGAGTCATATAAGACCTTCTAGCAAGCAAATTCTCCTTACCATCTCCAATAACACACTCCTATTCAACATAACTAATATCAAAACTAAGTACATCAAAAATTGGCTCACCACCACCAGCAACTTCAATAACATCATTATCTTCATGAACATAAGTATCAAAAGATTGTTCACCATCAATCTCAAAAATATCATCCTCTTCATCAATATAATTGTCAAAGTTTAGTTCTCCATTTACCTCAAAAACATCTTCATCTACATTATCAACTTGATTTCTATGATCCATGTGTGGTGTCGCTTTGTAATATTCTTCTTCTACATTAGAAGAAGAGTCATCATCTTCATGCCTATGAGTAGGATTTAGATCTTATTCTGATTGGGAATTAACCCACTCATCTTCATTGCTAATTGCTCTAACATAGCATCCTATCGTTCATTGATCATCTTCACTATCTTGTGGTCTACATCATCACAATCATGAATATCCTCCATCATACGTCATTGATTATTCTGCTTTTGTAGTGCCATCTACTCCAAGAACGAACACAACTTTGATACCAATCTAAGGCAGCGGGATAAAGTGATTTTAAATTAGGGTTTATCGCAAGACATTGATTCGCACACGAATGCCCGAGTTATGATATTCAACACTTATTGATTTTGAGAATTCCTAGGCAGTCGATATAAAAAATCGAAATATAATCTTGCTTCGAGATTTGGGGAAAAGGAGAACAAAGATGGCTCAAATATTGTATTTCTGATAATAATTGAATAACTTTTACCCTAAGGCATATATTTATAGGCAAACGTGAAAGCTACTAAAAAGGAAAAAGACTAAAAAAGACATCCTATTAAAAGATATTAAATAATATCTAAAAAGGAGAAAAACTAAAAACAGACATCCTATTAAAAGATATTAAACGATATTAAAAACATATTCTCTAGAAAAGAAACCTATTGAAAAGATATTAAATCATATTAAATATTCAATTAAACGCTACTAAAAATTATTGAAAAATATTATTCGAATCATTATAGACCGCATACCACTTATGTAGTTTGTTGTTTGTTGATTGAAATTTTCAACCAGCAGTAATCCCTGTTTAGGTTAATGTGAATTATCTTTTGTTTTAAAAATAAATGAACAAAAGGTGCATTTTATACATTGAGATCCATGAAGTCTAAAAAGAACATCCTAGTCAAACTTAATTTCCGAAGTCAAACTTAATGAGCATCCTCACTGTGATGCTTTGCTTTATTTTGGACCAAGTTCCCTCCTATTTCTCTCTTTACCTTTCAAACTGCCCATGATTGCGGCTGTCCACCTTATATATAACACACATTGACATAGAGTCGATTCAAACTGCTAGACAAGAAGAGAGAACACTGACTTGTTATCTCATCTTCTCTTCCATTATTCTCTTTTTTCTCCAGAAACATGTTATACAGAGATTTTTTCGAACTTTCAGATGTCATGTGCTCTTTTTTTTTCTCTCACTAGCTTTAAGTGATTTTATTTACATAAGGCATCTGTGGCTGTTTTGACGCCTCAATCTAAGCTACTGACGGTGCAACCAATTGTGCCAAGGTTCGCCCTCGGTTTTTCGTTTGTATGTAAGTTCAAAACTCATGTTCATTTGCACTCCTGGAAACTTGGAGGAAGTTTGTTATTGAAGTAGATAATTGAAGAAGAGACTTTGGCACACAAAAATTCGATAATATTTCCACTCAATCAATCATAGTACATATGAAATAAGGAAGAAAACACTAAGTTTTATCTATAAGTATCCTGTATGCACACTCCAATTACTCTCTTTTTTTGTCTATATCTTTATCATATGCTGTAGGTAGGCTTATAGGTGAAAAGCTGATGTATGTAATTCTGTACAACCGGGAACATTCTGAATCCGTGCTGAGGCAGCAACTAAGGAAATTGGTAGAATGACCAAAAATAAACTCATCGCGAGAAGTGACAAGAAGATGCGATACACACACGGGGCAACATTATTGACCCAAGCAGTTTGGCTATCAACTCGTAGCAAGGCATTTTAGAGTTCTTGAAGCTAGCATGTCTGGAACATTCTGGGATTAGGATGGAATGCTGGCACAGATAACCCGCCTGGTAAAAGTTTGGGAGGAAATGGCTGCAGTGTGCAGTGTGAATTCTCTATATTTGAGCTGTGGAAGAAAAGGGATTGCTTGATATTTGATGGTTAATCATAAAAAAAATGAAAGAGTTTCTCTTGATGATGTTGATGTTTGCATTTATGAATGGGGGTTGTGAGATCAAAAACTCTGGAGGAGGGCTCGCTTGCATGGTGGAGGAAGGGAAGGATTGGTAATATGGCTGGACGCAGGAGACTCCATTCCAAGTGTTTTCATCAGGAAACTCCTCTCCTGTAAAATACAAATTGGAAATGCAAGATCAACATATTAAAGTATTATCCCGTTAGAACGAACCCAATTACACTGCATAACCAAACTCACTCTCCAATTTTGATACTTGAATTGTAATGAAACTAAATTAATTTTAAAAGCAAAGGATTATAGGATGAAACGATCCTTGAACTGTGCATAAGATCAATTGTCAACTCAAGTCTTTTATGATGTCATGCTGATTGAAATGCTCATGAAGGAAAATGAGCATAAGATCAAAAATGGAGGGTGGGTTTCATGCAATATGTTATTTGCATATGAAACTAGACGAAGCATGCAGATTGTTAGAACTTAAGCGTTTGACGTGAGTTACGTTCAGCTATGTAAATTCCTTTAATCGGGTACATCTTCTCTCGAGCAAAGGAAACTTAAACATAGAGGAGACTGCATTTCCAAGAATATTCCTCAGAGTGCGCTTTAAGAAGTCAAAAGAAGACAATATTAGTACCATCAAGACATATGAGATGCATGAATGGAGCGCTCGATGATGATTTTCAGAGACTTGAGATAATCAAAACACTAATGTCTTCTACTAATTCTTCCTAGCAATAAGTGGTGAATGATGCTAAAAAGTCTCATGAGCTTAGCTTTTACACAATATTGAAATCCTTCCATGTGGTGTTGTAATTCTTAAAATCTTTGATAAGAATATTGCTTGCACGTGAACAACGGTTGTTTCAGAGCAAGGTCGCTCGTTTTGCAAATGGCATGAAGAATGATGGCACCGGTTACTGATATTAATTATATATGAAGATTGAAGAGCCTGATACACATATATCATTGAGAAAGTTTTTAGTAATACTTCTCTATCTAGGAGTATTCGGTTAATTTCTTCTACTACAATTCAAGCTTTTAGCTGAAATGATGGTACCGGTTGGCAATTGCTGATATATAAGTATATATGAAGATAAAAGAACCTGATACGTAGATACGTTTGAGAATGTTTAATAATACCTCTTTGTTAAAGGGGTATTTGGTTAAATTCTTCTACAGCAATTCAAGCTTTTAACTGTAAAACTCCAGACAGAAAATCTGGTACTTTTACTAAGGCTTTTGTCCTGAGAGGAAAGCACCTTTTAGCAATGGAATTACAGATTAAGTTTTAGAAAATGGATATCTGCTTAAGTTTTAAGTCAAGAAGATTTTCAAGTATAGAGCAGTTTCTAAGGGAAGGATTTGGCCAAATAAAAGTTATATTCTACTAGAAAAAACTCTTCTTCATAATAAGATTGTTAAGTACTTTTGAGGCTGTAGAAATTATTGAATTTGAAATTTTCCTAGTGATCAAAGAAAAAATGATGCATGACTTTCACTTGCATGTTTGGTATGATAATCTTATGACATTAGGATCCCTGGTAATGTAAAATAGTCGTATGACTTCAGGATAACACCTGAGATGATGGTTTAGAAGACAATTTTATATTGAAATTGAATTTCTGAACACTAGTAATGACTGGAGTGAATAAAGAAGATGATGCCTCCAATTGGAACCACCAACATAAATATTCCAATATGATTCAATTCAGATACTCAATTAATGCACTCAATATAGATTGATCACTTACACTTTCAGAAAATTTTGGGCTGGGAATCCCTGCTGCTAATGATGTAAATATTGGAGTAAGTTGAATAGGGGAGCCAAATTCTGCTTTTGATAAGGCATGATCAACTCCACCTCCATTTGTATGTTCATTACCAGTCTGCAGAATCTCTGCAACGTAATAATTCCCATTGGTTGGAATTGATTGCCAATATAACATATAAAAGATCAAACAAACTCAACATGCCATTTATCATGCTGGAGTGTTCATAACTAGTATTTGCATGGACAAGATAGCAAAATGTCATGGAAAGATAAGCATTTAAGTTTTGCTTTTTCTAACCTGGCTCTGTAGTTATGCAGAAATAGTCCCATTGTCAAATTCCATGGTGCCAGTCAATGATTTAGTATGAAGGGTTTGCACCATGTATTCGTTGTACTCATATGCCACACCTCCTCCTGTTTGAGTTTCTTCTGTTCTATCATTACTAGTATTAAGCAAAATAGCTGATCCGGTGCTGTACTCTGAGCTTGCTGGAGACTCTTCACACAGATCAAGATGTCTGCAATAGCAATATCCATTATAAATCATAAAAAAGAAATCCTTTTCTCTTTGTGATGGAGATAGAATTAATGGACTACCTCCAGGATGTCTGACTGTTCTCATTTGGTCCTAGTAGATTCTCTATCTTTTCTCTATAACATTCTTGTTGAAAACCGATTCCTGACATATTTCCTGAAGAACCAACTCCCTTTTCCCGATTTAGAAACTCTTGTAGAACCTGCATTTACAATGTTCACATGTCTAAGGAATATACACTAGACAGCTTCTAAAGAAAATCTGCATTTCTCAGAGCACCCAGAATTGAGAGACACAGAACTATACTGAGTTCATATATTGTAAATTAGTTGAAGGGTAACGGTGCTTACTTTCCAAGCATTTTCAAAACTCTGATCTGTTTTCTCTGTGCTAACTTTTTCTGCAAGTGAGCTGAGCAGGTCTGCTTGTTGCATCAAAGCAGCTATCTTTGGATCATCCTTCTTGAGGAATGTTCCTTGGATCTTCTTGTTATGAGCTGTTGATTGTTTGCAAAATTACAACCATTGATTACTTATTAAAGCTTAATGAGAAATTACGTACAATTTTGCTATCTATAAAGTTCCAATAAAGTAACACAAACAAACTAATCAAAATCCAATTATCATTAGGTTGGGCCCTACTATTGTCAAAGATCTCATCTACGTTGCTCACACGCTGCTTGCCCGTCAAAGTGTTGATATTTTGAACCAATAGTGCTAAAGGAGTTCTTAGCTGCTCATCAAGTGCCATCCCTGATTGCTTCTGCAACTGAAACCACTGCATGTTGGATCAGTACTGCTAGTCCTCCTGCAAGCCAATAGGAGAACATTTACTTGACAGTGGAAATGAACTTATTCGTGTTTTAGAAGAGAGAATCACTGCTCTACCTTATCTTCTTGTAGCGTAACTCAAATTGAGATATTTCATCAACCTCCGATATGTTATGGGAGAGAACTCTTTTGTTGTTTAAATTGATGTATGAAGAACTGTTTTCTTTCACCATCGCTTCATATTTTGCTCTCTTCTTGCATAATGTGGAGAATCGATTTTTCACAGCATTGTCAGTTCTGCAAAAACATCATGATCAGCAAAAGCCCATAAGTAAAAGAGTATAATTAGAGGTGCTCTCTATACTCTGTTGTTGGAACAACCTAAATGTACCTGCCTGAAACCACCTTTGCTATTTCTGTCCATCTGTTACCAAATACCTTCTGAGCCTGCATATTGTCATCAATCACTCTTTAAATTAAACTAGTAGAAACTAAAAAACACATTCACAAGCCCATGGATTGATGGTTCTGATTCTCCGGGTATGCTAAATTGTGTCTTCTTATAAAAACAAGCATATAGCCTAAGGAATTTATGAAAGAATGTAAGGTTGCAACACACAGTATATTGATTACCTCGCATAAGAGCATGTCTTCCTCTGGTGACCATCCTCCTTTCTTAAAATCAGAATTCAAGTATGTATACCATCTGCACTAACATTTTCCTTATCAAACAATTATATTGGAAAAAAAATTTATAAAAGAAAAAGGGAAACCCAACTACTAGATGGAAGATTTTTATCAAGACCGACCTTCTTCTGCATTGCCTTGTTGTCTTATCCTTAAATTTGGAGGCAATGATAGTCCAACTGTTCCAACAAATTGCAACAAAGCAACTTCAATCAACCACACAAACAGTCACCACTTAAATTGCAATCAATAAGGATAAAAGAATCATACTTATCAGTTCCATGGATACTGATTTGCTCTCTCAGTATATCATCTTCCTGCAATCCGTAAGCTAATCTTAATCCAACATGAAGCCAGACAAAAGAAAACCAAAACCTTAACATATAGCAGTAGAGAAGACAAAACCTGTTGAGACCAAGTCACAATATGTCTCTCTTTCTTCTTTAAGTCTTCATTGTTGGACTTCTTATTCTTCATAGCACCCAATATTATTATTTTTTTTTAATCTTTCGCTAAACCCAACTTGCCACTTTGTTTACTCACACGCTCCTCCTTATATAATAACCAAGCTCTTCACATGTTAAAGTTCCCTCTCTTTTTCAATCTTCTTTATAGTAAATACTATTTGGTTCAAACCAACCTAGATACTTCCTACTATATCCTAATACTAAGCTTAAGTTTCCTTTCCTCGGATTCTATTCTACCTTTTTCACTGGATCGCAACGTTTTCTGCATTGAAACAATTTTAACCATAAACTCAGGACTTTACAAAGGCAAAAAAAATAAAAATAAAAAAGTTACATACCTGCCATATCACGTAGTCCCAAAATGGATGTTTCACTGTACTCTTTTAGGAAAAACAACAATACATACCCCCCTTATATTCTCTTTTTGTTGCTGCCAATTTTTTCTCGGGTATCGTGCCACTTTTGATATTAATTCAACCATACAATAACACTAACACGAACACCTTAGTTAGCCATAGCTACACATTCAGTTGTAGATCAAACATGATCAATGGGGTTGTATGTTAATTGACCTGTAAAGAGAAAGGGATGGAAGAGGTTAGAATGCGAAGATGGGGATAGGAATTTAGAAGTGTATAGACTGTAGAGACTAGAGAAAGTATAGTTGAATGATGACAACGTTGATCTGTCAAATGTGCGTGCAAGTTTTTTAATATATTATGTATCAGTTACGCTTAGGAGAATTGATAAAAATATTAATTTAAATCAACGGATTCTTGCTTTAGTGCGCGGGTATGAATGGAAGTTTGAAAAAGCTCTGAAATCCACGAGACAACATTAATGCATAGTGGCATATACTATACTATGGCCATAATTTTTATTATCATGATTTCAGTCTTTCCATGGGTGTCTGGACAAATTTAAATGAGTAAAAGGTAGGTAAATTCTTAATCTCTTTATTTTTTTATAAGGTATTTCATTGTGGGTGTATCAAGTACAAAAATAGAACTGTATTCATAGTAAAGATATACTCAACTAGCTAAAAATAGATAATTGAAGACTACCTATCTTATTTTCAATTTAAACACTATCTATTTTCTAAAAAAGAGCATAAGATGATGTTTTTCATTCTTAATTTCTGTCACAATGCAACCCGAATCATAAAAACTAATATTTTAACTATTGAGATAAACCATCATAATTTAGTTAAATTTTTTTTATAAAAAAAAAAGAAAAAAAAATTAGAGAAATGACTTTGTATCAATAGGACAATTTGTTTGGATTTGTATATGTATGAGTTTATAAGATAATGTATTATTGTATGTGGGGGGCATGTCATGTCGTCATCTATATGTGCATGTGTGAGTAAAGAATGGATCGGTCTTTTTCGATTTCTCAAAAAATTTTGAATCTGTTGCTGTTTTAATGGGGACATGATGTTTGTCATGACCTACCTTCCATGTTATATAGGCATCTTCCAATGCTCAAATGTCGTTATTGGACTTTTCCGTATATCAGGCTATAATATTACCAGCTTGCATTTATCTTTAATTTTATAAAAAATCTTCACGTTCCTATCAAATGGATGTTCAAAATACATGGATGTGATTGGACCATATTGATGTGAAGAACCAAAGATTATTTGAGCTTATCCTATTCTACAATTGATATGGTATAAGATCTACTAAAAATCTATCTTGACTGGATATTGATACGCTTACAAACTCATGAAAGAGAAAAATAAATAGAACCACATATTTTTTACAACATTCTCTATTAAGGATGCGCCATATAAGCAAGTAGGGTTGCATGCGGTACATATGTAGTATTGCATGCAGTCTCACATGCTTATTTGACACACCTTCAACAAAGGATATTGCCAAAGATAGATGGTCCAATGATCACTTATCTATCTCTCTATCACTTACCTATCTCTCTATGAAAAAATAATGGATTGATTGTCGCAATTTAAAGTCTGTAACATCTAGGTTTCGAAGAAAGCTCTTTCTATTTGATTCCATCTTTAGTATTATTTTCATATTTTTTGGCCAACTTGAGTGTAATCTTTCATTGCAAGATAAAATTTCTGGTTATAGGAGTTCTATAAAACTAGAATTAATGAGGAAAAATAAGAAAATCCCTAGTCTACTAGTTATTCTAATTGTAAAAGAAGAATGGTTTGAAAGTCTACGTAACAATAAAGCCACTGAAATACATTAAACAGAAATATTACATATGTATATATATAAACAAAAAGAGAAAGAAAGAAAGGAAAAAAAAAATAGTAAAGTAAAAGCATTAGATTTGTGAATTCAAGTAATCTTAAGGGAGAAATTAAGAATGATCCCTAAATTAAATTTTTGAAAATGCCAAATTTGGTGTATGAATTTTACACAAAAATTCAATTTGATACCTCATTTGAAGTAGTCAATTTAGTACTCTATCAAAATATTTGTAGTTATATTTACTGCATCAATAACATAATGTGAAATATGCAATTTATCATTGCGAGAGGTAAGGAGCATTAGTAAAGATTCAATGACATACTGTATCTCTCCTATAGCTACAAAAACAATAAACAATGTTAATAAAGAGTTTGATTGAGTATATAAATGGCCACGTAATAGTTTATGTACTAATTAAATTGAATTTTAATGCAAAGTTCTGGTATCAAATTTGACATTTGCCAATCAAAATTTGATAAATTGACAAAAATCCTCTTTAGTGAAGATTGATAGTTATAAAAAGTATTTTGATACTCCTAAGCTTTACCTTAGTATAATTTATTTTTTAACTAAAAAAGTAATTACCAATTTATTACAATTTATGGGTTATTTCCACAATGAATTAAAATCTATGGATTATTTGTAATTTTCTAGATTTTAAAATTACAATAGATTAAAGGAGAATCCAGGTAAAAAAGATGAAGAAAAAACAACCCAAAGGAAGTATTAATAAGCTTCACTTTTATTTATAAATGGAAAAGTGCCAATATTATTTGCAAATTTATTCATGAAATAAACATTTATAATCATAAATTAGAGCCACCTCCATACCGTATAATGCTTGCTCCATACAACAACCATAGACTGAACATGTCCATTACTTATCCGTGAAATATGGAATTATAAGCAAATGTTTATAAGTGTTATTTAGGGTTTCAATAGGAATGTTAGTATGTGGTCCAAAAGTTAAAGGCTACTCTTTTTCAATATGGTACTAATTAGTTAGGTTGCCTATTTAATAGTCAAAACAAATTTTAACGATTAAAACTGGTATTTGATGAACGTACCAAATTAAAACAATACATATATAATTTGTTCTCATTCTTCTATTAGGGTTACAGACAGAAAGCACAAAAATATATTACGACATGAAAGGCTATTTCATTAATATTCACTGTAATGAAAGACAAGGTCAAGAGGGAAAACCAATTTATTAAAGGGATTAATCAATCTTCTCAATTCATGATGTCTTTCGCATCAAGTATGCAATATCAACAACTAATATATGTAGTAAATTAATTTATTCAAGATTGTAACCCTACGGTGTTTTATAAAGAAAAAGTTAAATTTTTTTCCATGAAGCTTATATCTTACATTTGGTGTTAGAGGTCTGGTTTGAATAAATTATTTGCCCTTTTAATTTTTATTGAAAGATTAGATTTTTAATATATCATGATGGCTTTGTCAATGCATCAAAATCTTGATTTAACCATGTTGATTGTAATGATTTGAATGAAATAATGTAGTAATGATGATGATTCATACAAAATATTATTATTCTGATTATGACCTTTCTATGAGAATAGAATTGATTTCATAAAAAAATTATGTTATGATCCTTTTCTTTTGTTTTTCCGTTCTTGTTTGAATTATTATTATTATTATTATACACCATGAAATATCATGAAATAATTAAAAAGAGATTTAATCTCATTTAAGTATTGAAAGAAGTGTTGAGTCATTGTGCATTAAGGAATGAGCGGATGGATGAAAAGCTTTATTGAGAATCAAATGAATATCGATGTTTTTTTTCTATTATTTATTTAATGAAAAGTGTTGAGTTTGATTCTCCCTTGCCTTATGGTGTTGTTTTGTCATATGTACAAAGCATAAAATTAGGAAAAAAAAAAAAGAAAAGGAAAGGGAAGAAAATTGTGAAGGACACACACACACATATATATGTATGTATGTATACATACATATATATATATTGGCCAATTTTGTTTCCTTTTCATGTTATCATGGCCAATAATGATAATATCATGACTATATATTTTGTATTTTTTTTTCTGTTTCTTCAATCTTAAAGTATAATGTTTTTTATAGCCATGTTATTTAAATTATAGAACTCATGAGATGACAAATATTTGTGTGTTATTATTAAAATTAAATTGAGTTATGTGTTAGATTGATAACATGGCATAATAAAGAGTATAGCTTGTTAGTCCTCAAAGTAGCCAAACTAATTAAGTGAATTTTTAAGTGATTTATAAACTAGTCATTTATTCATAGAATGTTAATGCCTATTATTGAATGTATATGAATAAATAATGTTTATTAGTTGTTAAATTTTTTCAGAATCTACCCAAAGGTAAATTGATATTCTATGACTAATAAATATGATAGAGGAAAATCAATATTGCTTGTTAAATATATCTATGCATCCAAAGATACTAGTCTTATTTAATAAGCTTTGTTTGATTACCTACAAAGTTATATGGGATTAAACTTTTGATAATATATTATTGAGTTTACCTAAAGGAAACTTGCAATATATTCTAAATGTTTAATTGTTTGAATCTAATAGTTGAATGAGCATTTATATATTTGTGTCTATTTCTCTTCATTTGCATACTTCTTCTATGACTGTGTTTAATGGTTTGAATTTCTCTGAATAGTGTGAACAAGTCAATTTCCATTTAGGCATTTTAAATCTGGACTTAGCATTATTTGAAGAAAAACTTGCTACTATTATGGATACAAGAGGTCAGACTGAGAAATCAAACTATAAAGCATGGGAAAGGTCTAACAAATTATGTCTTTATTTCATGTGAATGACTATTACTAACAACATTAAGACTAGTACTCCATAAATTGAAAGTGCTAAAGAATATCTAAGGTTTGTGGAAGAACATTTTTGTTCTACTAATAAGTCTCTCATTGGTACACTAATGGTTAAGTTCACAACCATGAAATATGATGGGTCAAGAAGCAAAAATGTCATCGAGATGATAAATATTGTAGCAACAAAAGCCCTCATGTGATAGTTGATGACTTCTTAGACAATTCAATATGAATTCGTTGCCTCCCAAACATGGGCATTTCAAATTAACTATAACACTACAAAGGACAAGTGGAATGTTAATGAATTGTCCAATATGCTTATTCAAGAAGAAACAAGGCTAAAGAGATCAGAAGCTCATGCTATATTAAACTTGTAAGTCAGGAAGCTAGTAAGATTCTTAAGCCAAAGACCAAGAAATTCAAGAAGAAAGCACACTAATAAAGGGACACAAGTTGCCATTGATGCCAAAAAGAAAGAGCAAAAGCTAGATAAGTGTCACTTTTGTAAGAAAGAGGGACATTATTAGAAACACTATCTAAAGACAATGCTTGGTTCAAAAGGAAAGGTACATCTAACCTTTTTCGGATGTTTTAAACTAAACTTAAGTGACGTTGCTTCTAATACTTAGTAGCTTGATTCTGGTGCTACGACTCATGTTTCTAGTATGATGTAGAGATTCCTTTTAATCCAAACCATAAACACAACTAAGAAAAGGTCCCAATTGAAGGCATAGGACTTATCGTATATGTTGAGCCTGGATTTTTCCACTAATCTGGTTCATTTCTCCTAACCCGATTCACATTAAACCCGAACCCATTTAACATGAATCCTCGACTAGGGGTTAAAAGAAATTTTCATTTTTGAAAACTTTTAGAGTCGCCACCCGATATAAATCGGGAAAAAAAAACAAAAGCTAGGATCAATGGATAGGTTGATCCTAACTTAGCTACTAGTCTGCGAAAAATTTGATTAAAAAAAACAAACTTTTTAAAAAACCAGATATCATGGATTCGGGGGCTAACCTATTAAAACCAAATGGTTACCACTTTTGGAATTTTAAATTTATAATTTATCCTTTATATGCTCAAAAATTCAAATATTTATAAGTCACATTTTTTGTTTTTCTATTTTTTATGTGCTTTTCTTCATTTTTATTTTTTTATTTTTAGAATATGAATATCAACAAATATATTCCTTTTTTTTTTAACAAGAACTTATATTTACAAAATATTTATTTACAAAAAAAAAATATTTTTTCATTTTTTAATGTCGCCCCGCAGGTGCCTACGTACTCGCTAATCGAGATCAGACAAAACGTAGTTCTTTTAAAAAGAACTTTAATTTGTTGATCAATTTTAATTTTTTGAACTATTCTCAATTTAAGTTCATTAAATTTTATATTTTTATGAAAATCATTTTTGATGGTCCTATGATCTAATCAATTGATTTTCATTTCATGAAAACATATTTTTCTAAGTCCAAAAATCATTTTTTTTTTTGTTTTTGGAAAATTCAATTTTTTTTATTTTTATTTCATTTTTATCATTATTGTTATCATTATTATTATTATTTTTATTTTTTTTATTTTTTTTTTTTTTATTTTTTTTAAAAAAAATTATCACATAAACTCACAACATATTCAAAACATTTCATAATATATTAAAATCATTTTTCATGCATTAATATGCATTTCCAAAAGCAATTTATGTATAAATACACATTAAAAAATTCAAAAATACAAAAATATAAATTTATATAAAATAATTATTTTGATTTTTCTGGATTTTTCTGTATTTTTCTGAATTTTTCTGAATTTTTTTATGAATTTTTATGAATTTTTTACTATTTTTTGCTATTTTTTATTATTTTTGAAATTAATTATATAGTAAACTATTAATAAAATAATGCGAATTGACCTGGACCGTTGGATGAAGCGGACGAGATCTGAAGCGCGATCGCGTTGACTGATCCTGACCGTCTGAGGGAATTGACCAAATCTGGGCGTTGATCGAGATGATTAAATATGGGCCGTCTGATCTGTCTTGATGAAATCTGGGCCATCTGATCTGCTTGATCAAATATGGACCGTCTGATCTGCTTGATGAAATCTGGGCCGCTGATATGCTCGATCGAATCTGGACCGTCCGATCTGCTTGATTGAATTTGGGCCGCTGATCTGCTTGATCAAATCTGGACCGTCTGATCTGGATGATTGAATCTAGGCAGCTGATCCGCTTGATCAAATCTAGACCGTCTGATCTGTTTGATTGAATCTGGGCCGTCTGATCTGTTTGACCGATGACCGTTGACCGATGACTGACCGGGTTGGATTCGGATCTTTGGGTTGGATCTCGGAGCTCCGGCGGGTGAAGAAGACGACTACGCGATCTTTCGGGGTGGATTTCGGCGGCTCCGGTGGTCCTCGGTGGCTGGAAGCTTGTCGGCCCGACTCCTATGGTGGTTGCGCGTCCTCTGAAGGTTGTGGTTCGCGCCCAGAACCACCGTGGGCGGCGGTTCGCGGAGGTGGTTGCCGGCGGTGCAATTCGAAAAATAAAAAAAATTTGCAGAGAAAATCCGATCAATTCGAACAAATCTAAGCACACTAAATCATCCAAATCAAGTTTCTAACATTCTTACAACACTCAATTTGGATCAAATCTGATCCAAGAACTTCGAATTTAAAAAATTCGAATTTTAACCCTAAACTTGAAAACTTCGAATTGATCCTTTGTGTATGTGTTTCTTCGAAATTGACTTGTGCCTTTTGATCCTAGGACCCCCTATTTATAGGTTGCAAGCTCAATTTTACGTTTCGTTCAGTTTCAAAAACGAATCGATTTTTGCCTCTTGATTTTTCACGAATTTAATTCGAAAATTCGTGATTAATTTATTTGAAACTGATGAATTGATGATTGATTTATCAAATCCTTCATCAAATCATTTAATTTGGGTAGATAATTCATTCAATTTTTTATTCAATTCTTGTAACTCCTCATTTAAGTGCAATTGAATGCTTTTACAAATTGAATTTTTTCCCAATTTTTTTAGCACGAATTTTGTGACTTTTGGGTTGTTTTTGTTCATGAATTGTGCACTAATCTTTCATATTCCATAACCACTTTGCAATTGCTTCATCAATTACAATAATTAATGAAGTTTGTTAGTTAAAAAACCGATGCAAAGTAAGGCAAAAAGTCACTTTGAGAAAGATGAAAAGACAAAAATGATAAAAAGGAAAAAATTTGCCTTTGCTAGGGTTTGAACCTGTGTCCTTGAGCTTGAGTGTGTGTTTGGGTCAATGTGTTTAACCAACAGGCCATTTGGCCTGTGCCTTGATCACTTAGCCAATTTCATCAATACTTAAGGCTTTTGAAAAAAATGAGTTTAATTAAATTTTAAGCCTTAATTAATTGGGCAAAAATTGGGTGTCTATAGCTGCCCCTCTTTGTGGTAAAGTTTGAACAAAACTTTTGCCACAAAGACAAAAAGATAACCAATTTTTGCTTAGCTTCTCCTTCCAAATTTTATTTTCAACAAGGAGATTTTTATCTTGTGCTAAACTATCTGTCGAGTTTAGACTTTGAGATTTGCTAGGTCAACTGTCGGACCTAGACTTAGAAAACTGATAGACCATCTGTCGGGTCTATATTTTGAAAAAATGATAGGCCATCTGTCAGGCCTAGATTTTGAGATTTGCTAGGTCAACTGTCGGACCTAGACTTAGAAAACTGATAATCATCTGTCGGGTCTAGATTTTAAGATTTGCTAGGTCAACTGTCGGACCTAGACTTAAAAAACTGATAGACTATCTGTCGGGTCTAGATTTTGAGATTTGCTAGGTCAATAGTCGGACTTAGACTTAGAAAGCTGATAAATCATCTGTCGGTCTAGATTTTGAGATTTGCTAGGTCAACTGTCGGACCTAGACTTAAAAAACTGATAGACAATCTGTCGGGTCTAGATTTTGAGTTTGCTAGGTCAACTGGGACCTAGACTTAAAAAACTGATAGACCATCTGTCGGGTCTAGATTTTGAGATTTGCTAGGTCAACTGTCGGACCTAGACTTAAAAAACTGATAGACCATCTGTCGGGGTCTAGATTTTGAGATTTGCTGGTCAACTGTCGGACCTATACTTAAAAAACTGATAGACCATCTGTCGGGTCTAGATTTTGAGATTTGCTAGGTCAACTGTCGGACCTATAGGCTTTAATTTGGTCATTTTCCGATCTATGGGCTTTGGTTTGGTCATTTGCCGGACCTATGGGCTTTGGTTTGGTCATTTGCCGGACCTATGGCTTTGGTTTGGTCATTTGCCGGACCTATGGGCACCATCTGGAATGGAAGGACTTCTGAATTTGATCACTATCATCTTGAGTGGATGGATTTGAATTTGGTCACTATCTCGAAAGGATGGATTTTGTATTGGGTCACCATCTCGAAAGGATGGATTTTGTATTGGTCACCATCTCAAAAGGATGGATTTTGAATTTGGTCACCATCTCAAAAGGATGGTTTGTATTGGGTCACCATCTCAAAAGGATGGATTTTGTATTTGGTCACCATCTCAAAAGGATGGATTTGTATTGGGTCACCATCTCAAAGGATGGATTTTGTATTTGGTCACCATCTCAAAAGGATGGATTTTGAATGTGGTCACCATCTCAAAGGATGGATTTTGAATTTGGTCACCATCTCTAAAGGATGGATTTTGTATTTTGGTCAGTACTAGACTATCTGTCGAGTCTAGACTGAGGGGTACTTGTGATTTTTCAATCCACTTGGAGACTTGGTTTTTTTTTTTTCTGATCTACTTGGGGAACTGGTTTTTTCTGATCCACTTAAGGACTTAGTTTTTCTGATCCACTTGGGGAACTGGTTTTCTTTTTTGGAAAACTTGAATCTTTTTATTTTTTGGGAGACTTGGATGGACTTCAAGCATTTTTTTTTTTTTGGAAACTTGGTTTGAAAACTTGGATGGGCTTCAAGTTTTTCTTTTTTTTTTTTTTGGAAAACTTGGATGGGCTTCAAGTTTTTCTTTCTCTTTTTTTTTTTTTTTTTGAAAGACTTGGTTTGAAAACTTGGATGGGCTTCAAGTTTTCTTTCTCTTTTTTTTTTTTTTTTTGAAAGACTTGGTTTGAAAACTTGGATGGCTTCAAGTTTTTCTTTCTTCTTGGAAAACTTGGTTTGAAAACTTGGATGGGCTTCAGTTTTTCTTTCTGCTTTTTTTTTTTTTTTGAAAGACTTGGTTTGATAACTTGGATGGGCTTCAAGTTTTTCTTTCTCTTTTTTTTAAAAGACTTTTTTTTTATTACTTTTCAGATATTTGGAAAAAAACTTTTTTTTTTTTTATTTT
Organism: Combretum micranthum; assembly: GCA_024138025.1. NCBI lineage: Eukaryota > Viridiplantae > Streptophyta > Magnoliopsida > Myrtales > Combretaceae > Combretum > Combretum micranthum. The sequence goes on from JAMXBD010000561.1 coordinate 106,387, forward strand.
TTTTGGAAGAAATTCCTTCTTTTCTTGGACCTTTTAAAGGTGTAAAAAGTTTCCTTTTTTTCTTTTTGAATTCCAACTTTTTTTGAAAGTTACCAACAGGTAAAAATAATCATAAATAAGGGTTTGCCCCATTGATCACTCATTTTTTTTTTTTTCAACCTAAGGCTTCACTATTAACCACCTAAGGTCTTTTATTGAAAAATTTTAATCATTGGGGGCAAAGTTTTTCTTTTAGACATAATTTGAAAATGGGGCATTGTTTCCAACTTTGGGGCAATTAATTCCTAACCCTGAGGCAGACTTCTTTCAAATTGGGGCAAATGATTTCATGCCCCTGGGATGATTCTTACACCAAGGTTGGTTATCTTATTTAAGTTACCTAATCAAAGAGGACTTCCTTACACTCTCTTAGGCTTATTTCACACATTTGACTCGGATTCCAAAAATTATGGTCCGGCTTGCAAGTGACACACTTTGGTCAATCTTAGGTCTTTTTTGGACTATAATGTGGGCTTTTGGTTGTTGGCTTTAATCAAAAAGAGATATTTCATAAAGGCTTTTTTTTTTTTTTCAACACATCCTGGGTTTACAAGTCAAGAACCCTTAAGGAAAACTTGAATATGCACTTATTCCTAGTTTCAAGAGCATTAATAAATCAACTCCTTTGATCTAAAGAGTCTCTAAAGGGTAGAATTGTGGATGGGCCCATAATATAGATTTTGGACCTTGTGTTTTGATGGGCTTTGAACTTTTGAGCATGTGCCCCAGTGTTTGGGTATGATCACCTTGTGTGATTGTCTTCCATCAGGGTGGAATTGTGGGTGGGTCCATGATATAAATTTTGGACCTTGTGTTTTGATGGGCTTTGAACTTTGATCATGTGCCCCCAGTGTTTAGGTATGATCACCTTGTGTGATTGTCTTCCATCAGAGTGGAATTGTGGGTGGGTCCATGATATAGATTTTGGACCTTGTGTTTTGATAGGCTTTGAACTTTAAGCATATGCTTCTAATTTCTTGGTTTAATCACCTTGCTTGGCTATTCTTCATTTTTTTTTGGCACTTTATTCATGCATCCCTTTTTCTTCTTCTTTTGCAAGGTGATTTGTATTTTTTCCATTGGATGGCTTATAGCTCAAGTATATGGATTGTGTTATGGTTTGGGATAGAAACTTCTCCTTTCAAAGGAAATGATTTATTTATGTCAATTGACTACTCTTGAATTGATGCAACTAGGGCAAGTGCATATAAGTTAATCCTTTTTCTCCTTGATAATGACCCCGACCTCCAAATTGCCCCGTTGTGGGGTACCCTAATGTAGGGTGGTTCTTGACAGGGCTTAATTTTAAAAAATTCTTCCTTAATAGGCTCAAATGGGTTAACAAAGGATAATGTGTTTAGGACTCTGAAATGAATGCCTAATGTCACTTTGACCTATGTATCAAATTCAAACTAGACCTCCTTTAAGGAATGAGTCCATTTTATCTCTCACAATTCACTCCACTCTTAGTGTGTAGGGTATGTGTTTGGGATTAAGTTTGCCTCTTTTCATTCTAGGCCACTATTTAATAAGAATTTTTGGGTTTTCAATCATCCATTTTTTTATTGCCTCAGGATATATAACTAAATGCCCCATTTGGATTTATCAAATGTCCCTAATCGGTAAAGTCCTTTTGGTTGCCCCCTAGTTTTGATTTCATTTGCCTTTAGCTTAAAATGAATGATCATTGAACAATTTTGAAACATTCTTTTTCTGTTGGCAATTTTCCTTCTTTTCTAATTTTTATTTTTTATTTTTTGAAAATAACCTTTATTCTCTTTCTCATTTGTTGGAAAACAATTTTCATTTTTTTTTCTTAAAAAAAATTGTTGGAGAACAAGTTTGAAAAACTTTTATTCTCTTTTTTTTTGTTAGACAACAACTTTTTGTTCTCACTTTTTATTTTAAAAAATCTTCAAAAAAAAAAGTTGTTGATGGATATTTACAAAAAAGAATGTTTGAAAATGATTATTTATCCTAAAGTGGAAAAAGGATATTTACAAAAATAATTCATTTTTTTCTTTTTTCTTTAAGGCAAAAATTATTTTACAAGAATAGTGGAACAAAAAAGACCCCCCTTTTTCTTTTAGAAGGAAATTCAAATGGGGGTTGATTTTTACAGGGATGATTATCCTGAAGACAAGGGAGAGGAATACATATGACAAAGGTAATTTTGATTGGAGAGGACCTATAACTATAGGTGGACAAAATTTACTCTATGAGTATTTACAAGTCTACTGTACACATTTTTTTTTTATTTTATTTTTTTCTTAAAAAAATGCAAAGATGCAAAGATGCAAGCATAGATGCAATTGCAATTGGGATAATGACCTTGAAAATTTGATGAAAAAATTTTGCTGGAGTTGATGAAAAATTATTTTTTTTTTAAAAAAAAAAAAATAACTCCATTTTTTAAAAAAAATTTTGGTCACTATCCATATAAATGGAGATAAGGACCCTGAAAGTTTTGGTGAAAAAGTTTTGTTGGAATTGATGAAAAATCATTTTTTTGAAAATCTTCTTTTTTTTTTGAAAAATAACAAAATTAATTAAGACTCCATTTGAGAAAAAAGAAATTAGTCACTATCCATGCCAATGGGGATAATGACAAAAAAAAACTTTACTTGAAGTGGTATTATTTTTTTTTTAAAATAAAGGTTTAAAAACCATCTCAATCTAAAATTTTATTTACTAAAAAAATGTTTGATTTTTGAAAACTTCCTTTTTTAGGAAAGAAACAACTCCACATTTAAAAAAAATTTGGTGGACTTTTTTGAAATTTTTTTATTTTTGAAAAAACATTTTTTGGAAGAAAATACAACTCCATTTTTTTTGAAAAGTTTGGTCAAAATTGTAATGATTAAATGCATGATTTGGTAGGGTTCTATAGGTCCCCACTAAACCGGAGTGGGAGGACATTTCTTGATCTAGAGGGTGGAAAGCCACAGCCCCCGGACCTTACTTCGTCCTCCTCGCTTAGGCTCTTAAGACGGCCTGGTCGACCGTATCTAGCACACATTATGCTAATATGCAAATGCAATGCAAATAAATAATAAACAAACAATCAAGCTTTTGCTTTCATTTTATACTGCAAGGTTAGTATATATTTACAAAACAATTATTCAATATAATATACAAAGATCATATATTCACATAATTACAAAAATGAGCAAGGATAAATTAAAATTTAAATTCCTAAGTGGCTAGCCCTCTTTTTTTTAAAAAAAAATTTAGTCCCCAGTGGAGTCGCCAAGCTGTCGAGCCTGGATTTTTCCACTATCTGGTTCATTTCTCCTAACCCGATTCACATTAAACCCGAACCCATTTAACATGAATCCTCGACTAGGGGTTAAAAGAAATTTTATTTTGAAAACTTTTAGAGTCGCCACCCGATATAAATCGGGAAAAAAAAAAGCTAGGATCAATGGGTCGGTTGATCCTAACTTAGCTACTAGTCTGCGAAAATTTGATTTAAAAAAACAAACTTTTAAAACCAGATATCATGGATTCGGGGCTAACCTATTAAAACCAAATGGTTACCACTTTTGGAATTTTAAATTATAATTTATCCTTTATATGCTCAAAAATTCAAATATTTAAAGTCACATTTTTTTTATTTTTTATGTGCTTTTCTTCATTTTATTTTTTATTTTAGAATATGAATATCAACAAATATATTTCCTTTTTTAACAAACTATATTTACAAAATATTTATTACAAAAAAAATTTTTTTTCATTTTTTAATGTCGCCCCGCAGGTGCCTACGTACTCGCTAATCGAGATCAGACAAAACGTAGTTCTTTTAAAAAGAACTTTAATTTGTTGATCAATTTTAATTTTTGAACTATTCTCAATTTAAGTTCATTAAATTTTATATTTTATGAAAATCATTTGATGGTCCTATGATCTAATCAATTGATTTTCATTTCATGAAAACATATTTTTCTAAGTCCAAAAATCATTTTTTTTTTGTTTTGGAAAATCAATTTTTTATTTTTATTTCATTTTATCATTATTGTTATTTATTATTATTATTTATTATTTTTTTATTATTTTTTATTTTTTATTTAAAAAAAAAAATCATCACATAAACTCACAACATATTCAAACATTTCAAATATATTAAAATCATTTTTCATGCATTAAATATCCATTTCCAAAAGCAATTTATGTATAAATACACATTAAAAATATTAAAAATATCAAAAAAAAAAAAATATAAATTTATAAAAAATAATTATTTTGATTTTCTGATTTTTCTGAATTTTTCTGAATTTTTAATGAATTTTTTACTATTTTTTATTATTTTCTGAAATTAATTATATAATAAACTATTAATAAAATAATGTGCGAATTGACCTGGACCGTTGGATGAAGCGGACGAGATCTGGAGCGTCGATCGAGTTGACTGATCCTGACCGTCTGATGGAATTGACCAAATCTGGGGCGTTGATCGAGATGATTAAATCTGGGCCATCTGATCTGTCTTGATGAAATCTGGACCGTCTGATCTGCTTGATGAAATCTGGGCCGCTGATCTGCTCGATCGAATCTGGACCATCCGATCTGCTCGATCGAATCTGGGCCGCTGATCTGCTTGATCAAATCTGGATCGTCTGATCTGGATGATTGAATCTAGGCCGCTGATCCGCTTGATCAAATCTGGACCGTCTGATCTACTTGATTGAATCCGGGCCGTCTGATCTGCTTGATCAAATCTGGGCCGTCTGATCTGTTGACCGATGACCGATGACCGACCGGGTGGATTCGGATCTTCGGTCGGATCTCGAGCTCCGGCGGGTGAAGAAGACGACTACGTGATCTTTCGGGGCGGATTCCGGAGGCTCCGGTGGTCCTCGGTGGCTGGAAGCTTGTCGGCCCGACTCCTATGGTGGTTGCGCGTCCTCTGAAGGTTGTGGTTCGCGCCCAGAACCACCGTGGGCAGCGGTTCGCGGAGGTGGTTGCCGGCGGTGCAATTCGAAAAATAAAAAAAAATTTGCAGAGAGAAATCCGATCAATTCGAACAAATCTAAGCACACTAAATCATCCAAATCAAGTTTCTAACATTCTTACAACACTCAATTTGGATCAAATCTGATCCAAGAACTTCGAATTTAAAAAAATTCGAATTTTAACCCTAAACTTGAAAACTTCGAATTGATCCTATGTGTATGTGTTTCTTCGAAATTGACTTGTGCCTTTTGATCCTAGGACCCCCCTATTTATAGGTTGTAAGCTCAATTTTTACGTTTCGTTCAGTTTCAAAAACGAATCGATTTTTGCCTCTTGATTTTTCACGAATTTAATTCGAAAATTCGTGATTAATTTGTTTGAAACTGATGAATTGATGATTGATTTCAAATCCTTCATCAAATCATTTAATTTGGGTAGATAATTCATTCAATTTTTTATTCAATTCTTGTAACTCCTCATTTAAGTGCAATTGAATGCTTTACAAATTGAATTTTTCCCAATTTTTTTAGCACGAATTTTGTGACTTTTGGGTTTTTTTGTTCATGAATTGTGCACTAATCTTTCATATTCCATAACCACTTTGCAATTGCTTCATCAATTACAATAATTAATGAAGTTTTGTTAGTTAAAAACCGATGCAAAGTAAGGCAAAAAGTCACTTTGAGAAAGATGAAAAGACAAAAATGATAAAAAGGAAAAAATTTGCCTTTGCTAGGGTTGAACCTGTGTCCTTGAGCTGGTGTGTGTTTGGGTCAATGTGTTTAACCAACAGGCCATTTGGCCTGTGCCTTGATCACTTAGCCAATTTCATCAATACTTAAGGCTTTTGAAAAAAATGAGTTTAATTAAATTTTAAGCCTTAATTAATTGGGCAAAAATTGGGTGTCTACAGTATAATATGATACTGCTTATGACCTACATCTAGTGCAAACTCTTTATATACTAATCAATTTCTAGAAACTTGATTTTTGTTTCAAAACTTGATGTTGATGGGTTTACTTTGAGTTTGAACATCGTTGTTTCAATTTATAAAACAAATTTCTTTATTAGTTTTGGAATTCTTATGGATGGTTTATATAAATTGAAACTTGATGTCAATTTTTTCAAATCTTTGTTTTCTGTTTATCATATTATTGGAAGTAAGTGTACGATAATGAATGAAAATTCTGCTTACTCATGGCATAAGTATTTGGGTCATATATTTAAAGAAAGATTCGAAAGATTGGTAAAGAATGAAATACTTATGAATTTAGGTTTTACTGACCTTGGCATATGTGTGGATTGCATTAAGGGAAAGCAAAGCAAACATAGTAAGAAAGGAGCCACAAAAGCAATTAGCTCCTTGAAATTATACACATCGATATATGTGGACCTTTTAACACTCCATCCATTAGTGGAGAAAAATACTTTATCACCTTTATAAATGATTTTTCACATTATGGATATGTCTATTTACTTAATGAAAAATCTCAAATAGTAAATTCCCTTAAGGTATTTGTAAAGGAGATTGAAAGGCAATTAGACAAAAAAAGTGAAAATTGTAAGGTTTAATAAAAGTGGTGAATATTATAGAAAATATGATGAGTTAGGATAATGTCTAGCTCCATTTGCAAAGTTCTTAAAAAAAACATGGCGTGTGTGTACAGTATTCCATGCCAAGCATACCCCTACAAAATGGTGTAGCAAAATGGCATAATAAGACATTAATGGATATGGTTAGGAGTATGATAAGTAATCCCTCATTACCCAAAATGTTGTGGATGCATGCACTTAAAATTGCTATGCATTTGCTAAATAGAATTCCTAGTAAGGCAGTTCCTAAAACTCTTTTTGAGTTATAAACTAGGAGGAAACCTAGTTTAAGGCACCTGCATGTTTGGTTGCCTAGTAGAAGCATGAGTTTTATAATCAACATGAAAGAAAATTAGATTATTGAACAATAAGTGGTTATATTATTGGTTACCTAGAGAAATCTAAAAGGTATAGGTTTTGTTTTCCAAACCATAATCCAAAAATTATTGAAAGAGCAAACCGATTGACAAGTCAAAGGGGTTGAACGCTAAGAGAAACTCCCGATAAGTTCATAAGTAAGTTCTTTCCAAACTCAAAGAGAAGAAAATCTCATATTTTTGTTATCAAAGATATATGTCGTATATGTTACATCTCATAGATTTATATAGGCTTTTAATTAGCCTAAAAACTAAGCTATAATAAATAAGGAAAATGACCTATTAATGACTCATAGGAATATGTAAAGACAAACTTAATAATAAACAGCCTATTAATGACTTCTAGAAATATACAAAGACGAACTTGACAATTAAACAAGAAAATTTGAAAAGACATAGAAACTTAAATATCCCTAATAAATACAATAAATATCCCTAAGAAAATAATAATATCCTAAAAAGACATAAACTTAAATATGATATGATGCCATCTCATTCTCATCAAAGAGCTACCGCTAGATTTATTGAAAATGGGGAAGTTAGTTAGAGTTCTGAAAAATATAATGTGGATATTAATAAAGGGATAATGTTCCATTACCCATAAATGTTCCAATATCTATGCCTATATCAATTGTTGCTCCAATATTAGTAGAATAATAAGATCTTGGGCAACATTTGAATGAATTAGTACCTCAAGATTAAACTAATTTACAACTAGCTGACATGAATGAACCACGTAGAGTAGCTTTAAACAAACCTATAAAGATAAGAAGGTCATTTATCCCTGATGACTATGTGGTTTATTTGCAAGAGTTTGAATATGATATTGGCATTTTATAAGGATCTTATTTTGTTTTCACAACGCATAGAAAGTGATAAGTCTGATAAATAGATTAAGGCCATGGAAGATGAGTTAAACTTTATAGCACAAAACAATGTTTGAGATCTCATCAATTTTCTAGAAGGTTCTAACGAGTCAGGTATAAATGGTTCTTTAAGAGCAAATGTGACTCTAATGGCAATATTAGGCGATACGAAGCTAGACTTGTTGCCAATAGGCTATACTCAAAAGGTTGGCATTAATTATAAAGAGACTTTCTCACCTGTCTCATAGAAAGATTCATTGAGAATAATTATGGCATTAGTAGCTTAGTTTGATTTAGAGTTACATCATATGGACATGAAAAACTGCCTTTTTGAATGGAGATTTTGAGGAAGAAGTTTATATGGATCAACCTAAACGTGTTTCCATTAAAGGAAAATATCATATAGTGTGTAAACTGAAGAAGTCAATGGACTTAAATTAGTTTTAAGCAATGGTGTATTAAGTTTAATTATACCATAAGATCTTTTGGATTGAGAAAAAAACACCACTAATGGGTGTATATACCATAAGATCAATGGGAATATGTTTATATTTCTGGTTCTATGTTGATGATGTCTTACTTGCTGCTAATGAAAAATAATCATGGTATTAGCTATTTAAAGGCTGTAAAGAAAGTTTTTAGGTGTCTTCAAGGAGTAAATGATTATATGCTTATGTATAGTAAATCCAATCAATTAGAGTTGATTAGATATTAGGATTTGGTCTTTATTGGATGCATTGATAGTACAAAATCTATGTTTGGTTGTTTGTTCCTGTTAGCATAAGAAGCAATCTCATGAAAGGTACCAAACAATATATCATTATTGCATCCACTAATGAAACAGAATTTGTACTTTGTTTTAAGGCTACAATTCATGCATTATGGTTGCGCGACCTTATTTTAAGATTTAAGGTTATTAACACCATTATAAGGTCGCTGAAATTTTATGATGATAATACCACAGCAATTTTTTTCTTCATAAATGACAAATACCTTAGAAGTGCTAAACATATGGAGTTGAAACATTTTTCCATGAAGAAAAGGGTTTAAAAACAAAGAGTGTGTATAGAACATAAGGATCTCATGATTGAAGAACCTTTAATAAAAGGCTTATAATCAAAGACATTATGTTCAAATAATAGGTCTTGGTTGTATTGATGATTGATTTTATGATGTTTTAACACTCTTGAGCTTAACAAAAGTTTTATGATATATTGGCATTTTTTTGTTCATTATGATTGTGTATAGCTGATTGTTATTGAACAAGAAATAATAGTCTCTATGAGACATTAATGTTGGCTATTACGATATTTATATATCACTTACGATACCTGAATCAATGAATTGCTAGCGTTGTGGTATAGGGAAGGGAGTATGCCATACTATAGTTTATGACCATAACCCACATTGTGTGATTTATTAGGTCGAGATAACTTATGAATGTATTAAGAGATTTGTTTATTTATGTGTGTTTAATGTTTGACTATTAAATATAATAGATATAAGCTATCAAGCTAAGCGGGAGAATGTTAGAATGTGGCCCGAAAGTTAAGGGATACTCTTTTCAAATGTGGTCCTAATTAGTTAAGTTGCCTATTTAATAGTAAAAACAAATCACAATTGTTAAAACTAGTTTTGATGACGTATTAGATTAAAATAATAAATATATAAATTGGTCCTTTTCTACCTATTAAAGTTATATATAGAAAGCATAAAAACACATTACGACATGAAAGGTTATTCCATCAATATTCTCTATAAACAGAGAAGGTCAAGAGGGAAAAACCAATTTATTAAAGGAATTACTCAATCTCCTCATTTCATGACATCTTTTACATTAGGTATGCAATATTGACAACTAATGTCTGTGGTGAATTAATTTATTCAAGATCCTAACTCTATGGTGTTTCACAAAGGAAAAGTTAAATCTTTTTCCATAAAGTTTATATTTTACATTTGGTGGTTCAATACAAGGCTCTATCTATAGTCTATTATATAATTTATCTTTCATAAATTTAAAACTTATATGATATTTAAAAAGTTCTTTTTTATGAGTGGAAGATGTTATAAGTTATTCCATATGAAAAATTTATGGAACATATAGCAAAATATGCACTTGTGAAACATGTAGCCAAATCTGTGGTATTCAAAAAGTAATGGTGTTAATGGATAAATGGTATTACTTACAAGTTTTAAAATAAGAAAGAATAAGAAGGAGAGAAATGAGGTTTAAGAAGGTGAAAGAAAAAGAAAATGCAAGAAGCATTTATGGTTTTTTACTTTATTAAACTCTTGTTTTTTTTTTAAACGTTTATTGATTGAGAAATATATGTGTCACACTTTTACAGAGTACCATAGTAGTAATTATATAACATGTAACAAATTGAAGTCACAGACATTTATATTAATCTTTCTATGGCTTTCAGAAAGGTACATGGACATAAATAACCAAAATACTCTGTGGTGTAGACAGTTATATAGGATCGAAGGTTGATTTAAAAAAAAATATTACATACATATAAGTCGCATACATATAAGTCACATATAAGAATACTATACCAAGTCCTTGGTCATTACGCCATAGTATTACAACCTTACAATTTTTAGTTGTCAAAAGACTTCATATCATTACAAACTTACATCCATGGATTTTCAAAAGACTTCTTTACATATACAACTTCTACTAAGATCTCAACTATTACATTAAAGGTATATAAACATTGATCTTAAATTGTTCTTCACTCAAAAGACCATATCCTCTCTTGGATTGAAGTCTTAATATTCTTTGCTAGATATATCAGCATCTATTCCTTAGTTCTGATCCTTTTTTATTGATTCCTCTAAGCAACAATCTATTCAAGTATGAACACAACAAGCTAAGTGAATAACCAAAACTTAACACAGTTCAAATAATGCCAAACTAGTTTAATTACAAATATATGCTGTGTCACAATCAAACATATGCCACAAATATAGTTTGGATGACCAGAATCCAAATTGATGGAGATTTATGCTCCCTCTTGAGGTTAAAGGACCAGCACATGTAAATCACATCCAAGAGATACTAAGAACTCAGGAATGAGAAGTTTCATTCATTCCTATTTATTATAATATATATAGAAAATATCATACCTCAACTTAACCTTAGAACTTAGGAACTCCAATGAGGCTCCGTTCGTTTCAAAGAAAATGTCTCGTATTTATAAAAATTGTTTTATGTAAAAGTGTTTTCTTGAAAATGATATGTTTTCATGTATTGGGTTGCTTTTACAAAATATGCTGAAAATATTTTCTGGTGTTTGACTTACTAATATTATGTAAAATGCCATCATATGTAAATAATTTGTTATTAGCAAGTTACTATATAAGTATATTATAATTTTATTTAAATTAAAAGATTAAAATATAAATGATTTTATAACATTTATTTACAAAACATTGTCTGATATTTATAATTTTCTTAATGAGTTTTCATTTTCTTTTCTCCATTAAATTATTTTAATTTTTAAAATATAATTTATTGGTTAATTATGATAACAATCAAATTAAATATATTGTTTCTAGAGTTAGAATATCTGCAAAGACTTGTTTGAAAAATGATTTTCCGTTTTGAAAGAGTAAATTGTTTTCCTTAAAAAGAATAAGATGTTCTCTTTAGTGGGAATTATTTTCCCTTACAAGGGAAAATATTTTTCTACTTAAAGTATCTTTTTTCGTATAACAAACAAAGGAAAATAAAGGAAATTATTTTATGAAAAGTAGGTATCTTGAAACAAACAGGGCCTAAGTATTAGCATTTCATGTCAGCACCAGAGGCAACATCCTTCGATACATGCTTAGTTCCTATGGAATCATCCAAACAGTGGAAACCTTGTGTAGAACTAGGAACATTTCATCTAGAAAAAAACCAAGTAAAATTAGAGAATCAAAATGCTAATATGTAGTGTGTTTATTTAAATGCAATTGATGTAGTTGTGCAATGCATGTCCATTTAATTTAATTTAAGATCAATTAAGAATTATATCGTATTACTTAGTGACCACACCAATTCTGGACAATCTCAATTCATATTTCACAATCATTATCAGGCAAACAATTATCACTTGTAACATTAAAGATTGTCATTTACTTAAACCACATGTAACATGTTATATTCCCTAATCTCCATGCATATAACCAAGTTCAATTATATTTAAGAATATAAGCCACTACATTATAATCGTAAATAGTGTGAGAAGATTTGAGTTACTGACCTATGTATCTTGGCTTACACATTGTAATAGTATGTCAGAAAGTCCAGATCTTAATTAATGGTTCCTATAAGATAATAAACATGTATTATTAAGTACATAACTAAACAAAAAATCCTATTAGTGCCTAAATGTTCTATAATTATGTCGTAATGTCCCTAGTTTAGTTGTCTTTAAGGAATTATAAGCTACTACGAATTCGACGGCTCCACTAGTCGGTTAGTGGATAGAGTTCAAAGGGATAGCATCCCTGAAAACAAAATGAAAGTGAAGATTTAGGTTCAAGAAATCTTAAGAAAAAGTCATATTTTTATTTGTGGGGTACTATAATAACTCTAGGTAGATAGGGCGACAGATCACGTTCATTTGTATAACTCATACCTTAAACCACGAGGTCAATCGCATGCACGATCCAAGCCACAGTTAGACAAGATAAAAAATCACGGTCATGTATAAAAGTCACAGCTTAAATCGCAGGCTCAACCACAGGTGCGATTTTAATTGAGGTTAAAGTTGTGTTCAACTTCAACTTTCCTTCGCTTTCTTAGTTGAAACCGCGGTTTGCAAATACTGGTATGAATTTGGCCACGATTTGCCTCATGGTTATACAACGACTCCTTTTTACTTCACTTAGTAAAATAACTCCTCCCTAAGTGAATCTATAGTTAAAACATAGCTAAAAGACTGATTTAGCATGATTGTTTCAAACATAACTATATCTAACAAAGTTACTAGTTAAACTTAAAACTATTAGATTGTCATTTAATCATGGCTTAGGTATTAATACTTAGCATGGTCTTTCTCTGTTTTACTTCATGAACCATCACATTTATATTTGTTGAGTAAAGTGATGCTCATTTATAACTCTTTAGCAGTTATACTGTAACTTTTAAACATAATCAAAGTTACAAAATAAGTTCACGCATGTTTCGATTATTTCTTAGTTAGTTCTATCTTAGTTCATTGACTTAACATAGCAACTAAACTTAGTGTTTTATGTATGTAGACTAATGTGTTCAGCAAATATAATTTACTGTAGCTTTGAAAATAAAACTTGCCTTAGTTTCACTAATGTTTTTTGTATGATTGTTTTACTTCCTTTTTCAAAAAACTGGAAGTAGTGTTCAATATGTGATTTCTTAAAGATTTTTTGATATTAAGGGTAAGTGTTTTTGAAGAAATAATTCTTGCTTTAGTTGTATACGTAGATAAAATGAAAATTAAGGTTTCACAGAAAAGTGACAGTAAAAGAAGCTCGTGTTTATCTAATTTTATGTTTGATAAAAGATATATTGTACTAATTACATTAAATCATATTAATAGAACAAATTTTTAAAATCTTTGATATTTTTCTTATGGTTATATTGATGTCCAGCTATTGTAAATTTTCAAATTACAGTTACTTCATTTCAGAAGGAAAATAGGATAAACTTAGTTTCAAGAAAAATATCATCTAGCATTTAGTGTAGAAAACTTTATGAAAAGTGGACAAGTCTACCTTTTCCTTGAATCTTACAATAAAACAATTTTTGTAAGACCTCTTTGGATAGTTTTGAAACAAGTTTAAGTGTAAGTGATGAAAACTAAAGTCTATAATGAGTAAAACGAGAAATTTATGATATATATTAATATTATTAATTATTATATAACAATCATTAATTATTTTAAGATAATAAAATTAAGGACATAGTTTAATTCTAAAACTGTCAAAAATAAAATTTCTACTAATTTTTAGTGTTTTATATTTACGTAACTTACTTCTAAACTATTATTAACCGCCTACTATGTCATGCCCCAACAGGTACCATAAACGTGACAGTCCGCCGTACACAATATTAAAACTTGAGAATGACTACCTTAGTCACTCGAAAGCTTTAATATTTGTACAAGGTGTATGTTCACAACAAAGGGATGCCGATGGAGTTATACATTTTAAGGTAGTAGCAATGGAACATGCAAGACACTACTATTATATTTCATCACAATATAAGATCTTATAACTTTTACGAGGCATTCCCTTTATAAATCTCCAAAACCATAATACTAGCATAACCTTACTTAAACAAATATTTGTAACTTGAAAGATTTTAAAGGAAATCTATCTAAAGTCTTCAAATAAATTTCTACCAAAAGCATCCCAAAAGCATAGGTTCTACCTAGCAAAAGTGATCTCAGGTCTAAAAATGGTTAACCTGCGACATCAAAAATTTGTTAGAAGTAAGCACTGCTAGCTTAATGAGATAATTCCTTATGAAAATGTACCCATAACAAATCAATCAAACAAGTCCATTAACAAACATATGAAATGCAATAACCATATGATCAAACAAATACATTTGATTATTCGGATTCGTATATAGAATGGATTTCTACCCTCTATTCGGGGTTAGGGAACACTTTGAATGGTTCCAACGACCTTCTTGAAATTTGTGCACACGTCTTAGGGTTTCAATTAACCATACTACTAGTCTCCAAGCTTTCTTTACCCAAAGTGATCGTTCCGGCTTAGCTACACCATGATGACATATTCCCTGAACATCCTAATTTCTCAAGATGTAATTAGGCAGCTTACTTTTTCGGTCCCATGTTGAGGAGTAGTAATAGCAAAATGTGAATATAATATTCTAAGTAATATGCATGATCAATTCAGTTATAAGGAATTTGCAATCCACATTTAATCTCATTTAAGGCAATCAATCAATATTCTTACATGTAGCATAATATATAGAATCGAGTTCCGATATACTTATCAGTCATTGATCACACATAACGAATTACATACATAATTTTTGTGATAATCTCATATGCATATCAATTTTATCTTTTTCCTAAATTGTAGTGCCCTACTTTACAAGCACATGTGCCAATGCGCGAATACATAAAATGTAAAGAAAAAGTCACTTGGCCATGGTGATCGTTATCAATCAAAGTAATCCTCGAGAAAGAGAAAGTCTTGGTCCTCGTCACCTAAATAAAAGAAATACCCGAAATAAGTATTTCATGGAAGTTTTATTAAACTGTTTAATTATATTTTATCAATTTCGTCAAAATTTGGGTTAAGGGAAATTCCAACTTAAAAATGATCATAACTTGCTTGTTTTAACTCGGAATTTCACATATTAGATGTCATTTTCTAATTACTCGAAAAAATCTATCTATTTCTAAGGTTATTTTTAATATTTAAAGCCATCTACGTTTCAAAATGGGTTGGTATAGAATTGATACGAAAATTCCCAGCCCTTAAATTGTAATTTTTTTAAATTTTACTTTCATCCAAAAGTCTATATTAAACACAAATATTTATTTAGTTGAAAAATCCTTTAATATAGATATATGCTCATATTATATGCATGATTCTAGTGATATTATCATAATAATGATTTTTCATAAAACAATTTATTTTAAATGGTTGAAAAATTAAGTTCACAAGATTCCTCTTTAAGTTGTTGGAAGAAAAATCAAAATTTTGAGTTTATTTCTAATGACTGCTACTCATTTAAAATCATTATTTTTATATTTTCTTGACTTTATAAAATTAGATTTGTTTCAACTTGGTTCCTTAAGTTGTCTATTAATTTTTATTCCTTAAGTGGTTGTTTACTAGTGATTTGAGTTTAATCTTGATTAGAAAAACTTGCTTTATTCTTAGTTTTTTTCAAGGTGTTGATATAAATCTTATAAATAAGTTTTTAAGAAAATATTGTATAGTAAAAAATTATCAACATTAATAATTTATAATAAACTCATTCATATAATTTTAAAAAAAAATTATAGTTGAACCATTTTGCTAAGTCTTAGTGAAAATTTCTCCTAAGTGTTAAAAATAATGTTTCTTGAGAGTTTCGTCCTTCTTTTAAGTGAAAGAAAATAACTCTTTTTATTTCTTTGAAAATTTTGTTAAGACAACAACATTATGACTATGCATGAATATAAACTTGTAGCTCTGTTTTATGATGAAAATAACTCTTGTAAAGACATAGATAATTAAATAAGCATATATATATATATATATTATATATAACAAAAATATAGAAGTCTTAGTTTGGTATCAAGACTTTACGGAACTTAGAAATGGACAAGTTCCATAAAAAAAAGAAAAGCTTAAGTAAAAGAGAAAATAAAGAAAACGTGGAAGTCTTAGATTTTTATTCAAGTCTTCCCAGTACTTAGAAATAGACAAGTCTCATAAAGAAAAGTAATCAAATAATAAGAAAAACATGGGAGTCTTAGATTTATGTTAAGGCTCATCGAGACTTAGATTATGAACAAGTACCATTTATGTCTTGATTTGATAATGGACAAGTTTAAGACTAGAACATGACTAGTCTCATTTATTAAGTATGAAGTAAAAGATGAGCAAGTAAATAAAACAATAAATAAAGAGTTAGATTAGTGAGTATTTAAGCTCTATAGATGTACAAATTACATATATTTACCAACATATAAGAAGTTAATGTTAGAAGCAAGAATACAATTTATCGCAACATGAACAAGAAGTTGATATGACATGAACAATATGTTGTCTGCACATTCCCAACCCTAACATGTGCTCATGGAGGTTTTTATTTGGAAACCATAACACACATATTTTTCATGTCACATAATGTGAACTAAGGAGAGGGTTTAGTACAGTTATCTTAAAGAAAAAAAATGGAAATGTGTATGAGTGTGGAAGGAAGGGAGATTCACTTGAAAGAGAGGGGGAAAGAAGAGAGGAGAGATGTTTTGAGTTTTGATTTTGGTAGAGTTTTGTTATGTATATAAGAAGTGTGTAAGGAATGAAAAAGGGAGGGAATATTTATAGGAAAAGTTGGAGGGACTTTAGAGTTAAGTAAATAAATGAAAAAGAAAATGAAAATGGTAGGAAGAGAGAAAGGGATGGCCAACCACTTGAGGGAGAAGAGAGAGACTGAAATTAAAAATTAATTTTTGAAGAAAAGTTTAGCGAAAATTAATGTAAAGTTTTTAGGGGAAAAAGAAATTATATGAATAGGTTTATAGGTCGTAAGAAATATGTTATAAGAATTAGTAGAGATAAATGAATAATAGTGAACAGTAGAAATAATACAATAAATAGTAAATAAAATAAATAAATTACTGGTAGTAAAGAAAATACGTATAAAAAGACTCTATCTGATATTTTTAGAAGCCAAAAAATTTTGAAACTGATATTTTATGAATCCTCTTCTTATTACAAGTCTAAATATGATATCAGATTATTTTCACTGTTTGACATGTTGGGACACTGTTTTTGAAAACTAATCTCGTTATGATCTGAAACGAATGAATTTTCAACGAATATAATCTTTTTAGGCTATAACACATTATTTCGGACTATAATATAAGGTTATTTCATTTTTATTGTTCTAGGGTTTCTAGCCTATGTTCATCAAAATTGAAACATTCATCCTATGTTCATCAAAATTATATAGTTATGAAAACAATATATCATATACTTCTTACCTAAAACCTAACATATATTTCTTAATCTTTAATACCCACGAACCATCTAAAATTAATATAGTGGAGGTATGGATGAGGTACACCTATTTGATAGGGTTATCTTCTTTACCTAATATTATTTAATGCATTTATCATTTAATTTGGGGATTTTTTTTATTTATTTGATATCTTAGTGGTCAACACAAATCAAAGGAGGTATTGCCTTTTCATTATGATGATGATGATGATGATGATGATATAGGAGGAGATGGATTCTGCACTAGAAAAATCTTATAGAATTATTGTTTTCCGGTGAATGTAAGTATGCTATTTTAAAAATTCTAAGTGTCTCTAGAATTTTGATTGTTGGAAATGTTGTTGTAATTTACTTAAAATTAAGCACGGAAATAACAATTGCTACCAATAAGTTTCTTTTACAATTGATGTTCAAGTTGCCATTCTATTATTATGATAAGATATTTGGTAATAAGAAAAACACGAATAAGTTGGTTATGACTACTAGATTCTATTCCGATCCAAAAGTTATTACTAGAAGTATTCTAGATCAAATTAAATTTAGATTATATATTTATTCATTTAATATGGATAGATTGATGTGCAATCCATTTTTATATATTAAATTTTATACAATGTAGAGTAAATATAAAACAATGTAAAAACTGCATTATCATCTTATCCATAATTTTCCTTTGCATATTTTTATTAGGCAAATTACATTGGCTATCCTATAAACTTTGTAAGAAATACTAACACTTTAGTTTTTAGAAAGATAAAAAATACCTCATGAAAATGTCAACATCATTACCGATACAGCACAAATACTTTTGTGTCATTGCGATGACATGATATATTTTAATTTAAAAATTAAAGCACTAATTTGTAATAGGTTTCAATAAATACAATTATTAACAAAATAATTAATATTTTTTTAATTTTTTAAATTTGTCTCAATTATTTTAATTGTTTTATTATTTATTTTAGCTAATATGTATAAAATATAATATCAAAATAAATCATTTTAATTAAGCACATGCCAGTATTTATATCATTTCAGTATTTATGCATTAGATTAAAGAGGGCTTAATTTGGTTCTTGGTTATTGTTGGTTGTTGATGATAATGAAAATGAAAGATAAAATCAATTATAGGATTATGTTTTCAACTTGGTGTTGTGATTTGATGGTTGATAGATTGAAGTTTGACAATTCATATTGTTGTAATGTCAGTATACTTAGTTTTCGTTACTCATTTGTGATCAGTGATGACTTGATTGAGTATGATAAAATTAATTAAGATACAAACTTGGATTGTCCTTCTACTTGAAGTCATGTCATTTCTCAATAAGAAATTGGAAATTGTCTTTTTGTCCTCGGATTTCTTAATCCCATTTTTATTATGTATAACATTAATTGAGAAAAATTAAAATTTACTTCTAGTGGTGGGTAGATGAATCCAAATCTTATTTGAATGCATAAGTTGTTAAATAAGGTTACATTGGTAAGATGTTCCATTTAATTCACATCCCATATGAATTAGATTGGACTAACAAATTTTGACTTGGGTGATAAATGACTATTTAACTATAATTTAGGCTTGATTTGGTTTATTCATTTATACCATTGGTGAAGGTTACTTGACTTTAAAAAATTGTGGAACTTGAAGCTATAATGTATCTCAAATTGTTTGAGAAATGTAATTAAAAAATGAAAGGATAAAAGATAATTAACAGCCTATGCAAGCATCCTTTAATTATAACTTGGTGAAATTAGCTTTGAGTTATTAAATTTTGTGGTTTCAAAATATTTTTTATCGTTATTAAGGTCATGTAGTGTAATAGTGTAAATGCTAATCTTCTAATAAGATAAATTAAGTATGATTTTCTTTTCTTTTAAATTGAACTATATAAAATGAGGTGTATATATAATATAATATATATATTACGTAGTTTGATATTTTCCATGAACTTGTATTGTAATTCCCATGAAAACTAAGAATGAGGCATTTTGTTTTCAAAATCCATCGTCTTGTTCTTGCTGACATGTTGTGGCTAGCTGAGAAATTTCTTCTTGTCCATATCTACATCATGTGAACCCAATTCCCACTGGTACCTAACGGAAGAAGGCGTTTTTGCAAAGGTTCTTCTAACGTGAGGACTGAGTGATGTTTTTTCTCTTAATTTAATCTGATGTGGCTCAGAAAGGTAAGATATTTGTTAACCACTATTTATTTTTAGGTAAATTATGTTGAAGATTTGTGTAAACTTTATAGATACAACCGCATCCTATTTTTTAATATAACAAATAATCCCTTAAAAATATCAATGGGTATTTGTTGTATTTTGAAAAATGGGTGATGTATTTTATAAGGTTTACAATAATGATAAATGTAATCTAGACTAATTTTAGTTATTGTCTAAAAATAAAACTAAATAGAGTAAGACTGCACCTATTAAATTTGAGAATAATAATTATGAGGAATGTATAGATATATAGATTTTATGTGGAAAGGCTTTAAATTATTTAGTATAAAAACCATAGGAAGTATAAGGGATTTCACTATGAGAAATTTAAGTATTACTATTATATAGGGAGAAAACAATTAATATTCTCTATTATAAACAACACTTTCTCCAAATAAAGAAATAAAAAATTTTGGGATGATTTTGAATGTAAGGATTTAAGCCGAACATGATGAAAATATGTTTGCATGGTAAAAAGTATGTTGGCTTGTTAAGATTCCCATGGATGGGATTGTCTCGTCAATGATTTAACTATTAAAATAAATATGATAAGTGATATATTAAGTATTTTAGAGATACAATCATGATCGGCTGTGGATTTAAGTTGTTGAATAATTGACAAGAACGGTTCTATAAAAGAAAAAAAATGACCAAACCATAGAATTTTTAGTTAAGATTGTCTTCTTTTTCTATTGTCTTTGTCAAAGAGAATTAATGATAGATAAATATGTTAATGATCTCCCACTTAAAAATTTAATTAAGTATTAGTCATATCTTAACACTATTCTTATTACCTTACCATTAATGCTACTTATGTCCTATTAAGCCAATAGAGGATCAGGACTAAAGAAACTTATCATTGTTGATTGCTTCTGTTATGAAGTTTGCTATGTTATGCTTGATTTTTATCTTTCTTTCTTTCGATTTTTTTTTTTTTTTATATCTATGAGTCCCTCAAATATGTATAAGTTTTGAATGAAAGAATAGATTCTTTACTAGATGCAATGTAATAAGACTATCACGAGACAAAGGAATTGTTTCTTTTACATGCTCGGATTACTTTAAACCAATTTCATCAACATTTGTTCTTTATTGGCTTATGTAGTTGGAACATATTTTTTGTTTTTATTGTTGATGTAGCCACCGCTGATTACAATGTTGAAAGTCAACTTACAGTTCTATTAGCAAGTATAAACAAATGAATTGTGGTGGATTTGCTTTTATCAAGATCTCCCGCATAATCAAAATTAATATAACCTCTTATAATAATGGTTGATCTTCAATTACATAATGCAAAATCTAAGGTCCCTTTTATATATCTTAAGATCCTATTTATAGCATTCTAATACTCTTTACTAAGATTTATAATGTATCAACTAACCAGTCTTCCTGCAATTGCAATGTCTATATTGTACATATCATAACAAACATTAAGCTTCCCATTACTAATGCATATAATACTCAAGCTCACTCATTTCTCTCTTCTTCAATGTTAGAACTCACAATTACTAATAACTTAAAATTAATAGGAAATTAGGAAGAGATTAGCTTACAATCTTGGGTGTGTACCTCCTTGATTTGCATAACAAACTTAATGTCTTCATGGACATGTACATAGTCAAGGCACATAGATGTGTTCTTGGGCATGTACCTCTCTAAACGCGTAATCTCTTTTGTTTGATAACATGGTTTAACTTGGTGTTTTACTCCATTCATGGAAAATAATCACCGCTTATTCAAATAAAAGATACTTCCACATAAGGAACTTCATCTATTGTAGGAATACAAGTGTGAATTCTTTGAAGAAGTCCTCAAAATCCGTTAGGTTACATTAACGTTATCAATCCAAGGGGATGCTTCCCATTACATTAAATCAATTCCTGACAATTTACAGTCTAAATTGAGTCCCATTAATGTTATAAGATCATTAATTGGGCTTGGATGATGGATTTAGCCAACCCAACTTCTTTTGATCTTTTTTAAGGCTTAGCCGAAATATTATAAGAAAGTCCAATTCTATAATAAATTAAGCATAACACTTATTACAGCTTTACGAAGCTTAAATGAACCTCAAAAGATCCTTTTAGGTCTATTTTCATGTATGAGAAAACTAAGCAAGCTAAGAGAGAAAAAAAAATTGTTTTAGTGAATCCTATTCCAAAACTACCATGTCATATATGTCTAAGACATTTTGGATTGGGTATGATTTTCTAAGTTGGGTTTTTGTAAAATGCAAATAAATAAATTATAATGAAGGGTAAAATTGTAATATAGTGTCACTCAAAAGGTTATTTTTGTCCTTAAAAAGACGAAGTTAGACTCGGAGAAGATATACACGAAGAGATGGAGGAGGACGGCTTAAGTTTGCAATAAAGTTGCCAGCTTCAAAGGGAGCATCGTCGGCCTAAGATGGCAGTGTTGAAGCTTCGAAAATTCCTGATGAATTTGGCAGTATGTGGCATGAAGGTTGCCGGCATACACATCAATGCCGCCAGCATTGGCTAGCAAAGCCGCTGGCCTAGTGGCCGGTGTAGGCTATTTTTTCCTAAACAACTTACATCTATAAATAAACCCTTGATCTATGAATTTGTCACACCATTCCTCAGCCAAAACCCTAGATAAGTGGGTCTATCTCTAGTCTATTTCAATCAATTTCTTTAGATAATTATTCCAATTTAAGTCTTTTCATATGATTGAAGGAGATTCAAGATATAGTAGAGAAGCCCTAAATTGGATTTGAAGATTTGTGGTTTCGATTCAAGATAAAGGCAAGACTTTTATTATAGTTTTATGATTCCTAAGGTTAATAGATTATAGAAATATGGTTATAGCAATTAAGAATAGTTAATTACTCATGAGAGGAGATTGATTAAATTAGAGTACTGTTGCAAGCGAGATCTACAAGTTCTAGATAAGTGTGGATCTATCCATCTTTGCGGATCTAAGGTTGTAATCTTTTGTAGTTGTGTTATTAATTAAAGATTGTATATTTATATTGAAGGAATTATGGAGATAACTAGGAACTTTGGAGGAACTGTGTTAAAAGTTTTGTAGTGTTGAGAACAAACGAAACATGTGTTAATTTCTTATTGTAGATCTATGATTAAGGTTATAGATCTTTTGAGTAAGATCATGGAATTTAGGGTTAGGGTTTAATATTGTAGTTGCAATTGAAATTGATGTGAAATATGTTGATGGTCATGAATACTTGTGAGATTAGGGTTCCTACTCTATTAGAAGTTTCTGTAGGTGGAATGGACTGCTGAAACCAAATCTAGGTACGACCTTACCATGTTTGATTGTTTGTGCTTGTAGGATTAGTTTATAAATTTGACTTAATTATATCGGACTTTAATTGAATCGAGTGTTGGTTGTGAATGGCTGTGATTAGTAAAGATCATGCAGGAGTGTGATACTAACGTTGGCAACTTGATGATCCTTGTATATTATTGTCCCTAGTGGGTTGCACTTGAAGATGATTTCGATAGATTAGGAGTCGTTACCATGTCGAACGCAACTATATATATGTATACTTATTATACTATGGTTTTTATCAGGGTTATGAGTTACTTCCTATTCTATTAGAAGTTTCCTAAACTTTTTTGGATGCAGGCTAATGAAAAGATAACAAATTGTGCTTGTTGCATTAGAATTTAGGTTGTATGTGTCATTGTTTATTGTGTGATCATGTGCAGGTGGCTTCGGTTTGGCGTACTGGGCGTTTTTTGCTCAACCCTTTATTTTTATAGGTACAGGTGAAGATCCTATTGTATACAACTTGACGGGCTATGATGTATACGTTGATTATGGAGAAAGCGATAGCGGACTGGACCATCCTGCTGAAAATTAAGAATAGATATCATTGATCTGAGAAGGAAATTTTATATTTCAATTAGTTTAATTTGAGGATTATTAATATGTAAGGATTTTCTCTTATTATGGTTAGGATGAGTTAAAAAATAGTTTTTGATGATGTGTAGACAGTTTATTTCTTATTAGTCATGAAGTTTAAAGTAACCTTATTGAGAGTATACCGATGATATTTGAGATATCTATTTGTGGAACTAGAAACATATAGCCATAGTATGTCTGTCATGATAATAATACGTGGCAGGATGATAACGTTTTTAGGTTAGAACGTTACAATTTTTTAGGTCCTATTATGAGTCTAATACATCGATCTATCACATTAGAATAAGCTAAAAATCAAATTTATAAAATTACCCTTTACACTTTCCATGTTCACTTTATAATCTTTTTTATGTTGACCAGTTCACTTCTACATTTGTCAAATGAACTTGTATATTTTTGTTTTCCGATTTCTATCTTGGTTTACTATATCATGCTTATATCTCTTTGAAGTTTGAGTACCTTCTATAATTTCAATGGATTTTTACTATGTTTGCTTTTGAACTTGCTCCATGATAATAGCTTTTATCTATATCAATTTCTATTTTCACTAAACACTTAATAATATACTAGTAAGCCTCCATGATGTTTGCTATCATTGTAATTTTTTTTAAAAGAATTTAACAGATCTAATGTGGGTTGAATTGTTTATTATTTGATATATTTATGAGGATATTCTTTAATTCATACATGTTCAATCCTATCAGTAATGACAAAATATAAATTTTTGGTTCCCAAAAAGTTGGAACTGTAAAATTTAATCATCATCATTGTAGAATTTATTTAACTAATAAATACTTCTAGTTGTTTCATACCTATACTTTGTAAAATCTATATTAAATTTTCAAACATTTATCTTATTTGGAATTAATGTTGCAAGATTATAAAGGTTGAATGTTCTTGCAATTAATTGAAATCATTTTAGCACCCAATTGAAGCTTATTATTTAATGTGAGAAGAGTTGTATTTTTCAACTAATAACCATGGGCACGCGCCAATTTTACTGTTTAGAGGTACTCTGCCTTTACTTGAGCCACAACAGAGCATGTCCACGTAAGCGTCAAATAGCATGTCTTGAAAATTCAATATCAAGAGCTAAGGCCAACAAATGGCCAAGATGGTGTATCATAATTATCCCAAAAATTAATCAGACTATATTATACCTATATTAATGTGATAGAAACTTATCTACCAACACATCATTGTATTAAATTAGCAATAATATGGTATAAAAATTTTCAATTTGAACAAACCTAGTATAGCAAATAAGCCAATATCTTTCTAGTGTAGTGGCATCTAATCTCTTAAGTAAAAGATAATCGGTTCGAATCCTCCTATCCTATTATAATAGAGGGAAAAAAGGGCAAATAAAGGCATAAATTTACCTATTAATTATTATCCAAATGACAAATTGTATAATAAATATATATGTGTGTGTGTCGTGCGCGTATAGCATATGATAAAAGTACTGTTTATAGTCGGTGAGAAAAAGCATGGAGAATGGAGATGGAGCAAAGTGAGGAGGCCCAAGTTCCCAGAGAGATTGATAGTCGTTGATGAGATGTGGGGTTTATATAACTTCTTCTTTTCATGAAATTTTCATCATGCCTACAAGAGCGTCTTTCTCAATCAATTACGGGGGTCGGAGAGCCACGACTCGATTTTTTTTCGCTCATTGATATCTCCAGACCAAGATGCCTAAAAGAAAAAGCCCCTTCACCATCCACTATAAAGTTTTATGAATTTATTCGACAAAAGGAGGGAATAATATGTCCCGAGTCTTTCGAGCATCTCAGTCTCTATTAAACGGTCTAAAATTTAAATTAACTCATTATAACGGGAGCGTTGATTTGCGTAGCCCCAAGAGTTGATGTATTGGATCTGGACCATTTTCAACTTTTTCTTGAATAGAAATTTGATTTAAAACTGATAAAGAAAAAGAAAAATTGATTGCCAATATAATGTAACCACTCAACGTTTGATCAATCGTAATTGATCGATTCAAAGAATTCTTTAGCATGACTAAATTATAAGGTTTTCATGTAAGTTATTTGGTAGCTATTACTTATCCTATGTTAATAAAAGATGGCATCTAATTATTCAAGTCTTAGGTTATTTTTGTAACATGTACAGCTCCACACCGGTTTGTCAAATTCATATTACTACTAGTGTAATGCCCTTTCCCCTTTCACCTTTCAAGCGCTAAAAAGTAGATTTTACCGGTCATTCTACCCAATTTTTGTTAGACTGAATTGTGAGTGCCAACTTTCGGCTTTGACAGATAAAAAAAAAAAAAAAAAAGGAAAAAGAACAGACATTAGAGCATTGAAAAAGATTTGTTTAAATAACACTATCATGTCACATAAATTCCGATCATTGACATACAGACATTTAATAATGCCTTAGCATATGATTATTGCAAAATATCAAGTGCAGTTTTATCTTATTTTTTACACAATTATAACCAACTTTCTATTACAACAAACATCATATAAAACATCCTACGAATTTTAAGTTATTTATCATTGAATTTCAAAGTGAATTTCCTTTTTTTTTCCCCTCTTTAAAGAAGTTTTTTGCTTCCAGGTACCATGATGTGTTTTCTTATGGTACAAAGGGTAAAAAAATCATTCAACACATCTGATGCTATAACATGCTATAAGAAAATTTCTCTAAAACTCGATTGAAGACTGTTTCTTGCTTCTTTTAGAACAAAATTTGCCACATGATTGTCTTCTCCTGAAATGTGCTTGATATCATATTTTCCTCCACAATATAATAAGGAATTTTGCAGCCAACAAGTTTAATAGCTGCAATATCTTTGAGGATCCTTCTTGACCTATCATAATTACGCAACTATAAAGAAATCCGTCTTTTATTTAATGAAAAATTCTCACCCAAATGATGTGGTATGTTGTTTTAATTGACTGAATTGATAGGATCTATTGTATTTTTATTTGTGCACTTAATAGATCTAAAGTTCAAAATGTGATATCTTATATATATATATATGTATAATGAGAGAATCAATATTGGCTGATAAGGAAATGACAATAAATACTAAATTAACATTTGATAGAAACTTTTGAGTGTGATGATTAAAATTAACTGAATTAATCATATATTGGATAGGCATTAGATAGTAAATGCATGGTGATAGATGTTAACACTACTAGAAAACAGTTTCAATATAGAAATTTTGATGTACTTTGCATGGTGGTTTTTTTTTTTTTTTTTTTATTACGCTGTGATGATTCATTGATAATTGAAATTCTTATTATATTAATTTTTATAGTTATTTAAACCATCATATGATGGATTTGAGGCTCCATCAATCCATCTCCATAGTAAATCAAAAAAGAGGAAAGAGGGGGAAAAAAATGGAAAAGGAAAAAATGAAAACCTTCAAACTACTTTTCAACGATTGGTCAAAACTTATAAATAAAGTTAAAACATCCTGAAGCTCTGATTGGTATAGTGGCTATGTCGGAAAGAAAATGAAAGGGAATAAATCATCCTTCTGAATATTATTTCAATCTTTCCTTCCTCGTCGAGTTTGAGAGAATGAATCATTTGCGAGAACGTCCAAAACATATAATGTTGGTGCTTTTTCATACCCAGTGTCATTATTAATTTGAAAATGTGGAACAATTCTTCAAGTCTCAAGAACAACTTTAATTGGGGAACCTGCCATGACAATAGAATACAATGCAATCCCTCTGGCTAGCTTTTTTGACCAATAGTAACTGTACTAGCTAAGTGTTTGATCTTTAAGCATTTTCTTTGATATTTCCTACCGAACAATAAACCAAACATGTACTATTGAATATTACTTTCTTAAAAGAAAAAGAGCTTAGTGTGGGCTGTGTACAATAACAAGGAAACTTCGCTAGGAGAAAAAAAAAAATGAATAGGACAAAGAAACTCACTAGTTTAACAACTCCCAACGTTTCTTATAACTTGAATTAGATTAAGGGTATGTTTATTTGTTTGCAGATCATAGGTATAAACATTTTTTATTTAAAAAGCTTTTTTTTAATAAATTATCTATAAAGAATTAGATACAGATTAAAAAAAAATAACAGTCTTGATTAAAAAATAAAATAGATCAAATATAGATAAAATATTGATATAAATCAGATAGATTTATATATGTCATTTTAAAAAATATACGGATACTGATAAAAAACAGACAAATCAACAAAATATGAATTATATATTATGGAGTTAAATAAGTTGTTGTTTTTCAATATAGATAAGAAAGTTACTTATTTTTCTTTTCATTAGCTTTGAATTACTCGACAAAAGGTTGGTGGAAAGTAGAAGTTAAAGTATGTCTGACCCTACGAACAAAGTTTTGATATTTTACAACCTTTTTATCACACTTCATAAAGACGAATACGGAATCTAATGTCTTTTTTTCTCTTTGCTCCTTTTCAGTACTTGAGGAATAACGTCAAACTCCTCACTCAATCTTTTGTGTGTGTTATATGGAATTTAGATCATGTGCTTCTTGAAATATATGCTTTATATTAAGAAAAAAGAATATCAATACAACCAGTTATATAACTCTCGTTACATGCAACTTCAGTTGTAGTTTATTTTTATTTTTATTTATGTTAGATATAATATTGGGATGGACTCAGGAAAATTAAAACCCCATAAGGGTCTGGCTTTTTTATATCCAAAAATTTAGGGCTCGTATATGAGTAGAGCTGGACAAATGGGCTATGGCCCGCGGGCCAGCCCGTTTAACCCGCTTTAAAAGCGGGTTAGGGTCAGCTTTTTTTAGCCCATTTAAAAGTGGGTTAATTTGACCCAACCCACTTAACCCGCGGGCCAAAGTGGGCTAGCCGCGGGTTAAGTGGATTGACCCACCAACCCACTTTTATAAAAATAAAATAAATAATTATGGTAAATATGTATTAATGAAGGTTATTCTTGAGATTTTTTATACTTGAAATTAAATTTATGTGTTAATTATAACAAAGAATGACAAATTGATGCACATGCACCATAAAATTTATAAAATATATTATCATTGTTTTAAATGAAATATATTATCTAATAAGTTATTTTAGAAAACTTATTTTTATATAAAAAGTAATTAAAATAATAATGAAATTAATCATTAATATATATAACCTTATAAAACTCTCTTTTTTATTATATATAATATTATATCTTATTTAATTAGTATAAATAAGTTAAATGGGTCAACTTGGCCCATTTAACTCATAAAATATGTAAGTGGGTTAAAAGGGTCAAAAAGTGGACTGGCCCGTTTAACCCATGGGCTAAAGTGGGTTGGGTTAGGGTTAGGCAATTTTGGCCCGTGGGTTAAACGGGCCAAATTTTTTTGGCCCGTTTAACCCACGGGCCAAAGTGGGCCGGGCCGGGTTGGCCCGTTTAACCCATTGCCCATCTCTATATATGAGTAGATGATTAATTGTGATAGAGATTACTTCTTGTTTATCGAGGCATTAAAAAAATTACATACATATCAATTTGACAAACGTAATTACTAAAAATATACTATAGTGTCCATTTATTCTATGCAATATAATATTTTCAATATATATTGTATTTATTAAATACAACAATTTCTAAAGCGCATGTAATGCATGCGGTACGGTGAATATCCATATAGCATTGCATGTAATAAATACAACACTTAATAATTTTATATAATTATTTTTACGTAATTAAAATCTTAGTATTTTTTTTTCAAATAACTGTAAGTTTTACCCTAAATTATAGTCAATATTACATAGTATTCATTCTGGGTTCCATTAAATTAGGCTTAAATAATCATAGCCTCTGCTGTAAACTTTTGTGAATAAAGCCATGCACAGATGCAGCATTTGAACAAATAATACCCACTAAAGATCCCAAGAGATTTACCTAATCCATCTCATCAATCATAAAGGAGATCTAGTGGTGGTGATTCAGCACTAAACATTAAATTACTTTCTAGCTTTTCACTTTGAAGATAAAAAACAAAGATAAGCCAGCAACAAATTCAACTATAAGCTTTAGGCTCGAAGATCAAACAAAGAATAGAAGATCAATAATTTCTTATATTCATGATAATTTAAAAAAAAAAAATTCAAGAACTCTGAAATTGACACTTTTAAACTTCTACTAACACAAAATGTGTCAATATTATCAGACTCTGCTTCCTCTTTTGATTAAAACAATCAAGTTCATTGAAGGAAAGACTAGACGAGATTGATTCAAAAGCGGTTTATCACATTGAGAGACCTAGAAGGACAAAAAGCAATTGAAGCTAGGATGGCGCCGACACGAAAGCCGATTGATAGGAAACCAACCAGGTCAATTATAGTTGATCAGCCCATGTTGATCGGTCACGGGTCAATATTGCATACTCGTTGAAGCTTAATTTCATTTCTTTACGCTTCCGTAATGTTACGTTTAGTTCATTGGAAAGAAATAAACGTGAAAAAGAATAACAAATTTTTTTTATAATTAAGGATATTTTTGGAATAAAATCTGTTTTCTGTCAGGATTATCATTTCTCTAGTAAAGGAAAAGAATGAGGATTTTTCATTTATTCTACATGATATGGGATTAACTTCCTTATAATAGAATTTTTTTATAAATCAAACAATGAAATAGTCATTCGATGGCAATAAAAGTGGAATACTAATTTTATTTTAGTAAATCAAATGCAACATAAGTTTCTTTAATATTATTCGGTTACTTTAGGTAGTCTAAATGTTTTGGACCTTACTTTAATGCTCTTAATGTTAGTTTCCTTTTTTTTTTTTTTAAGTATTACATCCATTATAGATTCTTATATAAACCAATAAATAGGTTACAAACTATTTATATAAATTTTTTGGTTTTGCTATTCTTCAATGGGTTAATGTCATCAATGGTACCTCAACTTTGACAAAATATACAATTAGATACCTGAATTTTAAAAATTAATCAATTTAATACCTGAAAGAACTTTTCATGTACCCAATAGGACCTCCGTTAATTTATTTCAGTTATTAAATTGGTTAATTTCAAAGTTGCTAACCACTAAATTAATCAATTTTAAAAGTTCAGGTACTAAATTTATAATTTTCAAAGTTTATGTATCTAATTACATATTTTATTAAGGTTTAGATACCATTTATGACATTACTCCTTCTTTAATCATGTCATTGACATAAAGAGAGACCTGTAAATCTTGTTATAAAAAAAATTGAATATTAATTATTAATCTTATTTACAATTTGTTCTAATAAATTGAATTATAAATTGTTAGGGCATGGAGTATGCCTTTAATGGGAAGAAATTCAATAGGCTTTGTGAAGGATAACACAAATGGATTTTTAACACAATCTATAATCTAAAACCTTAAGACAATAGGTTAATGGGTCTTCCCTGTTATAAAATTTTCACATAAGTCTCATATTTCCTATGTGGGATTCTTATACTTGCACCCTAATAATCTCCCCCTCAAGTGTGAGTCATCACAATGGAGTAGGTCATACTCTCCCTTAAGAGCTTATCAAATTGACTCCTCTAAATCTGCTTTGTGAGTGACCTACTCACCATGGGTTTCACAAATGAGTCATATCATCATACCATAAAACTCTTCTTTTACATGATGGGCCAATTATGAGAGTTTCTTAGTTGAACCATCGGCTTTGATACAACTTGTTATGATCGCATATGATAAAACAATGGCAGTAAACGGACATAACAAGTTGTATAAGAGCCGATGGTTCTAATACCACTTGTTATGATCGGATATGACAAACATGGTTAATTGAATCTATGTTCAACATGGTCTTTGCACTTTGGGAGCCGTGAGCTATCTCTATTTGTGATTTGTTCTCACTTAGTTTATTTTCAATATTCATGGGCTATATTGAATATTGATTTTGTTTATATCCCTTTAAATTTCCCATTCAACAAAACCTAAAATTACACAAAGCTCCTATCTTTTTTTCGCAAGCCTTAAACTACTTTATCAAAATATCGAAAGTTTTTTTTTTCCTTGAAAAAACTCGAATGTCTATTGTCCTCCTATCTAAGCCCTCGTTGATTTATTTGAGTTGAAATTGTCATCTCAAGTTGCATCACTCTTCTAATGTCATGTCAGGTGTGCGGATTATGTTGCACAACTGTGACATTCATGTGAGAAACCTTAAATCTGAAGAACTACGAGATATTTTAGTAGGAATTTGTAGAAGTTTAAAATAAAATAGTGATTTTTAGGTGAAAGCGGTGATATAGTGAAAACTATCATTTGCAAGACCTAAAAGATAAGAATATTACGGCAAGGAATTTATGGAAAAGAAGAGAGAATCTCATATGCGGGGAAGGTTTTAAATGAGATTTGAATTAAGAGGTGTTTATTTAGGAAAGATTAAATCAAAGAAGATTCAAATGCTTTGATTGGAAATAATGCAAGAATAATTCATCAATCATCATATATTCTAAAATGCTATTTTTGACAAGTGGCTATATCTTGTCCAAAGTGTGTCAATTTTTTCCCAGGCTTTCCATTCTTTAAAGCTTTATCTAGATCCACTATGGTTTGGTTTAGATCTTGTGAATCTCCTAAACTTCTTTATATGTTCTCTCAAATTATCTAAATTTATTGTCGTTCATGACTCTGACTCTCCTTGTACTTGTTTTAAGCTATACTCGAACTTGTCCACACATGACATTTACTCCCATCAGATTGCGGTAGTAAAATGATTATTTCGAATACATTTGGATCATCAGAAACACAATTCCATAAAAACTTTTTGAGAAAAATGTCCGAAAAGTCATAGTAAAGGAAGGAATTTGGTCAACGAGGTTATGCTAATTATAAAGTAATTTGCTTTGTTAAAATTTAGTTTTCTTTGAAACACAGTATATTCTTAAAATATAATTCTGCTAATTCATGTCAATGGTCTCAACTGAAAAATATAAATTTATATCACTAAATCGAAGTTAGCATGAGCAAGTTCATTTAATGAAACAAATAATTCACTTAAACTAGATAAAGAAATTAATTAAGTTATGCCAATAGCCTTGTAGCCTAGTAGTATCCGGTGCAGGTCCTCATCCTTGAGCACTGAGTTCGATTCCTTGCATTAGAGCATTGTAATGGCCTATGTGGCCATATCGTAATAGCCTTTGTGGTTCACCAAAAAAGAAGAAATTAATTAAATTAGCTTAATGACAAGTTGGTTAGTCATTTAAGAAGGTTTACTAGATATGTTGCTATAGAAAACACAATTTCTAAATATTCAAGTCAATGTCTAGATTTAAATGGTGCTACAAAATTATTGAAGAAAAAATGCAATACAAATGTTGGATAAATGCATATCACTTCTAATCATGAACTATATGAGTGCACTTGGCAACAACACAATAGTTATGTAATGCATGCATGTTGGGAGGAACTTCTATTGCTTAGAGTCCTACTCAAATGCTCCAACCGTTAATCTTCATGAAAACGATTCTAATCAGATACCAAATGTAGAGGATAAAAAAGATAATTATAGTAAATTAGATTGCCCAATAATCTATTGAATTAATAACATGGTCCACTTAATCAAGCTCATATCTTATTGACAATTCAAGGATTTTCAACTTAGTAGCACAAAATAGAAATCTATAAAGTTGACCTTACCAATCTTAATCTATTTTAGTAGACTCATACACATTATAGACCATTTATAAACTGTTAAGCTTAGACATGCTATAGTTCATGAAAAATTCTAAAAAGATTTGGCTCATGCTTTCCACTAATCTTTAAAGAGTCTCAGTAGGAGTCATTAAGCACCAAACATTATAAATGCTATCATATTCTTAGCTCATAGACAAAAATAAGAAATCAATTGTTAGGCCTTTGGACTCAAATATCAAAAAGGACAAGGAGATGTTGCATTCAACTTGTTCTTGCTGCTAGATCAAGAGTTACAAAATTGATGCTATTAAACTCCTCACTTATCATATGAGTGTCTATTAATTTGCTAAGTGAAATGGCCCCGCCCCTGAGCTAAAGGGTATGATAGTTCTGCTACACATCATCTCCAAGTGACATGTATAAAGGCTCTTGTTAGCTAGGTGAGCTTCTAATTGATTTTAGTTATAAAATCCTTATTAAATTTTAACAAAATAATCTAGTAGAATGTCGTCAATTTGATCTCGTTATAAGTTTAATGATTTGAGTACCTTAAACTTGTTCATGAGGATTTGAGAAAAATTGATTATGAAACATAACATTAAAATAATTACTCTCTCAGAGTTTAAGGACAACAATCCTCTTCTTATCCATGTTACTCTTCGTATTCATCAGTCCCAAAACCCATGGATTCATAGTAGAGATCCATATATAAATCATCTACTGCACCTGTAATAGTAAAACATGAACATCAAAGCTCGGTATATTGTAATCAACCACATACATACATGATATGTGTGCCTAAGTAAATGCAACAATCACAAATTAAGTTTGATTAAGTTTTAAATCTAACAACCAAGTATTTCTAGTGTCCTAAAAATACAAATACTTACAAGAGCACTCATGGCTTTTGTTAAACTAAAGGGTAGGGTTCCCTCGGTGGATCATACCATAAAGTAGGGGTTTGACAAGTCCTAAAACATTCCAAAGAAGAATAGAAAAAATAGTTTTGTTCTAATCATCCCTTCACAATTAACCATCATTGAGCATGGTCTATTGCAATGTTTTATGCAAGGGCCTATACCCTACATAAGTCTATGAAACTTTGTCTCAGTTCTTAATTGATCATCTAGTCTTTGGGAATCCCCTATCGACTACACATTTGTCTTACTACACACTCCATGGAGGCCCGGCACTTCAAACTACTGCATCGCCTTGAGTTTGTGATCAGCTTAATTCGATGTGCCACTTCCTATAGTAAGTGGCTAAGCATCAATCAACACTCAATTTGATTGAGTTTAAATTCTTAGTCTAATTATTAATACTATCCTAGTAAGCAATGCACAATAATTACTTACTTAATAGTCAGTATGAGCTTTCTATCTCTTTCTAAAGCTTAGTATGTAACAACTGTTCACAATTGAGGATGTGTATTAGTTCAATAATTAACTATTCATAATCTTTTTACGTTGTTTGTTATATCTAAGTCACTTGATTTAACCATATTTATTTGAGGATTTTGTTTAAAGAGTTATTTAAGTCCAAAAAAGAGTTAAGAGGAGTGCACAGACCGTGTACGATCCTAAGCAAAAATACAAGGGAATACATGACTAAGAAAACTACCATTGTATTAAGTCATGTACTTTTAAGGTCACAGGCTAAAGAAATACACAGGTAAGAGCATGGAGTTATGTTCCAACTGTGGATCTCAAGACTAGGTACAGACAGAGAGATATATTTGATAGTATGCGAACTTATGTGTTAGCTGTGTTCTTTAGGAAGAGGTTTAAGAGAAAGGTTAGAGAGATACACGAGTGGATACAAGACATGCTAAGAAGATACATGATTTAGTACACAAGTTAGCGTACTGGTTGTATCCTTCTAGGAAGATCGATTCCTTTGAGTTTTAGGGTCAGAGGGAAACACAAGAGGGTACAAGGGATCGTGCAACAATTGTGTTCCTCTAGGTTACAAAGCTTTAGGTTTAAACCTAATGTTTTTTTATGAAAATTAAAGGGTCTTAAAGGAGTTAGATGATCATATTTAAACATAAACTTTGCCTATAGTATCTTCCATTTTCTTAAAAACGTGCTTAATCAAAGTTGAAAGCTTAAATCATCTAGTTTAATAGCATCATTTGATTTCACCTTAACTCTTCTGCAATTTTTGACAAAACCTCAACCTAAAACATGTTCATCCTCCATTTTATGCCATTAGAGTGGTATTATCTTCCTCCATAGCAATTCCTTAATACTAAGAGTCATTCTCAAGCTCTTACTTTCATAGGAGTGTAGTTCTAATGAGTTATAGCTGTGAAATGGTTTTAAGTCTCCAAAATCACTTTAAAGCTCAGCTTCTTGCTATTTCAATCATGTACAAACAAGTCTAAGTCAATTTTCACCATTAGAATGCTATGGAACTCATATCTCAAACCTTAAAATCTCTAGGCTTACCTTATTATGAATTTGGTGTAGATTCTAACCCTTCTTTCTCTTCTAATGTACCATCATTATCCATATTTCCCATCATGAAGTAGAGAACCTCAATTGATTAGTATTAGTCCTCCTTTAATCTTGCTTAACTAACATTATATAGTCATTAGGTCAAGAGAGTCTTATCTTAAGGTTTTAGAAGGCTTCTTAAAAGGGTAAAGGAGAAAAATGCAAAGGGTTATTTATGTGAGGGCTCGTAAGGTAGGGCTCCTAGGGTTTTAGGGTTTTCTCTAGGGTGCCACATGGCACTATATTAGCCTTCTAACATCACAAGGTTTAAATCTTCAGTTTTAACCAACTCAAAACCTTAAATCGTAAGATAAGGTCTGAAAGATTTTTTCTCTTCTTTGCTGAGAGAGTCATCTCTTTTCGAAAGAGCCACTACTCCCTAACAGAGGAGTCCTAACACCCAGTTTGATCTCTATGCATCTCTTCCCCTTTACTCAATCTCATCTGTATTTCGTATCGGAGCCCCCTTCCCTTTATCGCTTTCATTGAGAGCTGGCTTTTCGCCTTGTTTGCTTTAAAAAACTTCAAACTTGAAAACCCTAATCTAACCTATATTGTTCCTTTTCCATAACCCAAAAACCTGCACCATCCATCATCTAGATATCGATCCCACCTTCTTTCTGTCCCAAAACCTTAACTTGCTCTGTTATAAAACCCTCTCGTGTCAATCCTAAACCAAAATGCCATTACTCCCTCAATAATGCGTGGATCTCATGGTGGAAAGTTTCATGGGATGGATTTTAGATAAGTGTTTTAACCCTTAAATCTCTGGCGTGTAGTGTTTTTCTTGTCTTATGCCTCTTTGTTTATCCTCTCTTTTTAACTTTTAATCTAGGGTTTACAGCTTTTCTATGTTTTCTATCATTTACCAGCATTCTCTTTGTTGTAATCACATTTCTCTTCTGTTTGTTTTTGTCTCTCGTTTATCCTTTCTTTTTCTTAGTTTTTATCTAGAGTGCGTATCTATTTCCTTTGTTTTTCTGCCCTCTTCCTATTGTCTTCTTGGTGTACTCACCTTACTTTTTGTCATTTTCAGTTTTCAGGGAAATGGCTGATCCTACCCTTACTCATGGAAATGTTAATGACACTGATAGAAGCTAGCCATCAGTGTTGGATCTTAACACTCAAGCAACGAAATCTATCTCCAGTAAAGCAATGATGGTTTGTAAAATTATTTTTGATAAGGTTGAGAACAGAGCTGCATTAACATCAATCTTAAAGAAAATTTAGAGGCCTTATGGGTATTGTGAGATCATTATCTCAAAACCAAATCTATATGTGTGTAGTTTCAGTGATAGGAATCGGATGTGAAAAGTAATTAAAGATGGTCCCTAGGCTTACATGGGTAAACTTATAGTATTAAATGTTTAAGATCTGCATCAAAATCTAGAGGATGTTGATTTATCAAAATGTACGATATGGGTTCAAATACATGGTTTGAAGCAAGACTAAATGACATATAGCAATGCTTAGGAAATTGGTGCTTATGTTGGGGAAATTTTAGAACAAGAGCCGGTAAACCTAAACGGAGGAGTTTCCAGAGGCTAACTTAGAGTGCGAGTTAGTATTGATTGGTTCTAACCCTTGAAAACTGGTCTTTGGGTAAGTGAAAACAAGATGGAAAGATATTGGGCATAATTCAAATATGAAAAACTTCCAGATGTATCTCTGAAGTGTGGTAAATTTGGACATTCAACTTTTGTTTCTAATGAGGAAAACATTAACCAAAGCTATGGCACTTGCTCGAGAGCACCAGCATTCAGGCCCTTTTCTGATGGGGATGTTTCTCTAAGTCATTCATCACCAGCTCACTCATCTTCCATGGAAGCAGCCTCCAGTGAAAATATCCCTGCTTTCATGTACACTTTACAATCTGTTAGATCCAAAGGCAAATCATAAGATTCATCCACCTCTACTCTCAAAAATCAACCACCACAGCCTATACATCCCCCCAACCCATCGCCAACAAACCAAGCACAACCTGCCTATAAACACATCTCCTTCCCACATAACACAACCCAGCCCACTAAACACTAACTCTCCCTTTACCCTCGAACGCTCCTACAACCCCCATCCTCATGTAAGAAGATAGTGAGGAAGTCACAAGCCTTATAAAAATCTCCAACTCCCAACCACACCAAACAATTCAAATACAATCAAACCAGACACCTTACCCTCAAAACAACTTTAAGGCATCTCCATTTCTCAAACCCTCACACCCACATCTATACCATCCCAAACCAGTACCTACTTTGTCGAATTCCTAGATTCCAAACATCCTCCCCTAGCTCATCGCCCCGCCCCGCCCCC
Source organism: Combretum micranthum (assembly GCA_024138025.1). Taxonomy (NCBI): domain Eukaryota; kingdom Viridiplantae; phylum Streptophyta; class Magnoliopsida; order Myrtales; family Combretaceae; genus Combretum; species Combretum micranthum. The sequence goes on from JAMXBD010000561.1 coordinate 144,529, forward strand.
CTCCCCCCCCCCCCCCCCCCCCCCCTCTCTTCACCCTACTCATCTATAACCCAATCCCCTTTTGCAGTCATCCCCATCTCAACTAATACTAGCTTTGTCAACTCTAGCAATCAAGAGAATTACCGACGATTTACCTCTTAGGCCATAAAAAAAAAAAAAAATTTGATGTTAACAAAGCTATGGTTTCTTCACAAAAGAAATCACTTGTCAAACAAAAAACGAAACCAAGGAAGACAAACTTTCAAAAGAAGATGGATACTCTTTCTACTCAAGAAACAAATGTGCTCATGGAGTCTTTAGCTAATGTCCCAATTAACTACCAACAAAATTTAAATGATGGTTGTAGTGGTTGGCCAGAATAAGCCACACAGGGGCCATGATTGCTATAAGTTGGAACTGTTAAGGCATTGGGTCTAACTTGATAATTTAACAATTAAAGGACCTGATCTTTAGATACAAGCCTTGTGTGGTTTTTCTGATGGAGACCAAGAATCATACAGGGAAGTTATCTAGGATCCAAACAAGGATGCATTTGGCAAATGAGTTTTATGTTCCCCCCACTAGATTATCAGGGGTTTCGGCTTTATGGTGGTTGGAAGACATCTAAATAGAGATTTTAAACCGGAGCAAAATCATATTAATGTCCTTAGTTATTTGAAGGATAATTCTTTCTTCTCATACATTTCTTGGATCTATCGGATTCAGTACCTAACAGGATGCACATTCTATGGTAGGAATTGGAAAAGATCGAATCCTCCATGAAAGAACCTCATATGTGCATCGGAGATTTTAATGACATCTTGTTCAACCACAAAAAGGAAGGGGGTCAAGCAAAGTGTACCAAGCTTATGAATGCTTTGGTTCCATGATTTTGAATACTAACTTAAATGATCTTATATATCAGGACCAGGTTTTACGTGGTCAAATAAAAGGACAAATGCTGAAATGGTGATGGAAAGAATCGATAGAGCATTAGTGTCTCAGAAATGGTTATATCAATATCCTAAACTAGTTGTGATACATAGTGAGATGGTGGGCTCAGATCATGTCACCTTGATAGTAGACACATGTTACTCGAATAAAAGGAGCAGAAGAAGATTCTGTTTTGAGAGTATGTAGAAGACAGATACAAGTCATGCTGAAACTATTGAAGAAGCCTGGAATAGGGTACTACCTACAAGTCATTCGAACTCGATAAGATTCAGATTAAAGAGATGCAAGACTAAACTTAAAGAATGGAGTCAAGTGGGCTTTCCAAATAATATACAGGAGATTAGAAAGTTCATAAAGAACTTCTTGAAGTCTAACATATAGGCAAAAACTTGGACAAAGAGGTGGAAAGACAACTTTTGGAGAAATTAAGTACGTTATGGAAAAGGGAAGAGCTATATTGGTATCAACGTTCGAGAATAAATTGGATCAAAGAGGGAGATAGAAATACAAAATTTTTTCCACCAATCTACCTTGATGAGATGTCAAAAGAACAAAATCCTCAGATTGAAGGATCGCAATGGTAGATGGCTAGAAGACGAAGGGAAGATTATGAATGAATTCCATGACTTCTATTCATTTCTTTTCAAAACAAATGGTGAACGGGATTGGGGAAATGTGACAGACTCAATTTCTCCTATGATTTCTGAGAAAATGAATGAATGGTTGAAGAAAGATGGATTATATGAGGAGATAAAAAACATTTTTTCCCAACTATATGCTCTAAAATCCCTAGGGGTAGATGGGTTTCCAGGAATTTTCTATCAACGCTATTGGCACACAGTGGGAAAGAGCATAGTGGAAACAGTCAAAGCGTTCTTCAGCTTAGGTATTATCTCTCATGATCTTAACTTCATAGAAATTGTACTTATTCTAAAGATAGCATCTCCCCAAGAAGTTAGTCATTTCCGGACTATTAGTCTTTGTAATTTTATCTTTAAAATCATATCTTGTGTCCTAGTTAACCGTCTAAAGCCTTTTTTAAATAGTGTCATTTTGTAACAACAAAGTGCTTTTGTGTTTGGAAAGGTCATCCATGATAATATTGTAGTGGCCCATGAAGCTTTCCAGTTTCTGAGAAACCAAGCAGCTTTCTAGGAATACCTAATGTGATCTAAAACTAGCATGAATAAAGCATATGATAGAGTAGAGTGGGATTTCCTAAAAGAAGTCATGCTAAGGTTTAGCTTTTGTGATAAATGCATAAGCTGGGTTATGGCTTATGTAACTTTGTTTCTTATAACATCAAAGTTAATGGCAAAAATGAAAGTCATATTAATCTAACATGTGGTCTTAGATAGGGTGATCCTTTATCACCTTACTTATTTATTATGGTAGTAGATGTTTTATCGCATAATATAGAAAAGGCAGTCACGAATTGCTGGATCAAAGGAATGAGAATCAAGAGAACATATCCCATTATTTCACACTTGTTATTTACTAATGATTCTCTTTTCTTTGTTGAAGCAAATTCTCATAACATTCAAGTACTAAAAGGAATCATTTAAGATTATTACACTGCTTCTGGAAAAAAGGTGAATTATCATAAATCAAGCACATTTTTCAGCAAGAATGCCCAATCTGAAAGCATAAAAGAAATTTGTGAAACAATTGGTGTACCTACAACTTTGAATCCAGGTAAATACCTTAGATTGCCAACTTTATGGGGTAGAAATAAATATGAGACTTTGAGATTTGTGAAAACAAGATAAGAACCAAGTTGAAAAGTTGGAAGAGATGTCTTTTATCAAATGCAGGAAAGGAAACTCTTATAAAAGTCGTAGCAGGAGCTATCCCAACCTATTCAATTTGTTTGAAGTTTCCTTCCAAGTGGTGTAAAGAAGTAAATTCAATGATCTCTAACTTTTGGTGGGGTTAAGCTGAAGTTGAGAGAAAGATACATTAGCAAAGATGGGAGAAACTTACACTTCCCAAATTTAGAGGTGGTCTTGGATTTAAAGACTTGGTAGACTATAACTCATCTCTCTTAAATAAGCTGGCATGGAGGGTTGTTCAAAATCCAAATGTCTTATGGGTGAGAGTTTTAACAGGTGCATACTTCCCCCCCCCACCCACACTTTTTACATGCTTCTAGAGGATCCAAAAATTTCTGGGGTTGGTCAAGCATTGTACATGGCAAGGAAAGTTTGATTAAAAGAGAATTGTCGGAAGTTGGTAATGGCAAGTCCATTAATGCAAGTTAGGATAAATGGATACCGAGTCTTGAAGGTAACTGCCTAATATTCAGAAGCAACAGATACAACAAGGACCTACTGGTATTAGATTTAATCGATGAAGAGCTACACACTTGGAATATCAATGTACTAAGATGGTGGTTTGCAATGATTCTATAAAGGCAATCTACTGTATTCCTTTAGCTTCTACAAGCTTTGAAGATCGTATCATTTGGCCATATGAAAAATCAGGTTCATGCTCAGTCTAATCAATGTACAATTTCATAAAATGTTCTTCTGATCAAAATGTTCTAGGTACTTCATCTTCTCATCAAGTAAGTAAAGAGGTATGGGTTTTAGTTTGGCATTCTCCTTGTTTACCTAAGGTAAAACACTTTTATGTGGAAAGCAATTAATAACGTCATTCCTACTCAAAGTAATTTGTTGAAACACAAAGTGATGAGAACAGGCTATTGCATTTCTTGTGGATTAGAGGAAACAGTGGAACATTTGATCTTATGTTATAAGTGGACAATAGGAATTTGGTTTGCTATTTTGGGTGTAAGGATAAACTCCAATAATATATCTAGATTGGAAGTGTGGTTGAAAAGTTATGTGGAGAAGGAAGGATTAAGTAAACAAGACTGTCGGTTGCTATTTGCTAAAATGTGCACATTATCTTGGATTTTGTGGAAGGAAAGATGCAACAGGGTCTTCACTGATGGAAAACCTGATGTGAATTCTATCCTAGAGTTGGAAAGAAGAGATTTAGTGGAAGTAGAGCTAATAGCTTCCAAAACTAAAGGAGAAGAACACTTCCCATCCCCTTGGAGTGAAATTTTCATCAGTTAGAAGACAATTCACATCCTTTTTGGAAAAACTTTACAACATCTAATCAGACTCAAATGGAACCTAATCAACAACTTCTGTCCAGCACAAATCATGCTTCCCTTAATATAACTCAACAAGTAGGTGAGCTTATTCCTTTATCCCCTTCATTTGAGGTGTTATCCATTAGTAATCAGAGATGGCATACTCCTCTAAGAACTTTTATCAAACTAAATGTAAATGCATCTTTTCATCCTAATACGCTTGAAGGTGCCATGGCTTTTATTGCAAGGAATGAAATACGAAGGGTGTGTGGTTGTGGTGCTAGTTTATGCCTAGCTAATTCAACTAACGAAGCAGAACTATTGCTTTGCATGTAGCAGTAAAATATGCTGCTTGGAGAGAATGGAAGAATGTCATTTTTGAGGTGGACAACTCCGTAGTATATAGTGCAGTCCGCTCAACAACAGCAACACCATGGAGGCTTTATGTCCATTTACAAGAGATCAAATTGGTGTTGTCTCGTTTCAGTCATGCCCACTTTAATTTAGTTCAAAGACAAGTTAATAGGGCAGCAGATTGGATTGCAAAGTAGACTAGATTGAGACTTTGTCCTAAAGATTGGCTCTTTGTACCTCCTAGTCTTCTTGTATGCATTTTAGAAAAGGAGGCTTGTTCTTTTTTGGATGTTTGTGATATTGATGATCTCTGTCATGTATTGGGCCTGATTCAACTTTAATATAAGTTTGTTAATGGCAAAAAAAAAAAAAAAAAAACTTAAATCAAACTTAACTTCAATTTTAACTTAAAAGGTCCAATGAACTTATTTTACCAATGTTTTTTTTTATTAAATTCTCAACCATATCCCCAACTTGCATAATTGAATTTTGAATTTGGGTGATGTTTGGGTCATTTCACTAGGACTCGTGGTTATCAAAATCACGATTTTACCCATATGATTTTATGAGTTCACAATTCTATGGTGCCTTCTCAAGTTGACTCATGAGTAGAATCGTTTTTTCTTTTTTTGTGGAATCTAACCATTTCAATCGAATTTAAACATAAATTCAGTAGATGCTTACATTTTTAATCAAATTTACTGATTTTACCTAGATTTTACTTATTCGAGTTAAATAGACTAAAATACAAAAAGTACAACTATGTTTTTATAAGCTCATCAACTATTAGAATAATACATCTTTCTTATCATGTTCCAATTTTATTTTTACACACTGTCTCTATCTCTTTCCCACCTTACCTTAACTCTCCTATTCTACATTTATAAAATTGTTCATTCAAGTTAAGTTATAGCTATAAAGTTTATAAGGAAACTTATTATTTTTTTTATGATTAAAAATTTAAGATAATTTGAAAAGTTTAATCCTCATTCAATTCATAACTTCGTTTAATTTTAACTCTATTCACTCTTTTTTTATTTTTTGTTTTTGTATATGTTACATCATGGATTAAAGGTTATTACGTAAAAGAAAAATTTATTTCTTTATTATTTTTATTATAGCCATTATGTATTTTAAGTTTTTTTTTTTTATAACTTTTGTAAGCATATCTATGTTTGTTAAAGCTATTTTGTGTATATTGTAGAAACTTACATTTTTATGTTTTGATTATACATTCTGATTCTATAGACCATATGACGATTCTATGTAGAATCGTGAGTTCAATAACCTTACTAAGATTGTTAATTGCTCGTATATGAGTCCTTTCTCATTTATCTCATTTGAGGTTATCATTTTAACTAGCATCATTTTTTTCCATGATATGAAGTGTATGATTCATGATGCATGCTTGTGATAAATATAAGAGAAATCTCCATAAATAAATTTAGGGTAAGTTTCATTCATGGTACTTGAACTTTTTGATGTGTAATATTTTAATACCTAAATAAATTTCGTACCATGATGGTATATTTGCGCAGAATTCGATCATTTCTCTAGCCAAAAGCTGACATGGGAAGAGAACTTAATTAAAAAATTATTTTCTTTATCCTACTTACCATTTTTTTTATTTTTTATTCTTTTTTACTATCCTCTCTCTCTCCTCCTCCCTCATCTCTACCTACACACCCCCACCAACACCCCGCCCCCCCCCCCCCCCCCCCCCCCCCCCCCTTCTTGTTCTTCTTTTTCTTCCTTCTCCTCCTAACCTTAATAAACAAAAAAACCTTAAAATTGCAAAAACCTTTTTTTACTCTCCAATACCCTCACCCCCAACCCCCACATGACTTTCCCTCTCTACCCCAAAGCCATCTCTCTCCTACGGAGGCAAAATTTTGGTTTTTCCTATTGTGGATAGTTATATAAAACTTCCAGTGTTGGTTTAAGGGCTTTGTACGAGATATGTAGGCATGAGAGTTAGAGAGAGAATACTTGATAGTTAGTTAATGGAGGTTGAAGGTGGTGAGTCAACTCAGAGATGGAGTGAGTCTAGTCGCGGTGGATGAAATATAACATATTTTCTCATGGATAATGATAAAAAAAAAAAAAACCACTTCACATATCTCAAAGCTCTAAACAAAGCTAAAACTTCAAAAACTAAAATCTTGATTCATTAAAAGCAAAGAGACCGCAAACCTTCTTTAGTTAGCCTCATTTCTTGTGCTACCACCTCTAACCTATACAAACAGAGTTCATTTCAAAGTTGTCACAAGACAAAAGCAAAATGACTAGGAAATCGAAATGATTGAACAAACAAAAGGATTTACCTTTCTGGCTTAGCGAGAATCAAGCAAACGTAATCCTCAAGCAAACTTATCCTCTTTAATATCCAATAAGTTGAAGTAATTAAAGTGGACCTACAAATAAACATGCCCAAAAACTCCATGGACTAGGAGGAGGAGGAGGAAGAAGAAGAAGATAGAGAGAGGATAAAGTAAAAAAAGAATAAAAAAATTAAAAAAAATGCCAAGTAGAATAAAGAATTTTTTTTTTTTAATTGAGTTCACCTTCCACGTCAGCTTCTAGCTAGAGAAATGGCTGGATTTCGACTAAAGGTACCATGTGTGAAACAATTAAAAAGTTCGGGTATCGTCGTGGTATGAAATTTTATTTAGGTATTAAACTATTATAAACTAAAATGTTTAGATACCGTAAATGAAACTTACTCTAAGATTTATGGTAATATGTGAAAATAAAGATGAAAGGTAATATGGTGGTGATTAGCTTTTGATAGCTGGTTATTAATAATAGAAAATATATGATATGAGGAAATCATTCCCCTCCATTAACTACAATTAATTTCGATTGGCTGCTATTTTCGCTTTCCACCATCAATTACTATAATTTCTTGCGAATTGCCACTATAATATATTTTTTATCATCATTCCAAGATTTTTATTTGACAAATATGGGGAAGAAAAAAACCTGAAAAAAATGCTGTTTAAACAAACACATCATGCAGTCAGTTTTTATTTCATCTCAATAAACAAATATGTAAGGATTGGTCTTACACCTACATGTATGCGGCATAATATCATGCCAAAATATTGCATAACCTTAGATACCATATATACGAGATTGACCAATTTTCTTGTGTTTCTGCTGGTGACAGAGATTTTGTGAGTGCGGTTATAAATTATTTCTCAAGCGGCAAAAGGACAGGAGGACCCACATGTGAAACAAAATTTGGAGCTTATGTGATCATACTAACAACCATTTAGCTTTATGTGAATGTTGATATGTTTAGATGCTTGGGATTCTTGCAATTCTTGTGGGTTCGGATTTAGGATTTTGAGCAACTTTTAGGGTTTTCTGTCCCTTTCTTTCTTCTTTTTTTATAAAGCAAAGCTCTTTCTTGTGCAAAAAGCGAAAGTTTTTGGGAATCCTATGCCCCATGAACGTTATTATGACTTGTTTTTGGCTAGATTCTCCACTTGTCATGACTCCACCTCATTATAATTGTGCCTAAAACAAAAACGCTAGATATGGTAGTGCTCTTTTCTATAGATATTGAATGTGATTTTACCTTAACTTTCTTCAAAGGAGCGTTATTAAAGTACATTTTGACTTATTAGCACAAATTGACTCATAATTTAACCCTAAAGGGGGGAAAAATGTTACCTTCTTTGGAGTTTCATTTCAGAAACACATCCTCTCAGTTTATTGTCACATATACCAGTAAGAAGATGATATCATATAAGATATTATAATATATCAAATATATATTTTCAAACATTAATTTTGTAAGCCGGGAAAATTGGAGAAGATTCAAATCTTTTAGTTTTCCATGTATTATTACCGAAAGATTAAACAAACAAAATTGCATCTAAAAGCAAAAAAAAAAAAAAAAAAAAAAAAAAAAAAAAAAAAAAAAAAAAAAAGAAAAAAATACAATTATGTATACTTTTATTTAGTTCCTGCTCAATTCTCGTTTTGTTGAAGGAAAAGGAAGGTTTACAGAAGTATTCTTTTCCTGTAGAACACATATACCTATTTTTGTTCATTAATAATGTACTTAACCCATTTTTTTTTTTAATTTGCACGACTCCAAGGTAATTATTGGAGCGTGATCATCCATTATAAATCCCTGTTGATTTATATTGTCTACTAAACATGCATCTTCTTCAGCTATCGTCATTATTTCATTCTAGTACCAAAAGAAATATTCCTGTGCAAGTGAAGGATATGTGAAGCACAATTATAGTAAACGCGTCTTTGGCCAAAACCTCACAGTAAATGTTCACTGACATGCATGATGTATATGGAATTCCAACTTTCTACAATAAAAATTTCAGAAAAGGTCGGGAGGCTTGTAATCCTATGGCATTTATTTTGGTCTCTCAAACGAGAGATACCAAATCTTCCCTCCCTATTATAATAAGTTGAATATTTTAAAAAGAAAAAAAAAAAGTAAAAGGAAAATTAATAGAATAAAATATCTTAATTAACTTACTTAGCCCGTAATAGAAGGATAAAAGAGTGGCTATACAGAATAATTATTTTTAGGTGATAATATTTTAGAATTGGTTTAGTAAAAATGTGTGCATACAAAAATCTGAACGTGGACATGGTCAATGGTGATATAAAAATTGAAAGTGTTTAGGGCCAGTTCCTGTATACATGCAAAGTTGGTCCGATACCTGGTCCTTTTTGTTTACATGTTCTGCCTGGGTTTGCTGGTTGATAAGCAGTCTGTAAGCTGTCATGGGGACTAATACTCAAGTAGAGGACATTGCATGTACGCGGTCATCAATCTCCTGGTGTTTGAATTAGAGCTGGCATTGAGCCTACCAGTGACAGAGCCATTGATTTTTCCGTATAAAGCATAAATTTGAAACAAGGAAAGAAAAAAAAAAAAAAAAAAGGAAATCCCTGTTATAATGTGCCTCTTTTTGTCCCAATAATGATCTATAGTTATTTCCCACATACGCTTTATTCATGCCAGCCGATATATGTTATTGGTAATGTCAAACAATTTTAGTGGCTAATGGCTTTTTATTGTTTCAATTTTTTAAAATTCTTTTTTAGCTTAGGGGAAAATATCAAAATTACAATATGAATATTTTGTAATTATTAATTTTAAATATAAAAGTTTGTAAATATCATGTACAATCAAATTTTAACTTGTCAATATACTTCTTTAACCCATGAGCACCTTAATCTTGTCTTACTCGAAATACTTTCTAATTATTTACGCCTACTCTTTTAGATGAATACATGTTTGCTATATCATCTTTCTAAAAACAAAGGATAAAGTAATTTAAAAGTGAAAAATTAAATCGTTTATGATATTTAACAACTTGAAAATTCAAGTGTAAACAGAGATGCAATTAGACAGGTTACTAATAAGTGTCCGATCAACGCAACATGCTAAAAACCCTATAGTATTACATCCTATGAGATTTTAGAACGGGTTGAGAAAATTTTTTATATAATATATGGTTTAGGGTTGTCTTACAAATCATAGTTATGATCCGATTGTTACGCCCTAAAAAGCACCCTAAACGTGATAGTCCACCACACTCAATATTAAAGCTTAAGTATGAAAACCTTAGTCATCCCAAAAGCTTCGATACCGGATGGAAGGCGTACCTTCACAATCATAGAGGACCAACTTTGAAAAAGTTGTTTACGAAGATATTCATATAGCAATTAAGAATGAAAGTCATAACATAACATCTTAAATATGGAAATATAAAAGTTTTACAAAATAGTAAAGGGGCATTCCCCTATCAAAATATAAGGTCTATTAAAGTCTATTTAAAATAAAAACATTGGAGATTTACTTAGGAGTCTAAGTCTACAACTAGTATTTGACTTCTTCCAAAAACTCCTTAGTCCAAAAAGTAGTACCTGTGAGAAATAACTCCAAGGCATCAACCATAGATAGGGATGCTGCAAAAAATATCTATAAGGGGGTAAGCTTCTTACTTAGTGAGAATTAATTCCACAAATAAAGTACTCAAACAATCAATATTCAAACAAGTTATTCAACATGCATATGAGATGGAATCAAACACGTTAGTAAACAATACATATGATTTTTCGAGAATCATATGTTTGAATGGATTTATCCCTCTATTTGGTGGTTAGGTGTTTCAGGCAATAAGACCATAGTTTGCAAATAAATTTTTTGTAGTTTTTATATGAGCCACCACAAGCCGCTAAATTGTAGTTATTTCGGGTGTCCACCCACCATTTTAATTATGGGCGATCAAAGTCATAAAGTAGATTTTCGGGTTCTATGGGCCTCATTATTATGCCCTTGTCTCACCAAGGGTATAGTAATGAATACAATGTGACTTACTATGTGTCAAGCATGAATCATTTTATTTAAGTCATCATGGCTTAATATTAGATAATTTTAAAAGTGATAATAGAATTTGCAGACAATCATTCCTATACTAAATCATACAATGATTAATTAACAATTCCCGCCTCGATATACTTAACGTAATTTCAAGTATATATGTAAGGCACATGCGCTATCATATTTTTTTCTTTTCCTCAAGTCTAGTGCTGTTAAATTACAAGAAAAAACATAAGTATAAAAATATAAGAATTTAAACTCACTCAGCTATGGCAACGGATAACTTCTAGTCAAAATAGTCCACTAGGTAGGGAAGGTCAAACTCCACGTCACCTACACAAGAGAAATACCCAAAATGAGTATTTCTTGGAAGGTCTACTTAAACTTGAAAATCTATTTTACTAAGTTCGTCAAAATTCGTATGTAGTGAGATTCCCACTTAAATGGTCATAACTTGCTTATTTAACTAGGAATTTCCTGCATTATACATCGTTTTCTATCTACTCGAAAAGATCTATCGATTTCTAAGGTTATTTCCTTCATAAAAGGTCATTTGGTTTTCTAAAAGACATGGTACATAATTAAAACGAAAATTCCAACCTTTAAAACATGATTTTTGTAACTTCGTCTCAACTAAAAATTCTATAGAAATCATATAAATATAATATATATATATATAGTTAAAAAATCCTTTTAATACAAATACAACCCATAATATATACAAGATTTTAATGATGTTATCTTAACTAATGATTTTTCATAAAATAATCTTGTCTTGGTAGTTAAAAAACTAAAGTTTGGTAGAATCATGTTAAGTTGTTTGGAAATAAAACTAAGGATTTTTAAGTTATTAAATATATGGTATAATTATTTTCCTAAATTCTTAAAAGATAATTTTTTATTAAAAAACTTTAGTCCTTCTAAGTTATTCTCAAATTTCATTTTCTAAGTATGTTTTACTTGGTGAGTCGATTTCTTAACTTATTTTGGAAAACTTGTGTTGGTCTTTTACTAAAATACTAGTAAGGAATTTTATAATCAAGTTTTTAAGAAAATTTCTTATAGAAAAGTATTATCAATCTTAAGGTCTTTTAATGGTAGTTTGAAAAGAAAATAAAGAGTTCCTTAGTTATTATAAAAGCTTTATATGTCAACAACACTAGAATCTATGGTGATTTTTATAAAAAATTCTTTGAAAGTATTTAGTTGAAATGAAATTTTAAGTCTTAATGAAACTTTTTCCTAAGTGATAGTACTACATTTTAAAGTAAGTTGAGCTTGTTATCTTTTATTTTAAGAAAGAAATTTTTATTCCTAGACAATAATCATTATGATCATGCATGAACAATGAGCACATAGCTGCTACTACTACTACTACTACTACTACTAATAATAATAATAATAATAATAATATGGAAAATATAAGAATGAGTAAGAAATAAATATCAAGTATTGGAAGTCTTAGCTTAATTTCAAGGCTTTCGAACTTAGTCATGGGCAAATCCAAAAAGAAAAACAAAAGAAATAAGAAAAATCGTTGTGATTTGATAAGGACAAGCCTAAGACTAGAAAGACTAGTCTTAATATTATAGCATGTAATAAATAAATAAATAAATAATAGTTATGTTAGTGAGCTCATATGCTTTAAGAAAAATATATATAGATACATAAATATAGATATTATAATATGAGTTAGATTATAACAATAATAATAACATGTACATAAATAAAACAACATAAAATGTAATTTATTCATGAACAAGAACAAAACATGAATATAGTATTGCTTTTATAACATTTAAATGTTTAAGAAACATACATCATGGTTATGTTAAATTACATGACATGGTAAGAAATTATAGGTAATAAATTTACCTAAGATAGAAATTTGGTTGGTAGTTTAAGAGAGGTTTTGGTAGTACGGGCATAGAAAAAATGTGGGAAAATATAGAAAAGTGAAAGAGATTTTTGGGGAGAGGATTTGAGGAATGATTTTGAGAGAGTTTTAGTAAGGTAAATGAGTGTGTGAAAGAAATGGAAGGGGATGTGATATTTATAGAGTTTTGAGGAGGGAAAATTGTGTGAATAAAATAAATTGAAAAAGAAAAATATTTGTGTGTATAAGAGGGAGTGGTGCTGGTTTGAGAGGGAGAGGAGAGAGAGAGATATTTGTTTTGATTTGTTTTGTATTTTTGTTAATTAAAAGTAATAAGTTGTAAGGTATGATGTGATTAAAGTTATATAAGAAAAGTAAAAAGAAGAAATAGGTATGATAGAGTGTAAAAATAGGTGTAGAAAAAGTAGAGATTGATGAATTGTGTATAATGGTATTATGAATAGTAGATAAGACAAATTAATACCATTAGTAAAGAAAATGCACGTAATTAAGCTATACTTTATATTTTTAGATATCGAAAAATTATAAAACTGATATTTTTGAAATCCTTGTATTTTTACGAATCTAATAGTATTATCAGAATATTTTTACCATCGGGTATACCGAGTCATGGTTTTCGAAAACTTATCCCATTTGGGTCCAAAACACACTAAAATTAACGAATCTGATATTTTTAAGCTTCCTTACATTAGTACGAACTATTTTCCATAATTATTTCGATTATGTTGTTAAGAGATTAAGAGTGCGAGATTGCCGGATCTAAATCTACTAGGGTTTGTTATAGATTTGTTGACTTACAGTTTTCGATTGACTTCCGGTTTAGGATTTAAGCATAAACCGTAGCTTAAAATCCAGGGGCTTACACCGATAGAAATCTGGACCTGCTAAAATATAATAAATTTAAAAATTCAATTCAAACATAAAAGAAAAGTACATGGTTAAAAAAAATTATCTTTAAGACCTCAATTCCACACTTAAGGGAAAAAAAAACTATAATAGAGAGAGAGAAAAAGAGAAATGAATATTTAAAACTAAGAAATAGAAAAAGAATATTTTTTGTACTATTTTTCTCATGTGATTTAGGCTATCTTTTGTTGTTTCTTTTTGTTTAAAATAATAGAAGATAAAGATGAAAAAACATGTAGCATTATTTATTAAGCACATTTTCTAGATAGGGAGTGCAAAGAAACTGAATGTTTAGGATAACCAAATCGAAACCGAAAAACTAATCAAAAGAAAAACAATTAATCGATCCATTGGTTTCAATTTAGGATTGGAGTTTTTTATTTTTCTAGTTTTCGGTTTCAGTTTTGGCTTATAGAATCCAAAACCGACGGTTTTGGTTAACCATTTGTGTATATATATATATAATTTATAATATACTTACATAATTATTTTGTTAAAAATATCAATAGTCGGATATTGAAGTTTTCAAATCCTAAAGGCCTAAACTTTAAAGGTCTCTAACCATAATCTATTTTAACTTAATTGTTCTAGTTGTGTATATACTTGGTAGGTATCGTGGTACTTAGCGTTGCAAAATAAATGTGAATGATTATCTTGATAGCACTGATATATGTTGACAACTCTTTCACTTATCTTATATTCTTAATTTATAATTTTTAATATAATTGTAAAAAAAAGCCCTAATTTTTTTACGGACATATTGGAAAAAACGGTTAATTGTATATTTTGCATAGCCATTATGTTAAATGGTAAAAAATTGAAAACAGAAAAAATTATCCTAAAAAAGGGTTAACAGTTAAGACAGTTAACTGTTTATAATGGATCGGTTTAGGATCGAATTATTAAAATGCCGATCATTTCAATTAGATTCAAAAAATAGGGCCATAAACCGGTTAATCGAACCATGAAAACCCTATTTCTAGATACCATACAAAGATAGGTTTATGTATGACAATACATATTCTATAGAATCGGGAAGTGGGATGGGTCAAGTCTCTTTTATTTTTTTTTTTTGCCATTACAAATTGGAAAAAAGATTCGAACTTAGGACCTCTTACTTTAAAAATAAAAAAAGATGTTATTAGATTACAAGCTTGTCTGAAACTTGCCTCAGTCATATTCCTAGATGTAAACTTCAATATATAAAAAATTTATAAAATATAATATTTAGTGGTTTTAAAATTAGTGCGTAGACAGTGTTTATCAAATAAATTTGGAGTAAAAGACCTTTACCAAGTGTTTATAAATGTATATATATGTTTCATATGATTTGAATTCTTGGAACGTGGTAAAAGCTGAAACATACCAGATTTTGGTAATCTATTTTGGCCATGTTTAATTCGACGTGGGAACGACATTGGTGGATCCAGTCGACTGAAGGAGGCGTGGATGATTAACCAAGATAATATGATGATCAATTAGGCCTTGCTAGTGCCCGCCCAAACCCTCTTGGCGATCAATGGAGCTCCATGTACATTTTATGTGATTTCCTGTTTAGGCTCCAAAATGTATTTTTGTTATTCCATCCTTTAGCATGGACTAAAAAACATAGCTGCTTAGAGTTTTATTTTACACTTCACTTATTTCTACTATTAGTTTTATGACACAATTTATGCTATCATAAAATGGAACTTTGAACTTGTTGAAATAGAATGGACAATCTTTTTAAATTTTATATGAACTCTATTGGGCAAATTTGATTTGATTTTTATGAATGATATTTTCAAACTCTAAACATGGATATCTTATACCATTTCTCTTAAACTCTATACATTATTAAAGATCAATTCTTCCCATTCATGATTATTAACCTCATGGTCCGCATTATTGTGCTTTGGATACAGCCCATGTGAACCCAATATAAATATAATAATAAATCCTACACACACACACATATAAATATATAGATATATATATATATATATAAATAAAGAAAAAAAAAAGAATCGGTTAGGATTGGACATTGTAGCTGCGGAGGAAACCAAGATAAAAGGGACAAAACGTTGTCTGTGTGGGCTTCTAATTTTGATGGCCGCGACAATCAAGTAGAAGTCGGCCCTTGCGGACCGTAAAAAGAAAACGTAAAAGGCTACTGGAAACATTAACTGTAAAGTAAATTCAAAGAAAAATCGCAAGTGAAATTTAATCTAGCTAAGTGTCTTTGGATCGACAATTACAAAACTTAATGAATCCCCATTATGACAAAACTTCTATTGAATTTGTGGTATAAGAAACTATAAGGTGATTATTTCTACTACTTATCAATCTTTCTTTGTTCTTCAAATTGAATAAGTGCTTTCATGTTTAAGCAAATTAGTAAGTTCTGTGATTTTGATGGTATCCCTCGTTTTGATAAAAGTTTAGTTGTCCACTAATATAATTAGTGAGGACAAAAACTCTATAATCATATTATTTGTTGATAGTGGAAGTTCATGTGTTGTGCATATGATTTTCCCCAATTAGAATTTTCCACCGTAAGTCCTAGTGTTCATTTAATTATTATTTTTTGATAGGTGGTTTCAAAGCTAGAGTAAAAAAATTGGTTATTGTCTTGCAATCATGGTGGAATCATTGAGGACCATGATAAAAATTATATTCTTCAAATTATTCAATTTGGAAGTTGATAATGAAAGATATTTTATATTGTAAAAATTTGTATGTCCCTTTAGATGGTAATAAACCAATGTTGAAAGAAAAATCTTATGAAGATTGTGTGGTTATGCATAGAAAATCTATTGATTATATTCGATAATGAATTGATCACAGTGTGTATTATCATGTTGCTCTAGAAACTAGATATGATATTCTATGGAAGAAATTAAAGTCCGTGATAAGAGATAACTGTCTTGAATAAAACCTCCTTAATTAGGAGAGTGATAAATTTGAAGTATAAGGATGGCAGCTATATGACAGTGAGCTTCAACATTTTCTAGGTCTTGTGAACTACTAATCTACTATGAAATTGGTACATGATGATAAGATACAACACTATTGTTATTGAGTTCATTACTTGACCATTATAAGGAGGTACTTGTGATGTCGCTTAGGATTTTTGCTCTAGAAGAAAACCTAAACTATTGTGATGGTGAAATATAACATGATGGATGAAGAAGTTAGAAGAAAGGAGCCCTGATGCAGATCTGATAGCATGAAGCTTAAAGCTCACCAAGTTCAGTCCAACAATCAATTTGAAGGAGTTAGAGGCCCATTGATTGGAGTTTCAATGATGAAAACATGAGCCAAGCAAGCCTATAAAATAGTTCGGGATACGAAGGATTAAAGACTTGAAGAATTAGAGCTATAGAGGCCTATATATCGGCCCAACGTCGTCGGCCTTCATGGCAAATGCCGCCAACATATCTTCTTAAGCTACCGACCTTCCCATTGGAGTACACTTTTGATAGTTTCGCAAATTTTTGTTTTATTTCATGGGTCATTGGCCTTCATCATATACACTTCCAGCCTTGAGTTGTTTTGTAGTGTCCTTTCGAATTTCTGTTGTGTCTTTTCATATTTTTTTTGTTTTAATGTTTAGTTGCTTAGTTTAAGGCTAATTAAAGCCTATAGAAACCTATTGCTTGTAACAGAATAGGATATCACATATCTTTTTTATCAATGAAAATTAGAGAGTTTTCGCTGTAAATTCCTGAGTGAATTTGTTTATGAACTTATTGGGAATTTCCCATGGAGTTCATCCCTTTGACTTATCAATTGGTTTGCCATCACCAGTTGTGGCGTCTATAACTATACCAAGGTTCTTGCCTCTAAATAGGCAACGGGTTGCGGTTTTCTACCAGGTTTCTTAAACGATGTAGGGTTAAATCTCATATTTCGATAGCAGGTTTCTTCACAGGTTGGCGTAGTTCATCTTATCTTATCATTTAGTATCAGAGCTAACGATTTCTAAGAATTCCATATCCCCTTTTGATTAGAGGTAACTCGAATCATCCATATCCTTTGATTGTTTTCTTTATCGGTTTTGAGAGTTGTTTGATCTGATTGATTGTCTACTATTAGAGTTGTTAGTTTAGGTGTCTTTGTGATTTAAAAAAAAAAAAAAAAGAGAAGAAATTTGTGTAAAAAAAATTGTCTTTTAGGAGTTTTGTGAAAGTTATGATTTTTAGATATAGGGTTTTTATGAAAAAAAAGAGTTAAATATGAGTGGACGATGATAAACCTATCTTTCATACAAGATGTTTAGTAAATAATAAGGTATATAGTTTGGCGATTGATAGTAGAAGTTTTATGAATATCGCTAGTATCTTGTTGGTTGAAGAAATGGGTTTATAAACTTTGAAACTTAGAGCACCATACATAATACAGGATGAGTGTAGAGATATTATGGTGACTGAGCAGGTTATGATTGCTTTTTCCAGTGGAAAATATTGTGATGTAATGCCAATGCAATTTGGTCATATTTTGTTGGGGCGACTATGGAAGTCTATAAGGAAAGCTAAATATGATGGACGCAAAGATTGCTATTCTTTAGTTTTCAACAAAAAACTAGTGAATTCAATATCACTTAATCCATGAGAAGCTATTGAAAATCAGATGACGATAGCAAATAGTAAAAGAAAAGAGTGCTCTAGAAAAGGATAAGAGTGAGGAAATGAATGGGAGAAAAATAATGAGAGGGGTGAGATTGCTGAAATGGATGACAAAATTACACCAGTGAACACTGATGGGAGAGAGAAAAATTGAGTTTGAGAGATGAAAAAGAAAAGAATAAAAATGATAAAAAAAGGAGAGATTGAGAATGACGATTGTTTTTCAACTATTGAGCTTAATTTTTCTCTTCCTAATGAATCTGTTTCATAGCTACAGGATTTTAAAAATTTATGTCCCCAGAAACTTCTAGATGGAATTGATCATCAACGTAATGTCATTCCTAGTGCTTTAGATAAATCCACATATGAGTGAAATTCAGAAGAGTCTAAGAATGAAGATTTGCCTAAAATCTTTTTAAAGGAAGGAGGGAATGATGAGGAACAAGTTGCAACAATTCCTAAAGAACCAACAAAGCCTAAAGATCCATTACAAGATATTGGAGGACCAATGACTAGAACACAATCAAAGTGGATGAGTGAAGCTTCACATGGACTGATTATAGAGATTTAAGAGAATGAAGCTATCCAACAAGACTCCAACACAAGTAATGAGCTTATTAATGTGCTAGAAACAATTATTGAAGACGAAGGCTGCTAGCCCATATTTAGAGAACGCTTGCTTTCAACATGGGTCTGTGCCCCACCTTTCTATGTTGTTGGTGTAGGAATGAAGCTATCGGCATAGAAGCTCAGGCCGCTGGTGTTCAACTAGCCTTCAGCATGACTAGTAGCGAATTTTTAAGAGCTGATGACAATGTTGCCAGTGGCTAAGGCACCAGCTTTTCGCCAGCCTTTACTTGTTCAAAGTGAATTTTTGATTTTTTTTTTTTTTGTTTATTTGTTTGTTTTCTAAGGCTATTTTGAAGCCTATGAACCTTTGTATGGATGCTTTGTCAGATACCAGTTGAATGCATATTTTCTTGAGAGTTTCCTCATTTGTGAGAACTTTCTCTTAGTTTTTAAAAAAGGATTAAATCTGGTTTCTTCGGCATAGAAGCTTGGGGAGATCAACCTGATAACTTAGGTTCCAATTGACAGGTTTGGTTGGAGTATAGTTCCATTCTTGATAGTGTTAGTTCTAATCGATAGGTTTGGTTAGGGTCATGTTCCTATCGCTTGCTTCAAGGCGATACTAGGGTTCTATTCCATTAACGAACATTGGGTCTTAGGTTTCTTTACCTAGGGTTCTCATATCATTAAGCTTAGAGCCAACCAAGTTCAAATCTAACAATCAATTTTAAGGAGTTGAAGGCCTATTGATTGGAGTTTCAATGATGAAAACATGAGTCAAGCAAGCCTATAAAATAGTTTGGGACACGAATGATTAAAGACTAGAAGAATTGGAGCTACAAAGGCTTGTACACTGGCCCAATGCTGCCGGCCTTCATGGCAAACACAGCCAGCATATCTTCTTAAGCTGCTGGCCTTCCCATTAGCATACACTTTTGATAGTTTCGCAAATTTTTGTTTTATTTCATGGGCCATCAGCTTTTGTCATATACACTTTCGACCTTGAGTTGTTTTGTAGTGTCCTTTCAAATTTCTATTGTGTCTTTTCATATTTTTGTTTTAATGTTTAGTTGTTTAGTTTAAGGCTAATTCAAGCCTATATAAACCCATTATTTGTAACAGAATAGGATATCACATATCTTTTTTATCATTGAAAATTAGAGAGTTTTCTCAGTGAAATCCTGAGTGAATTTGTTTATGAACTTATTGAGAATTTCTCATGGCATTCACCCCTTTAACTTATCAATTTGTTTGCCATCACTGATTGTGGCATCTATGACTTTACCAAGGTTCTTACCTCTAAATAAGCAACGGGTCACTGTTTTCCACTAGGTTTATTAAATGATCCAACGTTAAATATCAGATTTTGATAGCAGGTTTTGTCACAGGTTGGCGTGGTTTGTCCTATTGTATCAAACTTAGTTCAAGTTTTGAGATTCAGGCATATATTACTGATAGACAAGATAGATGTGGCGAAAGAAAAACTAGAGGCTCATCTCATAAATCTAGAAGATAAAAAAAAAATCGAGGGAAATATTTGAATCAAGAAGATATTAAGTGTTATCATTGTGACAACGTAGGACATTTGAAATAAGGATGTTGAATATGGAAGAGAGAGTAGAAAAAAGCTAAAGGTGATAAAAAAAAAAAAAGAGAAGAAGAAGTGATGACATGACTACTATAGTAGCAAATGGTAAAGTTATTGTTACCTAGGATTAAGATTGTGTTAGTCTTGCATGTCATGCTTTTATTTATTATATATATATTTTTTTTGTTAGGGGGGTGGGGGGGAGGGTAGGTGGCTGGGTGGTGTTAATTGGTTATCTAAAAATCTTCTTGCAGAAGCCAATTTGAACTACTTTTCAAAATAGGTTCTGAAAGCTTGTTTAAAACGTGTACTTAGAAATTATTTTATTAATTCACTTGATATCTTAGCTTTTTATATAGTTGAGTATTGTTATCTTAGATCTCGTTTATCAGCACTAATTAATCCAAAATGCTTTAAGTTATGTTATTTTGAATTCAAGAATAGAGTAACGTGCACAAAAATAACAAAACAAATAAATAAGAGAGAGAGAGAGAGAGAAGAGATTGCTAGGTATGTATAGTGGTTCCGTCTTGTGTATCAATCCACTCTTCTAACTCCATACTGGGATCCTAGTTATCTTTACCAGTTTGTTCCATTAAATCTAATCTAATTACGAACTACAAAGAAGTCTTGCATTCTGTTGCAATGTTAACAACTTGCACCGCTTATCTAGCTTCAATCTAAGTTATCACACGGTCTTACATGTAGCCTTTGTTACTTCTCATACTATCTCAACAAAAAATATAAGAAAGTATCTATAGTCTAAACGAAGGTTTAGCACAAAGAAATAAGTAAACTAAACAAATAGCTTTTGAAAGTAAATCTGCGAGCAGAAAGCTTCTTTTGAATGCTAGAATGTTTCAAAGTGAAAGCTTGATATTTTTCTCAATAATTCTCTTCGTGTTTTGTTCTTAATTAACCTCGTGAATTTATAATCTTCAAGTAAATATGGTAGGAAGTAATTCTTATCTGATGCTTGATATATCTTCATGATTTTTCCTACACATATTGGTTTGAATTCCTTCTATACAATCTTCAATTGATCGTTGGATATTTCATAGAATATATTCATAGTGCATCTTAAAGATTTCGGCTTGTATACTTGACGTATTAGCAAGATATAGGGGGATATAAATTTAAATTCATTCCATGTCAAGAAGATATATTTCCATATATATTTGATTTTTCAAGTAATCACCATATTCTTCTCTTTCTTTTTGAATGTCAACATGTCTTAAGCTTAATATAATTTGCCCACTTCGTTAATTGAATGAAGTTCAAGTTTCTAATCTGAATTGTCAATTAGAAACCTTCCATATATAACTCAAATAAATATTCAGTTGATTATAACTTTATCTTAATCATGATTATTAATTTAAATTTCCTCATTTGGTCATAAAACAACATTTAGTGGAATGTTTGAATATAATTCCTAATTTATATTCAAACCATGGAGCTAGGTTTTCAAATAAAATTGCCGTTCCATAATAGGGAAGTTCATCTTTTGATTTAGCTTCCAAAATCAACATGTGCTCCTAAAATCAGCATAAGCTTGCACATATCATTAAATTTATATGTAATTCTCGAGTTTTACCTTAACTCAAGTTTAGAAATAAATTGTGTAAATATAAAGCACTTAATATTAATTGAAAATTTATTTTTATGAGATTTAGAATCTATACTCCACCTTTAATTTATTTGTCTTTAAATAATTAATGATTTTTTCTTATATTAATTAATATCTATTGGATATCATAATTTATTCTTCTTATATACATTATAGATTTTAATTTTCATTATCTACACATAAATCTTTTTCAAAACTACCTAAAAGTTCTAGCAAGGTCTATTTTATTGTAAGATTTAAGACAAGGTTAGACTTGTCCACTTTTCATAAAGTTTCTACATTAAGTGCTAGATGACATTTTTTTTTCAAACCAAATTTATCCTATTTTCCTTGTGAAAAGAAGTAGTTGTAATATGAAAATTTACACTAGTTGGACATCTTTATCACTAGAAGATAAATACAAAAGATTTTAAAAATATGCTAGATTGATATAATTCAATATAAAAATACAAAATATCCTCTATTAAACACAAAATTGGATAAATACAATTTTTCTGCCATCATTTTTTTTTCTTTTTTAGTGAAACCCTCTTTTTCATTTTACTTATGTTTACAGTTAAAACACAAACCATTTCTCCAAACTCTTACTATCAATGTCAAATTTTTTTTTTTAAGAAATTGTATACAAACATTACTTCCAATATTTTGAAGAAGTAGGCAAAACAATCATATTAGAAAACATCATTTGTAAGTTTTATTTTAAAGTTATAGTAAATTCTTTTTGTTAAACACACTAGTGCATGTACATATTTAATTGCTTAAGGATAAAACATTAAGTTAAATAGATGTAATAACTTAAGGAACTAAAACTAAAAATGTTTGTGTACTTATTTTACGAATTTGTTCACGTTTAAGAACTATATTATAATACTAGAAACTTATGAACAAATATAACTTAAACAAACACAACCATAAATAGCTCATGAGATGAAACAGAGCAAAACTACACAAAACGTTCATATTTGAACCTTTGGTTAAAAGAAAAAAAGATAGATTTAAGTAAATAGTAAGTTTGATAAATATAGTATGTTTGAAGTAGTTATGTGAAGCCTATCTTTAGTTGCGTTTTGATACATGTATCAGTTGAAGAAAAGTCAGTTAGTAAAGTAGAATAAGCTAAGTTTGTTGTTCTGTGCATGATGGAAATTGCAGCTAAGTTGTGCCTGCAATTTGGAACCGTGGTAGAAACTAAGTGAAATCAAAGGGAATTGTTTTTTTCCATAGCTTCAACTATGGCCTAAATCGCGTTTTTGATTGGCCTAGTTGTTTAAGATGTGGGAAAATATGAATGACCACAATTTCAACCTTACCTAATCTCATTCTAAATTGTGCTCATGTTTAACCTCGCAGTTTAGGCTGTGAGTTATGTGAGTAACCACGATTTATTACCTTGTTTAATTGCAATAATTGTAGCGCCCATTATTCATCCTGTGATTAAAAAATATAACTTTTTCTTAGGATTTCTTGAACCCAAATCTTCAAATTCATTTGTTTAGGGGTGCTACCCTCAACTCTGCAAGGAATGTTGTTCCCTTGACCCTTATATGCTAATTGACTCGCTAAACCACCGCATTCGTAGCGGCTTATACTACCTTAAAGACAACTAAACTACGAAAGTTAAGGCATGAGTCTAGGACACTTAGGTACTAATAGGATCTTTGTTTAGTTATATGTTTAGTAATACATGTTTGTTATCTTATATGAGCCATAAATCAAGACTCGAACTTTCTAATAGACTATTACGACAATTACGGCAATATGCATAGGTGAGCATACTATGTTGTTTGAGAGAAGGGTAGTGGCATATGTTCTTAAAAATAACTAAAATTGATTATATGCATGGGGATTAGAGAATATTGCATGTTATATGTTGTTTGAGAGAAGGACAATCTTTAATGCTAAAAGTGATAACTATTTGCTTGGTGTTGATTGTATAATGAGTGTTGTTGATTGTTTGGAAATTGACTGGTCACCAAGAAATATGTAATTACTATTAATTAGAACATGTCTTTCACAATAGCATAACTTGCATTTGCACAGTATTCATCTTATGTATTGACATCTCGGTCTTGGGGTAATGCTTTATTATATCTAGTGAATCTGATTAAGATTACCCCTGTATTTTCAGTGCTATGGGAAATGAATAGGCATCGAAGAACATTGCCTAATGAGAGTTAATTTTGAGGTGGGTAATACTTAGTGGAGTTTCTGAATTCTAAGATGAAGTCCAGATGATTTTACTTATATTTATATAAATAATAACTGTGCTTGAAAAGTATATCACCTTCCTTAGTTCTTTGTCTCTCCTAAGTGTGAATTACTTTAGCTAGTCCTTCAAGCTTCAAGAGAGGGTGTAAATCTCCATTGGTTTGTATTCCGGTCATCTAAACTATATTTGTTATATGATTGAGTGTTGCATTGCATATGTTTTTTAATTATACATTATTTAACTTTGTTTGAATCATGTTAAGATTTGGTTTTTCACTGAGTTATTGTTTACTCACCCCCTATAGACTTGTGTGATTACAAAAATTAGTAGAGTTGATCTTACTCAAGACTTAGAGCTGGCATATTGTACATAAGGAGCCAAGATTTGGATTGAAGTAATAACTTAGTAATGGTATAAAAACAATGTTTGTATAAGTTTTTATAAAATAGTTGAGAACTTAGTATAAGTTATTTTTGTAATGAAGCTCTTTGGAGACTAGTGGTTTTGAAGTTGTATTAATGAAGTCTTTTGAAGATAATGGATGTAAAGTTGTAGTGTAATGGTCAAGAACTTTTTATAAGGTTATTTCTTGTATGTGACTTATATGTATACAATATTTTCTTATTCTAATCAATCTTCGATCATGTTATAACTTTCCACCCCATAGAGTATTCTGGTTGTGTTATGTTCATATACCTTTTTGGAACCCTTAGATTACTTTACGTAAAGGTTCATAACTTCGGTTTGTTACATGATACATTGATACTACTAGGATAATCTTAGGAGTGCGACAATATATGATAGATCCTTAAGACTTTTGTTACCATCAAAACATTATGAGATATTTAAGTACATAGAGAGGTTCTATCACTAACAATCTTACCCTTTTAGATGATTACAAAACCTTTCAATTTTTCTTGAAAAGATTTTGTTAGAAAAATACATGCATTCCACTATAAGAAATAACATTCCACAAAATTTTTTATCCCAAGATATCAATTCATTCCTTTGTTTCTCCTTATTTCTCCTCCATTTTGTTATCATTCGAAAAGGGAATTTTGAATATTAATCTATATAAAACACGTGAGGAAAGAAAATAATACTTAGGGAATATATTTCCCCTCAATTTACAAGTTTCCTGCAAATTTTCATAATAAAGGAGTATATGTATAATTCATCAAAATATGTTCATAAGATATTCATCATATATGCATCATAGTCTTAATAAAAATTCATCACAAGGTCTAAGGATAATTAAACCAACAATCTACAAAAGTCATTAAAAAAAAATCATGAGGTCTTCAAAAATAAACAAAATTCATGAAATCGGATTTTTAACTTTTTTAGGGGATTTTCTGGTCTTGTTGCAATTATAAGGAATGAGGGGTTTTTTTTTTAGCTAGGTGTAGAAGTAGGGGAGTTAAGTCCTTTTTAGAACTAGTGTGGCTTTCAAAGTAGTAGCTGCAGGAGGAGTCTTCTTGAAAGATTCTATCGCGGAACTAAAACTTTTCATCAAGGATTCTAGTTTTGTATCAATAGGCCTTTCTTGATTCGTTAGGAAATTTTCTAGATTGGCATCTTCTTGAAAGAGTACGTAAGCCACTTTAGAGGTTTCACTTGGTCCTTCCCCTATTGGTGGGTTTAGATCCTCTAAAGATGAATTTGAGTTACGGATCAATTGGCTTCATCCCTAATTCCTTAATCTAAGCACATAATGCTTGTTCACTATTGCTTTTTCCTTCCCCTTTGTTGTACCTATTTTGCCCTTTCCTTTACTTTGCCTTGCTTCTAAAACATTATCTTTCTTAGCTTTGTCTTAATCTTGCTTAATTTCCTTAACAACTTCCATCACCGTATCATCCAAAAGTTCTTTTCTAGTATTGTTTTTCTCAATTTCCTTTCCAACAGACTCATCAACAGCCATTTCTTCACCAGCTTTTTCAACTTCCTCCCCTTCAACGTGAGCTATGAGCTTTTGCCAATCATATTTCCTAGTCTACATCTTAGATGCATGCATAGGGCACCATCCAAAGTATACCATAACTTATCTTTGGCAAAATTACTCATCTTTTTTATGTTTAATTCAGATATTTTCCTTAAGGGTTGAGGGTCCTTAAGTTTGGAGGGTGTTTTAATCTTTTTAAACTTAAAAGGACTCATCAACAACTTGCTATAGGGCTTACTACCCCAATTCTTCATTATGAATCTAATTATAATTTTAGATATGCAATTTTCTTTTTTTTTTTTTTGAATGAAAATGATAATTAAAGCCTCTTCTTTTGACATGCTAGTAAAACATCCAGTCCTTGGCAAAATAAATTCCACTCTAACCTTGTGCAGAATTCGAATTTTAAGTTCAAATTCAGTTATAAGAATGTCCTTATCTATGACAACTTCTATTCCATCATTCATCATCTTAAACAATTCTTTCCTAGACAGATTTGTAAACCCCGGAATTTTCACCTTAGTACCCGATTTTATAATAGATTGTATAAACTAGATAATAGATTTAGATTCTGAGTGAAGTCTAATAATAGGTTAATATTTAGATTTTTGGATAAATGAAAGATTTAGGAACCGAATAAAGAAATTCTTTAACCCTAGTTAATACCGAGAACAAGATCTTGTATCTTGAATAACTAATTCAAGATATGATCTAAAATCTAAACCCGAAAACCTAGTATACAAATAGATTTAAATAGAAAATATGAATATAAAGATTAAAGGATTGTTTTGATCTCGATAGTGATTCAAGACTGGAATATCGAGCAGTAATGAGTTTATATTTAGACTTAAACCCTAATTTCGAGATCCCTAGTTAATTTTAAAAGCTACTAATAAGAATTTATGTTCAGTATCAAAACTAGAGATGTATATATAGTTTCATCTATGTATTAAGTCCAATACTACATAAATGATTATTTATGCTTCTAAACAGAAAACGGTAATCCAAAAATGAACTGTTAAGATTTTAAATACACAACAAAAATATAAACTGATAAATAACTTGAAATCTAAACTTCAAATAAATAATTGGATCGCGCTATTATTCTAAACCGAGTTTTCTTAAGCTATCGGAGCTTGAAACAAAAATTGACCTAATGAGCTTAAGAAATCTAAATCGCGGGAGATAAAATTATACGAATAATTAACTACGTATATAAATAACCTCAAATTGTACTATTTGAAAATCTAGGTGTTTTATACAACTTTATATCCATATTTTTGAAAGAAAACTTTCAAATATTAGCTAATATACCCGTATAACTCGTTTAATTAACTCAAAATTTAACTAAATAAATAAACTAATATATATACACATTTGGGCTGCTGTTTTCGGTGGGAAAATGCGGCTAAGTTGGTGCAAGTTGAAGGAGAAGAAGAGAGAGCCGGATTTGTGCTCAATAATGCCTCCCTTAGTCAACAAAGACAACTTATCCACCAATCAAACCATGCCAAGTCCTCCAAGTATTAAATGAGATGAAAACAACAGCAAGTTGAATCCAAAAATCGGAGGAAAACGAGGGAGGACAGCCACAGCATCACTTCTCTTTCTCTTCTATATATATATGTGTTTAAAGCCATTAATGAGGAACAAACAAACTCCATAATTTCTCACCTCTTCCAGAACGAAATCACTCCCCAAACAACAACCAAACGAACTAGAAACGAAAAACAAACAGATCATAAAACATAAACTCGGATCAAAGGAAAAACAAAGCCAAAAACTTTCAAAAACGAGCTCAAAGGTAAGTTGAGGTAACTCGAGTTATTTTTGTCCAAATCTAAGCTTTGTAACTGACTTATAATTATCTTAGAAACTTATTAAACACAAACACAAGCTTCGGATTGCATCAAACGAGCTCCAACAAGGTAAAATTTCAAAACCCTAGCTTTAAGTTCCAAGAATCGAAATCTATATATTTATGTTTTTAAACGTGTTAAAAGTTGTTATATATCCTTATATATGATATATAAACTCTTAGAAGTAGTTTAAGTATGATTCTAACGTGCAAAAATCAAAGAAAAAGAATCAAACCGAGGAAGAAGATGATGAACAGTGCAACACTGCCTCAAGGCCGGCAGTGTAAATGCTGTAGGCCGGCGGCTTACATGGATAGGCCGGCGGCTTACAAGCGGCTTACACTGATCAGAGGCTACGTAAAATAATTTTCACGTAAAGATTCAACGTAAGCCGGCTACCTGGGAATCTACGCCGGCGGCGTAGGGCCAGCGTACGTTGAAAGCTGGCAGCTTTCAACACCGGTGCACTCGATATGAAATTTTCTCTTCAAAATGATTTACACCGGCACCTGGAGATGTAGGCCAGCGGCCTTGAGCCGGCTTACAGCTAAAATTTTCCAACGAAAATTTTTCTGACCTAAACCGAATATATATATGTATATAATATATCTACTAAATATATATATGTATGATTAATAAATATGTATTAGATAGTGACTATAATACAAGTATTTAAGTCTATTTAGAATTAATATCTATTAACTTTTGAAACCCTAGAATTAAGAAAATATTTAGAGTTAAATAAAGTATTCTAATATTTGTTTTAACAAGATAAAATATATAAGAATGGAAATTGAAATAAGTTGATTTCCGGAGTAATATGACTTCTAAAAATAACCAAACAATTATGTGAGATTAAATAGGAAAAACACGACAATACTAAATATTAATATCGAGTCTAGGACACTAATCACATGTAGGAATTTAGCTAGATTGTATTAATGAATATTTTGTCTTAAATAGGTGACTTTGACTCATTAGAAGATCTACCAGCGGATTACTACGACTGAGTCGGTATGAGCAGGTGAGTAATTTAGTCATATTGTACTGGTTGTGATTGTAAATAGTTGAATATGTAATGCAAGATAATCAAATGGATGTGTGTTGAAAGTATGATATGATCTGATCGTATGATTATTAAAATATCTTTATACAAGCGATAACGCAATGGTTGGTGTTGTGCAGTAGTATAATGATTGTGTGTAATGTATGGTCACCCCAAAATTGATTAAGAATTATGGACTTAACAAAATAATATGAACATGCATTGCATATATTGCATTATTGCATATATGGTTGTGACAGCCTGCTACGTATTAATATTTCGGATCTCTGTTTTTGCTTGGTTGATCCAATGTGTGAGTCTTCCAAGGTTCTCTTTGGTCTGGCGGTCCTATGAGGAACTAAAAGGCACCGAAGAACGTCGCCTGTAGAATCGCTTTGAAAGGATTAATACTTAAGGAGTTTCTAAGGGGATTACAGGAGATGGTTTGTGCAAGCAACTATATTGAAAGTGATAACATTAAAATGAGAAATCGTTGATTCTCCTGTGTACTTAGTCTCTCCTGGGCAGGTGAGTCATTGAATGCTGGTTCTTCAACCCATTAAAAAGAGGGCGTAAATCTTTTTCCTGTTTGGATTCTAGATCATCCAAACTTGCATCTGTGCATATGGTTGAGTGCTTGCATTGCATATGATTTGTTAATGACTTGTGTGATGTATGGTATGTCTAATTATTCACTGAGCTGTGGTTTCGCTCATACTCCTACAGTCTTTTCAGGTTCACTTTACGTCCCTGGTTAGTTACATCCAGGAATATGGCTCTGGTAAGAGCTTTGAAGCTAGAAGTCTACATATATATGTTAGTTTGATGGTTATGTACTATTATAGTAGATTATTTAGTTGTATATTTCAAAGGAGATATATGGATTGTAATAGTTTGTAATGGTTATTCACTAAATCATTTCTCTCATATATTTGTTATTTCTTATCATGCAACTTAAAAGATCCTGTTGTT
This sequence comes from Combretum micranthum, assembly GCA_024138025.1. Classification (NCBI taxonomy): domain Eukaryota; kingdom Viridiplantae; phylum Streptophyta; class Magnoliopsida; order Myrtales; family Combretaceae; genus Combretum; species Combretum micranthum. The sequence goes on from JAMXBD010000561.1 coordinate 174,511, forward strand.
TTGAAAACTCGTCATTCTCTGAAGGTAATCTAGTGATAACATTCAAGTGTAACTTGTTTATTACTACTAGGGTACCCTCGGGGCGTGACAAGATTTGCCAGGAATTCATCATCAACATAATTTGGCAAACCAGAGTATTCTATTAAGTCTTGCCAAGTTACCACATTATTTTGTTTGTTCACTCTAGAAATCCATCTATCCCTACAGTTAAGGTCTATATTTCTAAAGAATTCATTCACTAACACAACATCAACAACTTCCTTCAACTTGTACAACTTTGAATATCTTATTTTATCCAGACATTCTTCCATGAAAATCCTATTCTCTTTGAAGTATTCAAAATCAAAATAGGAACTTGGTGGTAGATTTACTTGAGAATGGCTCTTTTCCTTTTTCTTGAGGGTTTCTCAAACTTGAATTTTTTTACTTCAATTTTCACACTTTTACATCTTTGTTTAGTCTTTCTTTATTTTCAACCTTAGGCATTGGTGGAAGAACTTCCTTATCTATAGCATTGTCTTCTAATGAATAGAACTTAGCCAAGACTTCCTTCTTTGAATTTCTTTTGAGGTTTCTTCCAAACTAGTGTTGGACATTGTGTCATGCCCCAAAGAGTATCCTAAACGTGACAGTCCGCCGCATATAATATTAAAGCTAAAGAATGACAATCCATTGTCATGCAGGAGCTTCGATATCATATGCAAGGCGTGCTTCCAAGATAGTAGGAGACTCACAGGGGTATTACGTTTAAATAGATAGCAAAAGCAAGCATAAACTTAAATAGATAAGCATGGTATCTTCATTTAATAACAAGTTCGTACATCATCTTAGGGGCATTCCCCCGCCTTAAAGTCTTTGTTCAACTATACTAATAACAAAATGAACATAACTACTACATAAGTCTACTATAGAGATTTTTCCTAGAAGTCTATGTTCAAAACTAAAAATACATAAACTTCCTCCAAAAACTCCTAGTAGCATAAGCTCATACCTGGTACACTAGGCTCCTCGGGGCCAACCATAGATAATCATACTGTAATAGGAAACTATAAGGGTATAAGCAAATCTAGCTTAGTGAGATAATTCCTAACTATATAACATTTCCATATGACAACTAAGTTATTTAATTCAAACATATGTAAGGCATCAATCACATGATTAACTAAATACACATGATTATCCGGAAATCAAGTGTAGCATGGATTTAACGCCCTCCATGACAAGGGTTGTATGGTTACAGGCCCATACAACCATCAATATTTGCAGATTTACCGGCTCCTGCTTGCCCTGTAGACTTCCTGGCTCCTACTAGCCACCACTACCACTTCCTCGTTTCCCCACACGAAGAATAGTAGTGAAATAAATGTGACTCACAAGTATGATATGCATGAATAAACTTCAATTAAACATTTAACCATATAAGTTGAATTCATGTTAAAGGTGATCAATCATAATTTCATCATATCAATACAAAGGTCACACTTTTATTTAACATATCATCTTTCGATATACTTAATTTTTATTCAACAATTATTTCATAACATTTGTTCATTATCTTTTCCTAAAATTTCTAGTGCCACTAATTACAAGCACAAACAAGGAAATGTAACTTAGGAAAAGAATTAACTCACTCCATAATCGGTAGGTCTAATCGAAATAATCTCGGGTCCCTCGTCACCTAAACAAAATGGAATACCAAAAATGAGTCTTTGATGAAACTTCTATTCTTGAAGATTCTAATCTTTTCTTAAAATCGCGGTAAAATCGTATGAGGAGAAATTCCAACTTAAAATGGCCATAACTTGCTCATTTTAACTCGGAATTTCGCGTATAATATACCGTTTTCTACCTATTCGAAAAGATCTACACATTTCGAAGCTTATTTTCATAAAACTAGGTCGTTTGCGTTCCAAAAAAGCAGTGACCAGATTTGCCAAGAATTTGCAAAAACTTATTTTCCTTCTTGTAAGCAAAGCTCAATTGGAAAGATAAATATTTCAAGTATTTTGTAAACTTTTTGAAAGGTATATACATATATGTAATGACTCATAACAAATGGATGAAGTAAATGAGGTTGTCTCAACTTATAAAAAGTAAGTTTTAAAAGACTTTGAACTTGAGATTCTATTGAAATATTTATTTTTGAAAGATCTTGAGTTATTGGAGATGAATATTCTTTTTCTAAATTTAATCTTTTGTAATTACTTTAATTTCTTAAAGTGTGATTTTATTTTCTAAACTTGGATTCAAGAGTAATAAAATAGCATTTTTGTTTCTTGTAATGATTCTAAAAGAATTTCTATTTCTTGATGGAAGATAAGTTTTCATAAAACCTTTTGTCTATGTAAGAAAAATCATTTCCAAGCATGTTCATGAGTTTTTAGGAAATCTATTTCCTATTTTTATTTAATAAGAACCTTTAGTTTATGATAACACTTCCCATTTATTTTTATTGAGACAAAAACATTATGTTCATGCATAAATATGAATCATAAATTATAGAAACATAATAACTTGAAAGATTAAGTAAATAAGAAAGTAAATCAAGTATTGGGACCTTAGCTTCATCAAGGTACCCCAGGACTAAGAAAAGACTAGTCCCGAAAAGAAAAAGAATTGTTTTGACTTGATAAGGACAAATCTAAGACTAGAATGACTAGTCTTAAAAACAACTTTGAAATAAATAATTTGCAATGAAGTAAATAAATTGCATGAAAGGTAAATAAATTGCAAGACAATGAGCTTATATGCTCTAAATAATATATATAGTTATATAGATATATTAGATAGTAATAAACATAAAGGAAACATAAAAGAATTTGTGATTATGAATAAAAACAAAGTGTGAACCTATTGTTGCTTTCTTAACCTTCATGGTTTTAGAAAACACACACTAAGCTCATACTAAGTAGATGAACATAGGATTTTCTTGAAGAAAGTTTACCTAAAAGAAGGAACTAAAGAGGGCTTTCTTGTAAGACTTCTTGGAGAGAATTCTTGAGAGATTTTGAGAGAGATTTTGGTATAATAACTTTAGAGAAGAAGTGGTGTGAAAGAAGTGAAGGTATGAGGGGTATTTATAAGAAAATGTGGGAGATAATTTGTGTTAATTAAATAAAGAAAAAATAAAACAAATTGGATGAGAGGGAGGGGTGTGATCGGCGCATACATGGGGAAATGGGGGAGAGAAATTTATTTTTTTGTTATTTTGTTAATTAAAAGTAAGAAATGAAAGATGTGAAATTGTATTGGAAATGAAAATGTGTAAAAAATAGGTGTATGGCTTGTAAGAGTAGGTTATAAGAAAAAGTAGAGATAGGTGAATAGTGTAGAATAGTAGAAAATAGTGAAATGTAAAAGTAGACATGACAATTTGATGCCGGTAGTAAGAAAATATGCGTATAAAAGCGATATATGATATTTTTAGCTACCAAAAAATTACGAAATTGATATTTTTGGAATTCTCATATTTTTACGAGTCTAACGGTATATTTGGAATATTTTTTCTATTCCGAGCTTCCAGACATGTTTTTCAAGAACTATGTCCGATCGGGTTCAAAGGACACTCGAATTCCTTCAATCTCATATTTTTATATAACCTATAGCTATTACGAACTATTATAGCTAACTTTTCCAACTTCGTTTTCTAGGGCTTGAGAAAATGGCAATGCCGGACTTAAGCGGTTACGGTAAACTAGGGTTTTGGTTGACTTACTAATCCAGATGACTTCTGATTAGGGTTTAGGTCTTTAATTCGATTGCAAGACTTTTTTTGGGTTTACACATTGTCTCATCGGAGAGGTTGAGAGAGCTTTTGTTTTTAGGAGTCATTCTTGAACGACATTGTTAAGCAAGAATGAGAGCTTTTTAGGTTTTCTTAAGGGTGTTGAGAAAAATTTGAATGATGAAAAATGGTTGATGTATTTTGCAAGAAGACGCCTTTGGTATTAAAGGTGTCAGGTAATATTTTAAAAGAATTGTGTCTTCTCTATTTTTGACAAGTTTGTCTTGTAGGTTCCAAATAACTACCAAGTTTTTATATGAAAAAATCTTTGTTTCCTTTATTGTTTTGTTCGTCTAATTTTCCATCCGAAAATAAAAAGATATCAAATGTATGACTTTCCTTTTTATTTTAGTTTCTTTTTCTTTTATCATATCAACATATATGAATCACATAAAAATATATTTTTAACATGTCAAAACATATATTCTTATGTTATAGTCAAAGAGGATAACATACACTTATTTCATTCAATCAAATTTAGATTGTTCCAAAGGTTTAGTAAAAATATTAGCTAGTTGTGTCACGCCCCGAGGGTACCTTAGTAGAAGTAAACAAGTCTCACTTGAATACTATCACTAGATTACCTTTAGAGAATGATAGGTTTTCAAAACAACAGGATCATTTAGTTGCTTGATAAGAAATGACAAATACATGAAAGAAATAAATTAGTGAATAAAGATTATAAAACTATTACAAACCAAGTAGTCCTCCTGAAGTTCACAACTGATACATTAGCATTAACTAATCTATATTAAGAAAACATAACTACTATTCCCAAGTGCAGTCATAAACTTCCAGCTCCTAAGCTCTTACCAGAGTCATACTCCTGGAAGTGACTAACCATGGTCGTAAGGTAAACCTGAAAAGACTGTTGGAGTATGAGCGAAACCACAGCTTAGTGAATAACCAGACATATCATATATCACACAAGTTATTAGCAAATCATATGTAATGCAAGTACTCAACCATATGTACAGATATAAGCTTGGATGATCTAGAATCCAAACAAGAAAAAGATTTACGCCCTCTTTTTAAGGGTTGAAGAACCATTACTCCATGACCTACCTGCCCAGGAGAGACTAAGTTTACAGAGAATCAACGATTTCTCGTTTTAGGGTTATCACTTTGAATATAATCAATTAAACTGACCATCTCCTGTATCCATCTTAGAAACTCCCTAAATATTAATCATTTCAAAGTGATACTATGGGCGGCGTTCTTCGGTGCCACTTAGTTCCCGTAGAACCAACGGAACAAAGAAAACCTTGGAAGAACTAACACATTAGAACAACCAAGCATTAACAGAGAACCGAAATATTAATACGTAGCAGGCTATCACCCCCAATATATATGCAATAATGCAAATTCGTGCAATGCATGATCAGTTTATTTTGTTAAGTCAATAGTTCTTATTCAATTTCACGGTGATCATACATTACACACAATCATCATTATACTATTTCACAACATCAAATCACTGCATTAACGCTTTTGTAAGGATATTTTAGCAATCATACAATCAGATCACAACATACTTTCAACAAAACAATCGTTTGATTATCTTTGCATTATATATTCAACTACTTACAAGCAAAAACAGTACAATATGACTGAATTACTCACCTGCTCATACTGACTCAATCGTAATAGTCAGCTGGAAGATCTTCTAATGTATCAAGGTCACCTAGAAAGATGAATAAAGTATTCATTAATAAAATATAGATTGTATAACTAAATTCCTATATGTGACTAATGTCCTAAACTTGATATTTATCAAGTTTTGGTAGTGACTAATACTAATTTTATGTTATTCTATAACGAACCTAATATAGAAAATCATAGTTATTTATTATTACTTAGTATCGTCGTGTTTCTCTTAGTTTATCTCGTATAATTATCTTGTTATTTTTAGAAGTCTTACTATTTAGAAATTTAGCTTATTTCAATTTCCATTCTTACCTGTTTTATCTATTTAAAACAAATATTTGATTATTTATAACTTTTATGAACACTAAATATTTTTCTTACATTCTAGGGTTTTAAGAATTATCAAATATTAATCAAAATATTTTAAGTATTTGTATTTACTTATTTATTTAATGAATTATGTATTATCCTATATATATATAATATGTTTTCAGTAGGTTTACTGCATATATATGTGTATATATTCTGTTTATTTCAAAACAAGCTTTTGTAGGAGAATTATAGGTGTGCACCGGTTCAAAGTCGCCGGCTTTGAAACCCAGGTGCCGGTATTGATTTGTTTTGCAAATTATTTCTTATTGGTTGCACCGGCTTTAAAAGCTGTCAACTTTCAACGTACGCCGGTCCTACGCCGTCGGCGTATATTCCCAGATAGCCGGCTTACATTCATTTTTACATGAAAATAAATTTTACGTAGCTTCTGTTCAGTGCAAGCCGTCTCTATGCCGCCGGCTTAACCTTGTAAGCCATCGGCTTTTAACGACTACACTGCTAGCTTTTAGACAGTGTTAGCACTGTTCATCATCTTCCTCGATGATCCAATTCATATTTGTTAAATTTTCCACGTTAAAAACATTTTTAAACCGTTCCTAAGTGTTTCTATATCTTATATATAGCCATACAACAACTCTTAACACTTCTATAAACATATATACTTAGATATTGATTCTTACTAAAACATAGCTAGGGTTTCGGATTTTTACCTTGGTTGAGCCGATCCGATGTAATTCGAAGCATGTATTTGTATTGATTACGTTCCTATGATTAATATAAGTCATTTCTAATGCGTAGAATTGAAAGAAAATCATTCGAATTTCTTCCACTTACCTTTGAACTCGTTTCTAAGGGTTTTTGGTATTGTTTTTCTCTTGAATCGTATTTGGATGATCTGTTTGTTCTCTGTTTTTAGTTCATTTTGGTGGCTATGTAAGAGTAGTTTCGTTGTGGAAAGGTTTGGGAAATAGTGAGGGTTTTTTGTTTCCTCATTAATGAACTTAATCATATATATATAGAAGGAAGAAAGAGGAGGTTGCGACTGCATTTCCCTCTGAATTTGATACGAATTTCCTCCTCATTTAGCTATGTTTATTCTGTTGTTTTCATTGCAATTAATGAATGGTTGAGTTGGCATGTTTTGATTGTTCATTGGGGTTTATCTGGTTAACAAAATGATGCATTATTGGAGCAATTTCGGCTCCCTCTTCTTCAATGCAATTCCAAGCCAACTTGCAGCCGAAACTTCACCGAATACACACACACACATATATATATATATATATATATATTAGTTAATTATTTAACTTTGTTTTAGGATAATTTAACAAATTATACGGGTACAAATTAGCTAATATTTGAGAGTTTTCGCACAAAAATATGTTTATAGGAGTAACTAAATACTTGATTATCAAATAATACAATTTTAAGTTTTATATATACGTGATTAATTATTCGTATAATTTTATCTCCCGCGATTAAAGTTTCCTGAACTCATTAGGTCAATTTTTGTTTTAGGCTCCAATAACTTAAGAAAATCGGAGTTAGAACAAAAGCGTGATTCGATTATTTATTTGAAGTTTAGATCTTGAGTTATACAATAGTTTATGTTTTCGTTGTGTATTTATAATCCTAACGGTTCATCCTTAGGTTATCATTTTCTGTCTATAAGCGTAGTTAATTAATCACTTAATAACACTTTTGATACAGAAGCTAAACTATATATATATCTTTAGTTTCGATACCTATCATGAAATCTTATTAGTAGAGTTTAATACTATCTAAGAATCTTAAATTTAGGGTTTAAATCTAAATACAGGCTCATTACTACTCATCGTTCTAATCTCGAATCATTGTTAAGTTCAAAAACAATCATTTAATCTCTATATTTATATTTTCCTATTTAAATCTATTTGTAAAACAAGTTTCGGGTTTCAGATTTAGATTTTCTTTTAATCATATATTGAATTATTTGTCCAAGATACGAAATCTCGTTTTTGGTATCAACTAGGGTTAAAAAAATTCTTTATTCGATTTCTAAATCCTCAACTAGCCAAATTCCATGCATTGTTCTACTCTTAGGCTTGATTAGAATCTAAATCTATTAACTAATTCATACATTCTACTTTAGAGTCGTATACTACTGTGAAAAATTCCCGGGGTTTACAAGTTGTTTATCGGTTGAGACATATTTAATTTCAATATCACCATTGTTAACATGATCACAGATAAAATGATGTCTTATTTCTATACATTTTGTCATAGAATGTTGAATTGGATTTTTAGTCAAACTAATTGTACTAATATTATCATACATAATAGGTATGCTTTCAAAATTAACGCAATAATGACATAGTTGTTATTTTAACCACATAATTTGAGCACAATAATTTCTAAATGAAACATACTCTACTTTAGCAGTTGAAAGAGAAATTGAATTCTATTTCTGACTTGATGAAGAAACAAATTTGTCGCCTAAGAATTGACATGTACTAGAAGTGCCTTTTTGATCAATTTTATATTGAGCATTATCCGCATGTGAATATCCAATGAGATCAAAGTTTTGATTCTTTAGATACCAAATACCTAAATTTTTTGTACCATTAATGTGCTTGAAAATTCTTTTAACTTTTGTGAGGTATGTCTCATTTGATTTGGTTTGAACATGAGCACATACACATACACTAAATAAAATCTAGTCTAGAAGCAATAGGATATAATAAAAATCTAATCATGTTTCTATAGAGTTTATCACTTACCTTCTTACCTATTGTGTTCATGTATAAATGGGTAGAAGTACACATTACAGTTGCAAAAATTTTGCTATTTTTAAATCCAAACTTTTTGAGGATTTGATGAGTATATTTCTCTTTATGTACAATTATATCATCTTTGCATTGTTTTATTTGTAGATCAAGGAAGAAATTTGATTATTCTATCATAGACATTTCAAATTCATTCTGCATTAAACTAATAAATTCTTTGCAATATTTTTCATTTATAGAACCAAAAACTATATCATCAACATATATATGAAAAATTAAAATATCATTCTCATAAAATTAAAAAAATAGAGTAGTATCTAGTTTAACTCTTTGAAATTCATTTGTTATTAGAAATTCACTTAAATATTCATACCATTCTCTTGGTGTTTGATTTAAACCATAGAAAGTTTTATTTAATTTGTAAATAAAATCACTTTTATAAAGATCTTCAAAACCAGTGGGTTGATCTACATAAATTTCTTCTTTAATATATCCATTTTAAACACTTTTTACATCCATTTGATAACGATTGAAATTTTTATAACATGCAAAAGATAATAAAAGTCTAATTGCTTCTAATCTAGCTACAAGTGTATATATTTCATCATAGTCCATTCCTTCTTCTTGTGAATATCCTTCAGCTACTAGTCTAGGTTTATTTCTTACTATTTTTCTATTTTCATCCATTTTAATTTTGAAAACCCATTTCGTACCTATTATACTTTTTATTTAGGTTTTGGTACTGGGTTCCATACGTTGTTTCTTTGAAATTATCCTAATTCTTCTTTCACAGTGATTATTCAATTATTATCTTTTAATGCTTCTCTGTGTTATTAGGTTCATATTCAAAGATCATAGCAAATTGATTTTCTAGATTTACTAAACTTGTTCTTTTTTTTAAACTCCATGATTCATACCTTTAATTACCTATTCAAGAGGATAAGAAGATGAGTATTTCTAGGCTCTGGATAGTTCATTCGTTGTTTGGTTTTGCACTTGAACACCTTTTGGATTTGTGTCCGAATTACTTATTGGTTCTTCAATGTTTCTGTTCACAACTTCTGGAACTGAGTTCTCTTTAGATCTTTGTTGATTTCTTTCATTTTGATCTGCGGTTACTCCATTTCTCAGTATGACCGGGAGATCATCATCATCCACATAATTATTTACAAATTTAACATTGATGGATTCTTCAATGTTTGACTTTCCTTGTTATAAATCCGAATAGCCTTGCTATACAAAGAATATCTTCTAAAGATTGCTTCACATGCTTTTTCTTCAAATTTTCTAAGGTCTTTTCCCATTTTCTTAGCAAAGCATTTACTATGACACTCTTGAAAATATGAAATATTAGGTTTTCTTCCTTTAAAAAACTCATTTGATGTTTTAGTTGTAAAAGGTCTAGTAAAAACACAATTTATTATATAACAAGCAATAGCAATAGCTGCAACTTAAAAAGATTCAGGTGTATTATTTGTATTTAGAAGAGTTATTTTTATATCTTGAATTATTTTGTTATTTCTCTCTACAATGTCATTTTGTTAAGGAGTGTAGGGAGTTGAAAAATTATGAGTAATGCCATGATTTTTACAAATGTTTGTAAAATATGAATTTTCAAATTCCTTTTCATGATTAGTCTTAAGACTAATTATGGATAGTCTTTTTTCATTTTGAATCTTTTTCGTAAATTTGTCAAAATTAGAAAAGGCCTCCCTCTTATTTTGTAAAAATAGAACCCAATAGTATCATAAAATATCATCTACTATTACCATGCCATATCTATTTCCTTGGAGAATTTTAATTCTAGTTGGACTTATTAAGTCTATATGTAGCAATTCTAAACATTTAGAAGATGATATCATTCATTGTTTTCTTGCTTTTATATCCAATTGCATCCATTTTATTTTTCAAACATGTGTCACACTTCACATCTTTATTTATAAAATTCTTTGGTAAACCATTCATCAGACTCTCTTTAGATAGTTTTTCAAGTTGATGAAAATTAACGTGTCCAAGTTTTCTATGCCATGTGAAAATGTTATCATTAAGAGTAAGAAAACAATTTTTAGAGACTACTTCAGGCAGTTGAATCAAATACATGTTCCTTTTTTTTTTTTTAAACCTTCAAACATCTCATCTCCATTCTTATTATAATCTATGCATTTATCTTGATCAAAATTTATTTTATGTCCTTTATCACAAAGTTAACTTATACTTAACAGAGTATGTAATAAACCTTCAACTTAAAAAACATTATCCATAAAGTAAGGAGGAGAACCAGTTGTGCAGATAGAAATTATCTTAGCTTTATTATTGTCATAAAATCTTACGTAAACTTGATCTTTCCATACTAGGTTCGTGAACATCTAAGCATCTCTAGTCATATGTCTTAAGCATCCGCTATTAAGACACCAAGTACCTTTAATATTTGCTTTGTGTTCCTACATCCAAAAAGATCATGTTGCCTATTCTTAAGAATGAAGACAAGCTTGGGTCCTTTGAAATTCAAGCTCGCATACCTGACATTATTATCTTAATTGTTCTGAGCTTGTTTTTCTTCTAATAACAAAACTTCTCAATATGTCCTATTTTATTACAGAAAAAGCAATCATATGATTTGTTGTAATTATTGCACTTGTTATTGTATATGTTGTTTATTATATCTTGTGTTCCTTTTAAACTTTTGATTGTAATTATGATATGGTCTAAAAGGTTTTCTATAATTAGTCATATATCTTCTAGGTTGTTCATGATAATTATTTATGAAATTGCATCAATGAGATTGTCTAACAGATATATTATTACTCATGCTGTTCTTAGATTCTACCTTATATTGTTTTACAGGCTCTTTACCCTTGATAAAAACGATTTTGTTATTTTTTTTATAACTTTCACCATGTTCATAGTTTAATTCGGTTTTAGATTTACTCATTCTTTGAGATGGTAACTGCATGCTAACTTTTTTGTCACTTTCATTAAACTTATTATAGGTATTACTTAGTGTTTGTGATAAATCATTTATTTTAGTTTTAAGTTCCTTGATTTCACCTTCTAATGTCTTATTTTCTTGTTCGATATTTTCCTTAGATTGTGTCATCATATCTAGTTCATTTTGAAGAGACTTTTTATCATTTTTTCACTACATTCAACTCATTATCATATTTCTATTTTGATTATCTAGTTTGAAAATCTTATTTTTAGCTTTAGCTATTACTTTAAGCAATTCTTGCATTTCTTCAGCTTCATCATTAGATTCATATTTAGTTTCAGAATCACTTGCCTCAGACTGTGCCGTAAAGCATATATTTGTTTCCTATTCCTCGTCATATGATATTCCTACTTCATCCTCTGATTCATTTAGGACCTGTTTGGATTGTTGGATTTTTATCTGTATCGGTAACTTATTGATATCAGTTCAGTATTAGTTTGGTTTGGTTAGTTTATGAGTAAAACTATTAGTTTTTTATCAGTATCATATTTGTATTAAGTTGTATCGATTCATTTTGAAAATGATGCTAGAATGATAATAAACTAATGTACCCAAACAAGCCCAGGTCGCTCAAGGCTGCAATAAGCAATTTATTTCGCTTCTCATGCTACTTGTTTTTCTTAAGAAGTATTGGACATTCATATTTAATGTGTCTGAGCTTCTTACATTCATAGCATATAATTTTTTGTTTGTCATTTTCCTTGTTATCTTTTTAGTCTTCTTTTCCCGCATTTGAACAATTGTTATATTTCTTAAATTTGAAGTTATTAGATTTCTTACCTTGTCTTGTCAGCGTTCTGCTGATTATCTTTACAAGAAGATTAACATCTTCATTATCTTCTTTAGAATCCACGTCTGATTCAATTTCAATTGCTTTGAAAGATATTGTCTTTTTGTCTTCTAGTTTAGCCTCTGGTTGTGCATCTACTTCATTGATAGTTTTCTTGTGTGACTCATGAGTAAGAAGTTTTCACATAATGGACTCAAGGGTAGTTTCTTGAGATTCTATGCTTCCTTGATAGCTATTCTTTTGGCATTTGTAAATCCCTGAAATTTTTGGATTTGAATTAAAGTTTAAACCCTAATTAGAAGTCAACCGGATTTTTCTAGAATTAACAAAACCCTAGTTTACCGTAACCGTTTAAGTCCGGCATTGCCGTTTTCTTTAGCCCTAGAAAACGAAGTTGGAATAAGTAGCTATAATAGTTCGTAATAGCTATAGGTTATGTAAAAATATCAGTTTTGCAAAATTCGAGTGTCCTTTGAACCCGATCGGACACAGTTCTCGAAAAACGTGTCCCGGAGCTTGGAATAAGAAAAATATTCTGAATATACCGTTAAACTTGTAAAAATATAAGATTACCAAAAATATCAATTTCATAATTTTTCGGTAGCTAAAAATATGAGATATCGCAATTATACATGTATTTTCTTACTATCGGTATTTAATTGTCCTGTCTACTTTACATTACACTATTTTCTACTATTCTACACTATTCATCTATCTCTACTTTTTCTTACAACCTACTCTTACAACCCATACACCTATTTCTTGCACATTATCATTTCCAATACAATTTCACATCTTTCATTTCGTACTTTCAATTAATAAAATAACAAAAAAATAAATTTCACTCTCTCTCACCCCTCTCATTTGCACCAGACATCCCCCATTTATGCCCCATTTGTTTTGTTTTTTATTTATTTAACTAACACAATTTATCTCCCACATTTTCTTATAAATACCCCTTCACACTTTCACTTCTTTCATACCACTTCCATACTAAAGTTACTATACTTCAAATTCTCCCAAAATCTCTCCAAGAAGTTCTTACAAGAAAGCTCTCTCTAGTTTCTTCTTTTAGGTAAACTTTCTTCAAGAAATTCCTATGTTAATCTACTTAGTATGAACTTGTGTGTGTTTTCTAAAACCATGAAGGTTAAGAAAGCAACAATAGGTTCATACTTTGTTTTTGTTCATAATCCCAACTCCTTTATGTTCTTTTATGTTCATAACTATCTAATATATCTATATAGCTATATATATTATTTAGAGCAAACAAGCTCATTGTCTTGCAATTTATTTACTTCCTTGCAATTTATTTAATTTCAAGTTGTTTTTAAGACTAATCTCTCTAGTCTTAGACTTGTCCTCATCAAGTCAAAACATTTTCTTTTTCTTTTGGGACTAGTCATTTCTTAGTCCCGGGATACCTTGAACAAGCTAAGGTTCCAATATTTGATTTATTTTCTTATTAGCTTATTCTTCTAAACTATTATGTTCCTTTATGTTTTCATAACTTATGACTTCATGCATGAACATAATGATTTTGTCTCAACAAAACAAATGAAGAAATATTTTCTTAAAGATAAAGATTCTTTGCTAGAAACAAAAACAAGTAGTTAATGTTTTTTTTAGAACTAAGAAGCCATTTTTAAACAAACTTAGAGGAGTTCCTAATAAGATTTTTATAAACATACATAAAAAGGATTTTTAAGAAAACAAGGATTTTTCAACAACTTCATCTTTTTTTCATATAATAGAAATTCCTTTTTATTAAAATAAGATGATCTCAAGAAGTCAAGAAGTCATTTTTCTAAATATAGAAGTGACAAATACTTTCAAAAAGTGTTGGAAGCTAATTTAAAAAAAAAAAAATCATTCCTTAAGAATTTAAGAAGATTATGAAAATAAGATTTAAGAAAAGAAAAGAAATACTCATCATAAACAACTTAAGATAATTCAATTACAAGCAATTAGATTTAGAGAAAGAAATACTCATTTCAAAATAACTCACAATCTTTTCAAAGTAGAATGGAAACTTCAAAATTCTTAAAGTTCAAAAATCTTTTAAAACTTTACTTTTTCATAAACTGAGACAACTTCATTTACTTCATACATTTGTTATGAGTCATCATACATATGCTTTTACCTTTCAAAAAGCTTACAAAAATAATTGGGAAATCTATCTCTTCAAGTGAGCTTTTGATAAAAGAAGGAAAACAAGTTTTTACAAATTCGTGGCAAATCTGGACGCTGCCTTTTTAGGATCCAAACGACTTAATTTGATAAAAATAAGTTTATAAATGTGTAGATCTTTCCGAGTATGTAGAAAATGATATATTATTTGCGAAATTCCTAGTTAAAATGAGCAAGTTATGGCCATTTTAAGTTGGAATTTCCTCTTATACGATTTTACCGTGATTTTAAGAAAAATTTAGAATCTTTAAGAATAGAAGTTTTATAAAAGACTCATTTTGGGTATTTCATCTTGTTTAGGTAACGAAGAACCCGAGATCGTCTATCCGGAAGACTATTTCGATTAGATCTACCGATATGGAGTGAGTTATTCCTTTTATTAAGTTGCATTTCCATGTTTTGTGCTTGTAATTAGTAGCACTAGCAATTAAGGAAAAGATAAAAATGGATAATTATTGTGTGACTTGGTATTATAAATGATTGAATACAAGTTAATAATATCGGAAAAATTGGTTTGATAAATAAATTGTGATTCTTGTATTGATATGATGAAAATTGTGTTGATTGCCTTTAACTTGAACTAAACATTGTTGGTTAAATTTTTATCGAAATCAATTCATGCATATCATACACATGAGTCACATTTGTTTCGCTACTATTCTTCGTGTGGGGAAACAAGGAAATGGTAGTGGTGGCTGGTAAGAGCCGGAAAGTCTACATGGTGGCTAGTAGGAGCCAAAAAGTCTACAGGGCGAGCAGGAGTCAGTAAATCTGCAATATTGATGGTCGTATGGGCCTGTAACCTCCCAACCCTTGTCATGGAGGGTGTAAAATCCATGCTACACTTGATTTCTGGTTAATCATGTGTATCTTGTGTATTCATATGATTGGTGCATTTTCATATGTTTTGATTTAAAATACTTGTATGAACTATGGAAATGTCTTATAGATGGAATTATCTCACTAAGCTAGTTTTGCTTATACCCTTATAGCTTTTTGTTACAGTATGATTACCTTTGGTTGGCCCCAAGGAACCCCATATGCCAGGTACGAGTATAAGCTACTAGGAGTTTTTGGGAGAAGTTTTATGTATTTAAGTTTTGAACATAGACTTCTAGGAAAATCTCTATAGTAGGTTATATTATAGTTGTTATTATTTTAGAAGACTATTAAAGCGGGGGAATGCCCCTAAGATGATGTAAGGATATTATCATGGAAATATTATGTTTGTTTATATAAGTTCTTGCATGCTTTTATTATCTACTTAAATGTAATACTCCTGTGAGTCTCCTACTATCTTGGAAGCACGCCTTGCATGTGATATTGAAGCTCCTGCATGACTAAGGTCGTCATTCATTAGCTTTAATATTATATGCGGTGGATTGCCACGTTTAGGGTACCCTCCAGGGCATGACAGCATCCTTAGCTCTTGGAAGTATTCTCCATATCGTTCTTACTAAATCTGCATAATCAAACCTTTTGTCTAAAGAAGTTAACTCATTAGTAACAAGGGTAAATTTGTTAAATGCTTCTCTTATATTTACATTAGTTTTAAATTTTAGAAACTTATATTGTTGTAACAAAGCGTTTATTTTAAGATCTTTAATTGTGTCAAATTCTTCACGTGTTTCCCAAAGTTTATCCCAAAATTTCTTTTGCTGTTTGACATGAAGATGTTAAATAAATTTTCGAAGGAGCAATAGTAGTTAAGAGCAAACTCTTAGCCTTATTATTTCTTTCTACTTTCTTCATATCATCATTTGTCATGGTCGAGCTACCTTTTTATTTCTACTTTACATCTCTGGTTTCGATCACTTTCCATGAAGCATAATCATTTGCCTTGATGTACGACTCCATATAAACCTTCCAAAAAGAAAAATCAGTACCAACAAAATTAAGAGCTATATTAATAGCAATTGAACCATTAAACTAGGCCATATTTAGGATCAAATAGTTGTTAAATAACATGCCTTTTCTTAGATACCAATTGTTGCTCCCGTAAGTTAATAACCAAGTTGGGGGGTTGGGGTGAGTTGGTTATCTCAAATTTTTTTTGCAAAAACTAATTTAAACTACCTTTTGAAATAGGTTTTGAAAGCTTGTTTAAAATGTATACTTAGAAATTATTTGATTAATTCCTCTTGCTATCTTAACTTTTGATATGATATAGATCTTTTTTCTCAACAACCAGTTAAGCCAAAATGCATTAAGTTATATTATTTTGAATTCAAGAACAAAGTAATGAACAGAAATAGCAAAATGAACCAATAAGAGAGAGAGAGAAGGGATTACTCAGTTATGTATAGTGGTTCCACCTTAAACGATAGTCTACTCTTCCAGCTCCATGCAGGGGTCCCAACTGTCGTTATCGATTTTTTCCATTAGATTTAATCAAATCAAGAAGTACAAAGAAGTCTTGCATTGTATCGCAATGTTAACAACCCGCACCGCCTATCTAGCTTCATCCTAAGCTAGATCATTGTCCTATAAGTAGTTTTTGTCACTTCTCGCACTATCTTAACAAAGTATATAAGAAGATGTCTATAGTCTAGAGGAAAACAATAAGAAAAATTCTCATTATTTTAGCACAAAGAAATAAGTAAACTAAAGAAAGAGCTTTTGAAAGTAAATCTAGAGTAGTGGGATTCTTTTGAATGCTAGAATGTCTTAAAATCGAAGCTTGATCCTTTTCTCAATAATTCTTTTCGTGTTTTGTTATTGAGAAGCCTTATGAATTTATAGTCTTCAAGTAAACAATAATCTTCAAGTAAATACAATAGGAAATAATTCTTGTCCAATGCTTGATATATCTTCGTGATTATTTTCACACATATTAGTTTGAATTCCATCAATATAAGCTTCAAATGATAGTTGGATATTACATAGAATATATTCATAGTGCATCTTGAAAATTTTGGCTTGTATACTTAACATATTAGCAAGATATAAAGATATATAAGTTTGAACTCATTCCATGTTGACAAGATATCTTTCCATATATATTTGATTCTTTAAGCTGACACTATCTTTTTCTCTTTCTTTTTGAATTTCAACATGTCGTAAGCTCAATGTAATTTTCTTGCTTCCTTACTTGAATGAGGTTCACGTTTTTTATTTGAATTGTCATCTAGAAGCCTTCCATATATATCTTAAATAAATATTCAATTGATTATAAGTTTATATCAACCATGATTATTAATCTATCCCCCATTTGACCATAAACCAACTTTTAGTGGAACATTTGAATATAATTCCCAATCTATATTCAAATCATGGAGCTAGGTCTTCAAAAAAGCTGTAGTTCCATAATAGGGAAGTTCATCTTCTAATTTAGCTTCCGAAATCAACCTGTGCTCTTGAAATCAACATAGGCTTGCATGTATTTGTTAAGTTTAAAGTATATATGATAGTTCCTTAAGACTTTTGTTTTCGTCAAAATATTATAAGACATTTAAGTTGACTTGCTAAGTGTGTCTTTTGTATGCAATTTTTAAAAGTACAAGTGATAAGTCTATTTTATCCTATTCTATTCATAGGAATTTAGGCTTTATCTGATGCATTTTTGATAAATTCCTATGAGTCTGGTGCTTAATTATTTAAATGTTGTTTTTCAGCTCCTAAAACCAAAAGAAGAAGAAACAAAGTGTTTTGATTAGATTTAGAGCAAAATAACAACATCTATGCAAAGCAAAACGTGGCCAAGCCTTGCAAAGGATCCATTGAAGGCAAAACAATAAGGCAAAATAAGGTAAAATGGTTCGTCGTGCCCTATATCGAGCCCTCTATATGACCCTAAACTTCTATATTGACGTAATCGAGCCTTGGACTTCATGATATAGCTTGTGTCGTGCCACAATGTTGTGCCTTGGATTCACCCCATGATTGAAGCTAGACAAAAATCACATCTTTGGGAAAAGCACAGCTTGGCTTGAGCTAAAGTCGTGAGCCCTTGACAAACTCGATTTATTCCTCGATTAAATTTGAACAAAAACTCTAGCTTCTCAGCAGAAGGCCATAACTTAGGTCGAGCCCAAACATCTAAGCAACAATCGAGTGCTCGACCTTACCCAATGAAAAGTGACCCTATGAGTTAGCAATCCGAATACGCATGTGTGAAGATGAGGACTATTTCTGTTATAAAGAATTTGTCATGTGAATGAATAAAATCATCATGATCTTTGTGCCTGATCCTATAAATAAATGTGCAGAGGCAAGGGGTATCATAATGATCAATATCATATGTATCATTTTGTAACAAATTATAACGTAATGTAGAGAGAGAATTCTTGAGCAAAAGAACCATTTCTTCTTACTTTTGAAATCTCAAAGTTTTTTTAGGTAAATTCATTATAAACCCAATGATTGTTTCTGTAAGACTCTATGCTTAATTTGTAATTTCATCTTTAATTCCATATTATTCCTTCAAGAATTTGTGATTAATGTATGCATTCATGGAAAAATAATCATTTAACTTAAGGTTTTGTGAATCTAAGACTTGATTCATGTGATTTTAAAGTTATTTAATGATTATCACTGTGTGCATGTAATTAGTAGCTAAAACTTAATTTTGTGGGCCTAAATGCGTGGTGCACCTTTTAGATTCATGTCTAATTTCAACTACATAGATTAAGAAATAATTTTTGTGAACAGATCTGGGCTACTAATGGAGTTGCTCATAATCACCTTGAGAGAGGGATGGTGAAACTTTCTATCGCTTGTTTTTAAATTCAATGGTTTAGTTTTAAAACAAAAGATTATTAAACTTTATGCGGATCTAGACCGTTAACTTGTGAAGAGAGTCTAGTAGTCTGGTATGGATTTAGAGTAACTGACCTTAAGGGAGGCTTTAACTTACCTTAGTGAATCCTAAAGTGTAAATATACCAATGAACAACTCTATGAAATTGTTAAGAAATCACATGATAAAGACTTAGTAAAGCAATTCCTAAGGCTTTTTTATTGCATTAGCAAGCTTATCTTACAACTTACCTTGAAAACATGTGTATCTTCATTAACCGTAGTATAGCTTTTGTTTTCATTATGATCTTCTAAATTGTCTTTAGCTAGATAATAGATTCAATGTGAATACGGTAGCTGCCAATGACCTCTTGGAATACGACCTAATATTTTCTACGCTACTTCGGTAGGTGCACTTGCCTGATGTTGGTAGTTGCGACCAAAGTAGAACATAACTTATTAGTTTTATAAATTTTCGAAAACTTCAACTTCGTGTTCTTTAAATGTTTTAAAACAATGAACCAGTGACCAACTAACAAACAAACATGAAGCTAAAGTATTTCAAAAATTTATAAAATATAACAAGTTCCATTCAACTTTGGTTAAAATCACCAATAGAGGCAAGCGCACCTACAGAAGTAGCATAGAAAGTATTAGGTTGTATTCCTTCAAGATTGTTAGCATCAACCTTACTCACTCTTCATCTATTATCTAACCAAAGAAAGATTTAGAAGAACATGGTAAAGAACAAAAAGCTAAGATAGCAACAATACTAATTACATACACGTTTTCAAGGAAAACTAAGAGTATAAGTTTGTTGATACAAAACAGAGCTTAGGATTTGCTTCACTAATTTCTTATCATGTGATTTCTTAACAAACATAAAGAGTTGTTTATTAGGTATATTTACATTATCGGATCACTAAAGTTAGACATCATCACAGGGCGCATCTGAATCGGGAACCGTCACCAACGGTTCCTGACCCGGGAACCGCCCCGTCGGTGACGGTTCCTAACCGTTTAAGGACCCACCGGAACCGGCGGGTCCAAGCGGTTCGCGTAGCGAAACCGGCGGTTCCAACGGGTCCGGAACCGCCATATATTTTAATTAAAAAAAAAAGAAAGCTAAGTAACTATTAGCATGTATCTTTCTTTCATTTTTTTTTCTTTCTTTGTTTCCTTCGTTCTTTCTTCTTCTTTTTCTCTTTTTTTTTTAAAAAAAAAATTAGACAATGTTATATCATAAATTTAAAGTGATATTTACACATCTTACATACTTATTTTCTTCATCAATTTTTAATTTTACAAGCTTTTCTTTAGTATTAGATTAGATGTTCATATATCATAAGAGATTTATAAATATTTAAATAACACATTAAAAATCCAAAGAAAAAAAACAAAATTCTTTCGCATCGATTGATATTGGTTACACATTTTAAAAAACAAATAAATAACATATTTTCGTTGTATGATGTCTCAACAAGAAACGCGCATATCCATGAAATTGGATACCCCATTCACATTTTCCATATCATAGGTCCAAATGTCATATCCCTTTACACTAACCATAATTAATGTACACATTTTTTGAGGCCCCATATAGAGATTCTCCTTTCAAACTACGATGTCTCCTTGAATGAATGAAAAAGGATGCAATTTTAATGTCTCAATTGCATGCAATGGGTAGTTGTAAAGTTAATGCAAAATCATAAAGCTAAGGATGCCCACCATTAAGAGACTTGTGGTCATATCGTAACAAGCCAGTTAGCATCACGTGTTCCAGTAAGGTTTTGGTTTTTTTCATTTTTTTCGCCAGAAAAAAAAAAAACCGGTTCGTGGAATCGGAACCGGAACGGCCAGAACCGGCGGTTCCTTGGAACCGTGAACCGCTCCGGCTCTGGCGGTTCCTGTTCTGGTCCGGAACCTTCCCGAACCATGCCGATGTCTAACTAAAGTAAGATCAGAAACTTTAGATCTAGATTATACCACCAAAATCTCTTTACAAGTTATCAGTAACCTAGATCCATATAAAAGTTAAGAATCCTTTGATTAAAACCCATTTTAATGAATTTAAAACCAAGTGATAGAAAGTTTCACCATCCCCATCTCTAGGTGATTATAGCCAACTTCATTAGTAGCCTAGATCTATTAAAAACAATGATCTCTCAATCTATTAAGTTGAAATCAAACATAGATTTGGAAGGTTTACCACACAATTAGACTCACAAAATTATGTTTGAGCTACTAATGACAAATACTCAGTCAATATTCAATTAAAACACATTTGAAATCACATGATTGGGTCTTGGATTCACAAATCTTAAGTTAAGATAATTATTTCTTCATAAATGTAAACAATAAGCACATATTTAAGAGAAATAATATGAAATAAAATATTAATATTACAGATTAAGCACAAATTTCTTTTGAGAATTTAACTAAAAAACTTGGAATTTCTTGCAAAAGAATAATTTCTCTCTATAAGAATTCTCTCACTATTCTATTATATGTTAGCAAATTTGTTGCATATGGTATACTTTTTATTACACATTTGTGCACATTTATTTATTGGCAATAAGACAAAGAAATCATGAAGATTTTATTCGCTTATGTAGCTGATTTTTTGCAACGGAATTCCTCTTTATTCTCATGCGCATGTGTAGGGCAGCATATTTATGACAACGAAGACAAGTCCACTTTTCACGGCTTGGATCACGGGCTTGAAGGTTGATTGCGATTTAAGTTGTGTCTTTACTTTAGAGACGTGATTGAAGGTTAGTTTGAATTTTAGGTGGAACTACGGGTGCAATTCTTAGGCACGATTGGTTGAATCATAAGGTGCGATTATCTTAATGTAAACCGCAGGGTAAATTAAGGGCGTGGTTGAGGAAGCGATTTGCACTTTTGCCTTGTTTTCTTACCCTTGGTTGGGATCTTTAGCAGTCGCGGTTGAGTCTGTCTTTACTCATTCATGTTGTTTTGCTCCAAATATGATATTAAACACTTTCTTTCCTTTTTAATTGATCCTAGGGGATGAAAAACAACATTTAAACAATAGAAAAAACATAATCATAGGAATTTTCCTAAAAGTGAATCATATCAAGCATGATTTCTTATGAAAAGAATAGAGTATAAAAAACTTATCAAATTCCCCCATAGTTAAACCTTTGCTTGTCCTCAAGCAAATCATCTTTTAAAATCACAAAGCAAAGCTTCCTGAATAGGGAAACAGATCATGAATGGAAATTGACTAAGTAAAACTTAAAGTTCTCATTCACTTCAACTTAATCATTAGCAGACTTAGGATTCCATTACATAATTAACTTCATATAGTCCCGCTATATCATGAGTTAAAGTTACTTTTGTTGAAATCACTAGATTTATCCAGGTAGATATTCCTTTACCCTCATTGTTTAACTTAGAATCTAATGCAAAAATAATTCAAGAAGCCAAACAAAGTAAGAGAGACTCAATCAATTTTATCCCATTATATTTGAAATATATAGTCCATTAATCATCTCTCCAAGTATTACACTCAAGAATGAAGGCATAAATATCAACTCATCCCATGAATTACTTTCCCTATTTGTGCTTTCATTTTAGTTTCATTCATTATTTATATACTCAAAGCTGCATAGGGGAAAGTTTTTACCTTCTTTTCTTTTACCTCTGAAAGGGTTTTTGCCCCTATCTCTCCCTCTCTCTCTATATATATATGTGTGTGTTTGTGTGTGGCTTATTTAAAATTGATAAAGGGATCAAGAAATTGCTTTTCTAAGGGGCTAACCCTACCCATATCAATCATAAGCGCATGATTATTTACATTTTAATTTTTAATTTAATGTAGCACAAGGAATTAAGCTTTTAATTTAATTGCTTTTCTAAGGGGCTAACCCTACCTATACCATTTGAACCTTCAATAAAGACTATAAGGCTCTCAAAATGACTAATTGAAAAGCATACAGATCAATTAAGCTTTTAATGATTAATTGAGTAGCCTTACTAGAGGCCTTAAGCCAACTCCAACTCTAAATTCTCAAGTTAAATAATAAGAAAAACTACTCTACATGGATATCACATAGTGATTTCAACAAGTTAAACTAACTCATAAGCAAGATGATGATGTTCAATACAAATTTAATTGAGTTATTTGCTAATTTCATCTTAAAATTTTTGGTTAAATTTTACCATTTCATTATTTTCCTACAATTGTGAAGAGAAAGTGATCAATGATGCATGTCTACTTTATTCTTTAATTATTATTAGTCTTAACCCATATTCTTACTCTCTTCCTTAGTTCCCTCCACCACACTTAAATTGAACATTGTCCTCAATGTTTAACATGATGGATCAGATAAGGAAAAATCAACAATTAAAAGTACAAAGCAAGGTTTGAAGATTAGAAGTTTAAAAAACTTCTCTGTTTAGAGACGTGGGTTAAGAATATGTTTGAGACCATGGGCTCGGTTGGCTTCTGCATTTAGGCTGTTTAAGAGTAAGTAAGCCAAAACATTAGTAGTAATCACGGACTTGATTAGAGCCACAGTTGAAGCTATGAGAAAATTTCCTAAGTTATTCAATTGAATCGTGGTTTGAAATATATTGTAGCCATATTTAGCTTACTTAAAAGGACCCTACATTAAGTTAGTTTTACTTTGCCACAAAGAATTTTAATTATTTTAAGAAGAATTTAAAGAATAAAACTAACTATAAAGAATAAAGAATTGGATTAAGCTAGAAAGAATAAACAATCTATTTTTAAACTTAGATAAAGAATATCAAAGAATATCAAGAATTCTAAAGAATATTAAATAATAAAGACTATAAAAAGAACATAAAAGCTTAGTGAAGGGAGTTATGATTGTAATGCTCATCACCAAACTAGTATCTCTAACTCCTACTCCCTTCTTTTCTCCTGCTAACCTTAGGTGCTTCGGCACCTCTATTTCTCCTCTGTACTATTGGGTATTCTCTCTACATTCACCTATATGTATACCACCTAATGGTATATTGCTAATGTTTTTGTCCGTAGCCCTTCTTAATGGGTCTTCCCTTGAAATACTAGCCCCATTTTTTCTCTTTTCTTTTTTCAACCCATGGATTTCCTCTTCTCTGTATACATCTTCTTCAAGTCGATGCTGTAACAATAAGGAATAGGGATAGTCATTTCTTCCTTCTATATCATTCTTATAGCATTTTGCATGTAGCTTTTTATTTCTACATCCTATTTTCTTTGAAATCTACTTCTCATTATTTCTTCTCCTCCTCCTGTTTCTTCCTCCTTTCCTTTACAAAGGCAAATTTTTAGGCTAGCAAACCATCTACAATTCTTTGTTTTCTGAGTTGAGCCTGTTTCTTACACTGTTCATGATCGACCTCTATTCTCCTCAAACTAGCTTCTCTTTCAGCCTTTATTCCTAATCATCTCTTGGACATCTTTTTCAAACCTACATGTTTCTTCAACTCCAACTGCTATTTCCACTTCAAGTTCATAGAATTCATCATCATCTAGCAGTTGTGTTAAAATAAATTATTTTCTAAGTGATTTTGATGCGAGAAAAAGTTATGAAAATCTTTTAGAAACACACTTACTTAAATATGGTTGATAATTTATAAGGAAAAACATAAATCAAGATATTTGTGTTGTGTGTATGTATGTGTTATGCTTTCATGCTTGCTGAAATAGCATCGATAAGCGAGTGAGTGTGGGATCGGTGAGCTAGTCCAGTAAAATAAAACACAAAAGTGGTCGAGTCCAAGATCTAAGGAGCAATGAGGCAAAATTTCAAGGCACAAAGTTGCAAACGTTGGATCGGTAAGCCAATAGGGTATAGACCGGCAAGCTAGTGGTCAATTAATTTAACCATTACACACATTAATTGTCACAACCTATTAGACATTATCTTCAACGTACATTTAAGTTTTTGAAAACTATAAATATGCTTTGTTCATTAATTTAAAAATCTTTCTAAGAGAGAGCAAATCAAATTAAAGTGCTATGTTCTTATCATTGTAATTTTACAAGAGAGCACTACAAAAGTGAAGGAAATATTTTATTTCCTGATAATTGTAAACTCGTGTATTGCTCAGATTAAGCTTTATGTTTTATATGATCAATAAAATAGTTATGAAGTCCTCGATTGGAGGTATTTGTGGATCGTGGAGAGTAAAAAGTGGGTTGAACTCCTTATTAAATCTTAGATAAATTTTTCTATCCCTATCTCTGTTATATTCTATATCATGATTTGTTTTATTATATCCGCTGTGGTTAAAGTTTAATTTGATGTTTTGCATAAAATTTAATTATTTGTATATTTTAGGTCAAATACTCAATTCGCACACAACCCATCGAAACACACCCCCCACTCCCCCCTAAAAAAAAAAGTATTTTTTAGTGTGTTTTCATTTGGTATCAGAGCCTTATCTCTATTTTTCTATGCTTAATCACATATAAAGTAAAGGTCATTGCATCAAATGCATTAGAATTTCTAGAGGGATAAGCTATCAATAAACTACCCCTTCTAAGTGGAGGTAACTACTCATATAAGAAGTATAGAATGAAAATTTTTCTAAAAGCTTAAAATAGATTGAATTAGAATTTGTACGTGCAAATCGGCTAATGATACATAAGATGAATTAGAAAAAACTTATGAAAGAGATTCAAGAGTAAGAGATACAAGAATAAGTCTTTTGTGTGGTCAGTTTAAAAATTTCAAAATGCTTCCAAATGAATTTATAGATAAGATGCACAATAGATTCATCAACGTTATAAATCCTTTGAGTGTACTTTGAAGAACTTCATTAATTGGGAAATATATTCTAAATTTCTTAGGTCACTACCTAAGGATTGGGAAGTGAAGAGAATAGCCATTGAAGAAGCATAAGATTTAAGTGCCATGAGTAAAGAAGAACTCCTCGGAGCATTCAAAATGCATGAGTTCATTAAAAAGCAAGGAGAGGAATCAAACAAGAAGGCCACTGCTTTAAAGGCTGCTAGTCATGATTCTAGTGAAGAAGAAGATGATGATGATGATAATGAGGAACTCGTCTTGATGGCTAAAAAGTTTAAGAAATTCATGAGGACCAACAACAAGATAAAGAGAGTAGACAATGACATTAGCTCATCTAGATACAAAAGGAATGATGTGGTAATTTGCTTCAAATATCATAAACTGGCACACATCCAGCAATATCGTCCCCTACTCAAGAAGGCATCAAAGAGATCCAGAATGGAAGCTCTCATAGCCAATTGGAGTGATTATAACTCAAGTGATTCGGATGAGAACGCGTGTTTCGTGGCATTGGATGATGATGTATGTTCTCCATCTTCCTCCTCTTATGATGAAATGTGTGCAATGTACAATAAAGTATGAAGCAAGTTAATGAAAGTAGAGAAAAAGAACAGCATATTTAAAATACTAATGATGGAAGTAGGAGAAAAACTCCTTGGAGCACTCGACATGCATGAACTTATTAAAAAGTAAGGAGAGGAATCAAACAAGAAAGCCATTGCTTTAAAGGCCACTAGTCATGATTTTGGTAAAGAAGAAAATGATGATGATAATAATGAGGAACTTGTCTTGATGGCTAAAAAGCTTAAGAAGTTCATAAGGACCGATAACAAGACAAAGAGAGTAGACAATGATAGTAGCTCATCTAGATACAAAAGGAAGGATGTGATAACTTGCTTCAAATATTACAAACTGGGACACATCCAGCAATACTGTCCACTACTTAAGAAGGCATCAAATGGATCCAAAAAGGAAGCTCTCATAGCCACTTGGAATGATGATGACTCAACTGATTTAGATGAGAACGTATGCTTCATGGCATTAGATGATGAGGTAAGTTATTCATCTTCCTCCTCTTATGATGAAATGTGTGCAGTGTATAACAAAGTATGAAGCCAGTTAATAAAAGTAGAGAAAAAGAACATCATGTTTAAAACACTAATGATGGAAGTAGGAGAAGAGCTAGACAAATTTAAAATCAAGCATGAAGAGACTAAAATAGAAAACAAAAAGTTGTATGAAGAAATAAATGTTTTGAAATTAAAAAATGAAAAAATGAATAATAAATATTGCAAAATAAAGAGCAAAAATGATGAACTAAGGGAGATTAATGGGAAGTTAGTAATTGAAAATGATATGCTTGATCTTGAAATTAAAATCACAAATAATATTAATTTTGCATGTGTTGGTAGTATTAGTAATAAAATCTTAAAGGACCTAGAAGAATTGAGAAAAGAAAATATTCTTTTGAAAGATAGCTTAGAGGATTCAAAAGCAACTATAGCCAAGTTTACCAATGGGTAAAGAATTTGAACACACTTCTTGGAAATCAAAGGTGTGATTCAAATAAATATGGAATTAGCTATAGTAGAGAAAGTAACTGCAAGTGTCATAAAACTCATTTTGTAAAATCCATCCATGGGACATGCAATTACTATGGCAAATATGGTCATATTGCACATAATTGTGCAATAAAATGAACCATGCATTTGAATCATAAAAGCAAGCTAGTTTAGGTTTCTGAGAGAGAAATCCCTATTCCACCTAACCAAAAAAGACCCGAACTCAAATGGGTACCAAAGAAGTAATACTCTGTTTTCTAGGGGTCTTCAAGTGGGAATGACAAATGGTACTTAGATAGCTGTTGTTCCAGACACATGACTAGAGACGCATCTAAGTTCACATTTTTGGACTTGAAAGATAAATGGAATGTTACTTTTGATGACAATTGGAAGTTAACTGTTCTTGGTGAAGGTAACATTCTTGTAAACAAAGATTTAATTATTAAAAATGTGTTGTTAGTTGATGGATTAAAACATAATCTACTTAGTGTAAGTTAATTATGTAATAACTATTTTAGAGTAATATTTCTTGCCAATAAATGTTCTATTGAAAGAATTGACAATATTCAAGCTTATTTTGAAGCGTATAGATAAAGAAATATTTACAAAATAAATTTAGATGACCTCAAATCATTAAATAAAACTTATCTATACTTTAAAATGATAATAGTTGGCTATATCATAGAAAATTGGGACATGCTAGCATGGATGTAATTTTAAAACTTGCTAAAAAAATCTTATCAAAGGTTTAGCAAAAATAAATTCTCAAAAGGACAAGATTTGTCAAGCATGTCAACAAGGAAAGCAAATTAAGACTTCTTTTAAGTCTAAAGATGCTATTTCCATTTTTATGCCATTGGAAGTATTGCATATTGACTTATTTGATCTTATTCAAACTCTAAGTTTAGGAGGCAAAAATACACCTTGGTTATTGTTGATGATTTCACTAGATACACATATACTTTCTTCCTTGCATCTAAAAACGAAATAAACAATGTCTTTTTTAGATATCACAAGAATGTCCAAAATGAAAAAGGTCCTAACATTGTATCTATTAGAGGTAATCATGGGAGAGAATTTGAAAATTATGAAATGGATGGTTTTTTGCAATATGGCATTAAACATACTTTTTCAACACCTAAAACTCCACAACAAAATGGTATAACCGAAAGGAAAAATAGAACTTTAATTAAAATGGCTAGAACCATGTTGTGTAAAAGCAATTTACCAAAATATTTTTAGGTTGAAGTTATAAATACTACTTATTATATATCAAATAGAGTTTTCATAAGACCAATTCTCAAGAAAACCCCCATGAGCTTTGGAAAGGAAAAAGACTTAACATTTCTTATTTTCATCCATTTAGCACTAAATGTTATTGCTATACCTTTCTTATGTTTTCTCAGAATCTCCAAAAGTTTTTCTTCTGCTCCTCATCGAGTTTTGAAGATATAATTATAGGTAATTTGCAACCATCTTCTAAGAAAGCATATTCCAAATGATTGGGTAACTCTTTTAGCTCCAAATCTGTTGTCTTTTCAATGGAGGGTTTGTGCTGCTTAGCATCATCCTGTTCTTTTCTTATCTCATCCCCATTTTCTGCAATTTCTTCTCCAACTCCACTCTTCAAAGATTCCTTCATAAGCTCATTATCATCTATATTTTCTTTCCCAAAATAGAGCTTATCTGCCAAATTTTTATTTGGTTCTAGAATCTCATCATCTAAAAAATTTAGTGTCAAACAATCATCATTATTTATTATTCTCTGCATCACACTTTCTGATAACTTTATCATCATCTCTTTGTCCCTCATTCTCAGTGCCAACTACCCATTTTTAATAATAATAACTGCTCTTGCGGTTGCCAAGAATGGTCTTCCTAAAATCAAAGGGACATAAATCTTTTCATCCATATCAAGAATCACGAAATCAGTAGGAAAAATGAAGTTTTGGACCTTAACAAGAACATCCTCAACTACTCCTTTGGGGTATCTATAAGCCATCGTTTTCTTAGCAACCTGAATTTATTTTCGAAGATTGGAACCGAAAATCAAAACCCTAAAAGAATACTCTAGGACTAGTTGGACCTAGAAACCCTAAGTCCGACAATCCCGAGAACGAAACCTCGGAACAATAGAAATGAGTTAACTCTAGAATATCGCTCTAAATAATTTATCAAAACATAAAAAGATTAGATTTTAGGGAAATTCATTTGTTTCGGACCCGATCAAGATTTATTCTCGAAAACCGGTCCCTAGGACTCAGAAATAGAAAAATAATATATAAGACTCGTTAGAACCGAAATTTAATAAGTAATTCAAAAATATAATTATAAAAAATTTTCGGTTTATAAAAATTATAGTTATAGCTTTTTTATCGTATTTTCATTACTACCAGTAATTTAATTGTCTAATCAACTTTTTGATTTCTATCACACTATTCACCATGTATAACTACCCATACCCTATTCTTACATCCTTACAACCAATTTTTACAACTATACATTATATCCCTTACGATTTACTTTTCTAATATCTTTTTATTACTTAAATTACTTATTTATATTTGAAATTTATACAAATAAAATAAAACATCTCTCTCTCTCTCCCCCCTTAACCCTAAAACCAGTGCCCCCCTCCTTATACACTCTCTTTCAAATTGTTTTATTTTTCTTCTCTTATTTATCCACACAAACTCCAATTCCATTTCCTATATAAACCCCTTTATACCATTACCTTTTCACTTTCTTTCTTTCTTTACAAAAGCAAACTTTAGAAAAATTTTCTCTCCTTAGTGTGCTGTGAGCCCCCCTCCCTCTAACACACACACACACACACATTTTTCTTCAAGCTTTCTTGTTTCAAATATTAAATAGGTATTAAATCTATACCCTACCACAATAAAACATGTCATAGCAAGATCATACATGTGTGGTTCCACCAAAAATCCCTATGAGCTTTATGCTAGGGATGTGGAAATACTAAAGCATGATATTCTTGCCATCACAATGTGTGGATGTTGTTATTTAAGTTTTTTACTAGTATTTTGCTATATTATTGTTATATATTGCTCTTATGGATATTTTGTACATATAATCTTTCATTAAACTGATCTATATATTGTTTATGTTGCATTTACATCCATGACATGAGTGATATAGTAGATCTATTTGTTTAGAGCACATAAATGTCATAAATATTTGTTTTATGTACATAAAAGATTTGCAATATGATAGTCTTAATGAAGGTGTTGCCAAAGCTGAAGATCTATTTTGTTTCTATCAGAAAAATGTTTTTTTTGAAATTCGGATCTTGAGAAATAACCATTTATAAAACCTATTTTTCAACTTCAAAATGAAGATCTTATATGAAAAATGAAGGGCTTAGGGGATAGATATCATAAAGGAATGATTTTTATGAGTTGAGCTTAATATTACTAAGAAAAATTTCAAAACAAGAAAAAGGTTATAAAAGATAGGTTAGAATTTGTTCCAACCCCAATGAGAGCTTGAAATTCGTAACTAAGGTGAAATGCTAAGAAAACACCTATTTTTCAACCCTAAAATAAGAGTTTTATTGAAGAAATAGGGGCTTAGGGAGTAGGTTTGGTTATGACTTAATTTTAGAAAGATTAAATGAGTTTTTCACAAGAAATAATCTCAAAAACATGTATCAAAATTCGGATATAAAAATGACCCTCATTTAAACACCTATTTCCAAATGTCAAAATGAGAATTTTAATAGAAAAATAGGAGCCTTAGGGAGTAGATGTAATAAAGACTTTATTTTGATAAGAGTAAATGGATTTTATCAAAGCATAAACCTAAAACAAAGGAAATGTTTCCAAACATGGATCAAACAATATTTTCATTTCCTAAAATTGTGTAAAATTCTTCACTAGGCAAAACCCACATTTAAACATCTATTTTCCAACTCTTAAATGAATAATTTTATTAAGATAATGAAGATATTAGGTATATAGGTCATCAAGGCTTTATCTTAGTAAAAATATGAATGTTTTTTAAAGAGATAAAGCTAGTTTTTCTCAACCAAGTGTTCTTGAAATTGTTACAACATAAAATTTTTCCAAAAATTCTTTTTAACCAAAAACCATTAAGGATATACATGTAGATAGCTCATATCATGTCATTCATGATAATAACTCATAGATATTGCATGCACATATAATATACTTAATAAGAACTATGCAAATTTCATAAAACAATTTCGAAAATACAATTTTTAGCTACTGATCAGTTCTAATCTAAGCTTTCTAAGACCTAAAAGTTTTCAAAACTTAAGAATAATATCATAAACAAATAGACGTTTCAAATTAGATAGAAATCGATAGCTTATTTGAGAAATTCCGAGTTAAAACGACCAAGTTATGGTCGTTTTAACTTGGAATTTTCATCTACCACAAAAATTATGAACTTAAGAGTTTTTATTTAATAGGTTGGAATTAGTTATGGTTTGAAATACTTATTTGGGTATTTCTTTCATTTAAGTGACTTTGAATCGAGGGAATTCTTGTTTCTAGAGTACTACTATTAGAGACTGGTGTCTATGGCCGAGTGAGTCCACCTTCCTTAAATTATATGCTTATGATTGTGCTTGTAATGATAGTGGCATTAAAACTAGGACAAGATAAAATTGGAATGTGCATGTGATTTCTGCTTGGTTGAATTGATGATAAGAATATCGAAATGGGAATTGGTATAAGTATTTGTATGATTTAGGAAGTGTCTGAAATATCTATGATCGCCTATAATTCACTTAAATAATATGCCATAATCTTATAACTAAATTGTCCATGCATAACATATGCTGAGTCACATTACATTTGTTATTATACCTTTGTGGGAAAAAGGCATAATAGCTAAGCATGGGCCTGAAAACTCGAATGTTAGCATGGAATGGCCTGAATTAAAATGGAAGTGGAGTAGGCACTTGAATCAACTACATAATAAATAAGTGGGTGGGCACTTGAATCAACCACTATATAAATAAGAGAAAAATTGAAATCTATGGTCGTATAGGCCTGAAACACCTAATCCCGAATGGAGGGCGTAAATCTATTCAACATAAGGCTCTCGAAAAGTCTTACGTATTGTATGCTCACGTACTTGTGCATTTCATATGATTATCTAATATAACTTGCTTGCCCTATTGTTGATGAAGTATTTAATTTTGAAAGTGAAACTCACTAAGCTAGTGTAGCTTATACCCCTATAGCTTCTTTTTTATGCAATTCCCATATATATGGTTGCGTCCCCGGACTTGGCAAAACAGGTAAATGCAAAGTTAGGAGTCTTCCCTTATCAATTTATGATTAGCTTTGTATAGGCTTTCATATGAAACCTTAATCGCTCGGGTTGTTATTAAAAGCTAATAGCTAGACTTTTTGTTTGGCGGGGGAACGCCCCTTAGTATTTTGTAACTGATCCTGAGATATTTGTGGTTTATGTTTTTATGCCTATTCTATCAAGTTGAACTATCTATCTCCAACTGCATATGTATTCTATTCTCGTAAGGGAATGCCTTGCATCTAATACAAGACTTTTGAATGAATGTGGTAGTGATTCTTAAGTTTCGTTTAGCATGCAACAGACTGTTACGTTTAGGGAACCTTTTGGGTTGTGACAGTAGCTAATAGATCTGTCAGACAATTGTAAGCTCATTCTTGTCAGTTTTGGTTCTCCTAACTCCAGTTTCTTGAACATGGTATAGGGCATGAGGTTAATGCTTGCCCCTAGATTAGCTAACGCCTTTTCCACAGGGAGATTTCTTATCAAACATGGTATGAGGAAACTCCCTGGATCATTCTTCTTTTTACGAAGTTTCTTCAACAAAACTACAGAACAGTCTCTTCTAAGGGTTACTAGGGATACCTCTTCTAATCTTTTCTTATTGGAAAGTAGCTCTTTAGAAAATTTTGCATACTTTGGCATTTGTGAAAGTGCATCAACCAAAGGTAGGTTTATATATAGCTGCTTGAACAATTCTAAAAAGTTTTAAAATTGTTCCTCATCTCGTTTCCTCCTTGCCCTTGCAGGGTAAGGGAAAGGAGGTTTGTATGGTTTAATCGAAGATACACTCCTTTCCTACTCAATGTCTTTTTCTTCTTTTTGTTTTGTATCTATTTTATTTTCTTCACATTTTTCTTTTTGTTGATATTTTTCAACTCTCTTTTCATTTTCTCTTTCCTTTTTATTTTCCTTTCTTGTTTTTTTTTTTTTCTTTTTCAACTCTCTTTTCTTCTCTTGTTTCTTCTAACTATCTACCACTTATAAGGGAAACAACATGAACCCCCTCCATAATTCTCTCTCTAAGCATAGTGACAACATTATTCACTTTGTTTTCAAGCTTTGCGAGAGATCTTGAGTAGCTTTCGAATGCTAACTCAGTCTATTGAAATTGATGATCGGTTTCTTTGATGAAAGAAATGAGGGTTTCTTCAAAGCTAAAATGAGAGTTAAAGTTTCTAGGTTGCAAATTTTTATATTGAGGATAAGGATTCCACTTATGTGGGGGATTCCAACACACTCCTTAGTAATCGTTGACAAAATGCCGATGGTACATCTCTAGAAGATATTGGTTACCACATTGTTGATGGGGGAAGAACCTTCTTGTTGTTGTCTCAAGGCATCCTTCAATTGTTGAATCAAAAGTGGCATGTATTGCTCCATCCTAAAAAAAAAAAATAACCAAATTGCAAAGCAAACAAACATAAAAACTGCAAAAGATAGATGGTTATTCTAACAAAACTATGAGTATGCAAAAGGAGGCTAGAACAACAAATGGAAATTAATTTCTACTATTGCCCTGTTGGGCTTCAAAAATTGAATCCTACACCATTCCTTGGTAATGGCGCCAGAAAACTTGGTTGTGGTTTGTGGTTTGTGTTTGTGTGGAAATTCAAAGCACAATTTTCACTGATCATTGATCGAGTTTTTCAAATTGATAAATGTTTTCTATATCAATAACTATGGTCTTACAGGGAAAGCGCACCCATTAAATGTAGCATAGATAATAATTTAGATCAGTCCCAAGGGAATGGTTGGAAGCTAATATACTCTCAATCTCATTAATTGTCTAGACAAAGAAAGGTTTTAGAAAAACAAAAACAAAGAAAATAATTTAGAAATATTCACAAATGTTTAATGGGTAAAATGAGAAATAAGCCTGTAACTTTTATGAACTAGTAGCTCAGGGTTACTTCACCAATTCCTTACCAGAATGACTATTTAAGAATAACAAACTTCTTAAAAGCTATTTGAATGGTGTGTTCATACCGCCGGATTCTCTAATTTAGACTAAAGCTTCTCTCGAAGTCAATAGTTTTAGATCTAACTAAAGCCAGTAATCTGAAGTTTCAATTAGATCCTCATAAAGAATAGGAATCCATTGTTTTAAAAAGACAACTCAAATGAATTTTTAAAACAAGTGATAGAAAGTCTTCACTCATTCCTTGGCAAGAGGTAGTCAGGATCGACTCCATTAGCAGCCACAAATCTATTCAATTGAATGATCTTTCGATCTATTCAATTGAATATATCTGATCTAAAAGAATGCACCATCCCTTTAAAAAACCATAAGTTAAGTTCAAGTTACTAATTACAAACACCCAATCAAATTTACTTGAAAGCGCATTTGAAATCAGACTGAATCAGGAATTGGATTCGTAATCCTTAAGCGATAGAAGTTTATTTCTCCATAGATTTATCAAAATAAGCACAGATTAGAAGAAATAAAAAAAATTCAAAAGATTAATCAATGAATTGCTCATAAATTCATAGAAATTACAAACATTAGGTTAAATTAATTTTACCCAGAAAACAGAAGAAATTTTCAAGTACAAAGAAATAGAAATTCTTTTACCTAAAAATCATTCAGAAATTTACTCTATGTTAATACTGATCTATATTGTTGGTATATACTTTATAATGTACGCTTGCACGTTTATTTATAGACTACTAAGCACAGAAAGCATGGCCATCTTTATTTGATAAGTGGCAGATTCGACAGATCCTTTCTAATAGAATTTGATAACTTTTCATGTGCGCATATGGTCTGTGAAAACACTCATCAAGGGTTGCGTGCTCTATTGGTAGAGACTCATATTAAGCAAGATTAGGCTTAACTTCAGGAAGTTCCTAAGTAAACTGTACGTTTTTGTCCATTTCTCTATCAAAGATAAAATTGAGAAAGTCGGGGGTCGTATGGTTGAGGCTCGAGGTAATTATGCTAAAGAATTGGTCTGTCATCACAATTGTTGAGGGTCCAGTTTTGAGGCTCGATAATGTATCTTCTCCAGAATGATGCTCGATCGCTTCGACTGAAGTCAAGGGTCATGTCGAGGGCTCGCAATTGAGGCTTGATAGATCAATTTTTGTTGTCTTCTTTCTTTGTTTGGCCTCGGCTATGACTTTTACAAGGATTAACTTCTTCATTCTTGACTTAAATTGTTGTTTCTGCTCTAAACTTGAGTACAAACATTTGATTACTCTTTATTTGATTCTAACAGCTTTAAAACAACAATTTTTTAATCAAAAGCATAAATTTTGCAGGATTTTATCAGAAATTCTTAACAAATTAAGCTCAAAATCCTATGAAAAATATAGAGTAAAAATGATTTACCAGTTTTATCTTAAAAAATAGAGAAGAACAAGGAATTTTTCTAGGGTTTTCTTTAACTAGTACATTATATAGGGTGTTTAATAAGAGAATCTTAGTTGTAGAAGAATCTATTCTTGTTGCATTCGATGATTCTTTGCCTTATTTATGTTCAAAGGATGATGTTGGTGATGTTTATGCTGATTCAGGGAAGCTGTCTCTTGAAAATAATATTAAAGAAGTGGATGAACATAATAAAGATGTTGTGGATGAATCTGTTAATAATGATCTTCCTAAAGAAAGAAAATATGCAAGATCACATCCAAAAGATTTAATAATAGGTGAACCTTCTAATAGGGTACAAACAAGATCATCTTTAAGAAACATGAGTATTCTTGTTTTCCTATCACAAATCGATCTTAAAAATACAAAAGAAGCTTTAATAGATGAGTTTTTGATACAAGCTATGCAAGAAGAATTAAACCAATTCACAAGAAATGAAGTTTGGAAATTGGTTCTTAACCTAATAGTAGAACAATCATTAGAACTAAAAGGGTTTATAAAAACAAACTTCACGAATCTGGAATAATAATAAGAAATAAAGCTAGATTAGTTGCTAAAGGATATGATCCATAAGAAGACATAGATTTTTATGAGAACTTTGCTTTGCTTGCTAGATTAGAAACTATTAGAATGCTTTTGGCATTTGCTACTTTAAAAAATTTCTCTTTTTCAAATGGATATCAAATGTTCTTTCTTAAAGAAGCCTATGTAGAGAAACTACTAGAATTTGAAAATGATGAATTCCCTAATGATGTTTTCAAACTAAACAAAGCTCTTTGTGGTCTAAAGCAAGATCCTAGAGTTTGGTATGAAAAACTTAGTAGCTTCCTTTTAAACAAAGGATTTTCAAGAGGAAAAATTGATATCACTCTGTTTATATAAAATCACAAGTCAAACAAATTGATTGTGCAAATCTACGTGGATGACGTTATATTTGGAGCTACTAACATGATTCTCATAAATGAATTTGTGGAATCCATGAGAAAAGAATTTGAAATGAGCACGATGGAAGAACTTAATTATTTTTTAGGTCTACAAATAAAGCAATATGAAAATGAAACTTTTATAAATCAATCAAAATATGCCAAAAATCTGTTGAAAAGGTTTAAAATGGATAATTATAAAACAAGACCTACACTTATGAGCACTAATGTAAAACTTGATAAAGATGAAAATGAGAAATTGTTTATGAAAATTTTTAGAGGCATAATAGGTAGTTTGCTATATTTAACAGCTTCTAGACTTGATATCATGCTCTTGATTTGTGTATGTGCTCTATTTTAATCTTGCTTAAAAGAATCACACTTGAATGCAGTAAAACACATACTCAAGTATCTTGTAGGCACTATTGAAATTGACTTATCGTATACAAAATATACCTCTTTTGATCTAGTTGGATACTCCGATATTGACTTTGTTGGATGCAAAGTAAATTGGAAAAGCACAAGCAGTACATGCCACATTCTTGGAAACTCCCTCATATATTGGCACTAATAGAAGCAAAATTTGATTGCACTTTCAACTGTCGAAGCTAAATATATAGTTGTCGGTAGCTGTTGTGCACAAGTTTTATGGATGAAACAAACTTTGTTAGATTATGGTTTAAGATATGAAAATGTTCTAATCCACTGTGATAACACAAGTGCTATAAATTTAACATAAAATCAGATCCAATGCTCAAGAACAAAGCATATTAAAATTAAACATCATTTCATTAGAGATCATGTTCTAAATATAGATATCAGCTTGGAATTTATTGATACAAACAATCAAATTGCTGAAATTTTTTCAAAACCCTTGAGTGAGGATTGTTTTTGCATTTTACAAAAAGCGTTGGACATGATAAAAAATGATGAGTACTAAATATCATAGAGCCAAGTTGATATAGAACTTGTTTTTGGGCTAAAAACAAGCTATTGAATATCATACAAGTACATATATGATCTGCTTTTGAATGATCATTTTTTTTTTTTTTTGCTACAGCATGTTTGCTACAAACTAACTCATCGGTCTCCCCTTCACCTGACATGAGGCTCACTAGCCTCTATTTTGCCAAAAACATGCACCGGCTCACTGATGGATCAAGGATCGGCCCGCTACTATGTGCTCAAAGGGTCTATCAAAGGCTCAATCTATCCCTCAATCGACTCTTTAACTTTGATGTTTGAAATTTGTTAGTACCAGCTCGTCGATGGCTTCTTTTTCACATGCATATATATATATATATATGTGTGTGTGTGTGTGTATGTGTGTATGTGTGTTTCTCTCCTCTCTTCTGTCATTTTTCTCTATTCTTTCTCTCTATCAATTTCTCTACCTTTCTCTCTTCTCTATCTCTCTCCTCCATCTACCTCCCTACCACTACCACCACTCCATCTCTCTTCACCCATTCATCTTTTTCTTTCTCTCTTTACTGCCGCTTTTTCTCTCTCCTCTAGATCCTTGTGTTATGCCTCCAAGAATAGCTAGGGGTCATGCACCACTAGCTCTACTAGCCTTTAATGGGTTTCTGTTCCCATCCTAGAAGCATTCAAACAAGTATGCCTTGTTCAGAGATCTTCCTCTTGATGTGAGTAGAAACTATAATGTAGATGTGTTATAGTTCTTTAGAATTCCTCAAATGACTAGAGTAGCTATAAATAATATTGTGGATACAATGAGCTTTCCAGTTAAAGTAAATGAAGAAGCTATTAGATTATTTTATTGCAATTTGAGTGGTTATCTAGAAGATTATGGTAGTTTGGGTATTGGGATGGAGTTTGGTTTCAATAGCTCAACTTTTGTGCAACTTGTTTCGTATTCATATCTATTTGGTAGGAGACGTGTAACATGGGTCTCAATTGGCATGAATCACGCAATTTATATTCTTCCAAATTATCTCTTCGATGTTGGGTTCTGCATCAATTTTTAATAGAAAATTATGTACCACGTAAAGGACAACAGCCCATCATGACCCAACAGGACTTGTGGCTTATGGTCCATATTTTAAGAGAAGATAAGATCCACTTCTTTGATTTGATGTTTAAGACTTCTAAGAATGTGACTAATAAGCCTGCTCAAGAAGTTCTAAGAGGAAATAGGTTGATCACCAATTTATTAACGAGCAAGGTGTTGAGTTTCACTCCAAGATTCAACTTGTTCAGGTCCCCACTTTCTCTTTCAATACATTCGGTTCAGGGACTTGGAAAATGGATGGGATGTAAATACCCGAATTTTTGGATCCAAATTAAGGCTTAAACCCTAATCGGAAGTCAACCGGATTTCCAGAGTCAACAAAACCCTAGTTTACCATAACCGCTTAAGTTCGGCATTGCCGTTTTCTCAAGCCCTAGAAAATGAAGTTGGAAAAGTTAGCTATAATAGTTCGTAATAGCTATAGATTATATAAAAATATCAGACTGGAAGAATTCGAGTGTCCTTTGAACCCGATCGGACACAGTTCTCGAAAAA
Organism: Combretum micranthum; assembly: GCA_024138025.1. NCBI lineage: Eukaryota > Viridiplantae > Streptophyta > Magnoliopsida > Myrtales > Combretaceae > Combretum > Combretum micranthum. Next base: position 214,225 of record JAMXBD010000561.1, read on the forward strand.
CGTGTCTAGAAGCTCGGAATAGGAAAAATATTCCGAATATACCATCAGACTCGTAAAAATATAAGATTTTCAAAAATATCAATTTCATAATTTTTCGGTAGCTAAAAATACCAGATATCGCATTTATACGTGTATTTTCTTACTACCGGTATTAAATTGTCATGTCTACTTTTACATTACACCATTTTCTACTATTCCATACTATTCACCTATCTCTACTTTTTCTTACAACCTACTCTTACAACCCATACACCTATTTCTTATACATTTTCATTTCCAATATAATTTCACATCTTTCATTTCTTACTTTTAATTAACAAAATAACAAAAAAATAAATTTTCCCCTCTCTTCCCTCCAAAAGTAGCACCGGGCACCCCCCTATGATGCCCAATTTGTTTTATTTTTCACTTATTTAATTAACACAAATTACCTCCCACATTTTCCTATAAATATCCCATCATACCTTCACTTCTTTCACACCACTTCTTCACTAAAGTTACTCTCTCAAAATCTCTCAAGAATTCTCTCCAAAAAGTCTCTTACAAGAAGTTCCTCTCTTCTTCTTTCTTTTAGGTAATATGCCTTCGAGAAATTCACATGTTCATCTACTTAGTATGAACTTAGTGTGTGTTTTCTAAAACCATGAAAGTTAAGAAAGCAACAATAGGTTCATACTTTGTTTTTGTTCATAATCACAATTCCTTTATGTTCCTTTATGTTCCTTTATGTTTCCTTTATGTTCATAACTATCTAAATATCTATACAGATATATATATATATATATATATATATTATTTAGAGCATATAAGCTCATTGTTTTGCAATTTATTTACCTTTCATGCAATTTATTTAATTTCAAGTTGTTTTTAAGACTAGTCATTCTAGTCTTAGACTTGTCCTCATCAAGTCAAAACTTTTTTTTTTCTTTTCGGGACTAGTCTTTTCTTAGTCCCGAGGTACCTTGATGAAGCTAAGGTCCCAATACTTGATTTACTTTCTTATTTAATCTTTCAAGTTATTATGTTCCTTTATATTTCTATAGTTTATGATTCATATTAATGTATGAACATAATGTTTTTGTCTCAATAAAAATAAATGAGGAAGTGTTTTCATAAAGTAAAGGTTAACTCAAGAACATATTTGGAAATGATTTTTCTTAAATAAACAAAAGGTTTTATAAAAACTTATTTTCATCAAGTATTAGAAACTCTTTTAAGAATCATTACAAGAAACAAAAATATCATTTTATCACTTTTAAAATTGTTGGAATCTAAGTTTAGAAAATAAAACCACTCCTTAGGAAATTGAAGTAATTGCAGGACATTAAATTTAATTTTAGAAAAAGAAATATTCATCTCAAATAACCCAAGAATCATTTTAAAATGAATATTCCAATAAAATCTCAAGTTCAAAGTCTTTTAAAACCTTACTTTTCATAAGTTGAGACAACTTCATTTACTTCATACATTTGTTATGAGTCATTACATATATGTATATACCTTTCAAAAAGTTTACAAAATACTTGAAATATTCATCTTTTCAAATGAGCTTTGTTTACAAGAAGAAAAACAAGTTTTTGCAAATTCATGGCAAATCTGGTCGCTGTCTTTTTGGAACCCAAACAACGTAGTTTTATAAAAATAATCTTAGAAATGCGTAGATCTTTTCGAGTAGGTAGAAAACGGTATATTATACGCGAAATTCCGAGTTAAAATGAGCAAGTTATGGCCATTTTAAGTTGGAATTTCCCCTTATACGATTTTACCGCGATTTTAAGAAAAGTTTTAGAATCTTTAAGAATAGAAGTTTTATGAAAGACTCATTTTTGGGTATCTCATCTTGTTTGGGTGACGAGGGACCCGAGATCGTTTATCCGGAGGACTATTTTGATTAGATCTATCGATATGGAGTGAGTTATTCCTCTCATTAAGTTACATTTCCTTGTTTTGTGCTTGTAAATAGAAGCACTAGAAATTAAGAGAAAGATAAAATGAACAATTGTCATGTGACTTGTGATTGTGATTGCCTGAATATAAACTAAGAATATCGGAATTTGGTTTGATAAATAATTTGTGATTCTTGTATTGATATGATGAGAATTGTGTTGATCACCTCTAACTTGAACTAAATATTTTTTGGTTAAATTTATATTGGAATTAATTCATGCATATCATATACATGGGTCACATTGTTTCACTACTTTTCTTCATGTGGGGAAACGAAGAAATGGGAGTGGCGGCTGGTAGGAGCCGGAAAGTCTACATGGTGGCTAGTAGGAGTCGGAAAGTCTACAGGGCAAGTAGGAGCCGGTAAATCTGCAGATATTGATGGTCGTATGGGCCTGTAAACCTCCCAACCCTTGTCATGGAGGGTGTTAAATCCATGCTACACTTGATTTTTGGTTGATCGTGTGTATCTTGCTTGTTCATATGATTTGTACATTTTCATATGTTTTGATTAAATACTTGTTTGAATTATGGAAATGTCTTATAGATGGAATTATCTCACTAAGCTAGTCATGCTTATACCCTTATAGTTTTCTATTACAGTATGATTATCTATGGCTGGCCCCAAGGAGTCCCGTATGCCAGGTACGAGTGTAAGCTACTAGGAGTTTTTGGAAGAGGTTTATGTATTTTTAGTTTTGAACATAGACTTCTAGGAAAATCTCTATAGTAGGCTTATGTGGTAGTTATGTTTATTTTGATATTAGTATAGTTGAACAAAGACTTTAAGGCGGGGGAATGCCCCTAAGATGATGTACTAAATTGTTATTAAATAAAGATCTTATGTTTATCTATTTAAGTTCATGCTTGCTTTTGCTATCTATTTACACGTAATACCCCTATGAGTCTCCTACTATCTTGGAAGCATGCCTTGTATATGATATTAAAGCTCCTGCATGACTAAGGTTGTCATTCATTAGCTTTAATACTATATGCGGCAGACTGCCACGTTTAAGGTACCCTCTGGGGCGTGACATGGGAGATAGGTAAGAAAGAAGCCTTTAGAGCATTTAGTTAGTGGTGGTGCTTTGCTTCATGGTTTAGGAGTAGACACAGATTGTGATGATGATGATCAGCCTCTAGCTCCACCTTGTGGTTCTTCAGATCCTAGCTCTTCTATATCACCTTTTCAACGGCTTCGAGAGCACATGGACACCAAATTTGATACTATAGACCTAGATTTCTTATCTTCACTTAGACTTCCTACCCTTCAGCTTTGATATTTGAGGTTTCATGAATAATTTTTATTGCATTCACCCTCCTCTGCCTCCATTAATGATCCTCTATGATTGCACACTTATGTTTGTTTCATGTATAAAACTCTATGTTTGGACATCTATGTGACTTTCTGTACTAATCTCACTTAAATATCTTACAATACTATTTAATGTGACCATTTCTCCATATTCTTTTTGTTACTATCTTGTATTAATCTTTTTAAAGAGGTCAAAGGGGGGAGATAATTGTATAGATTGATCTTGAGCTCTTTAATCTATTGCTGTTATTGCAAAATTATGGGGGGAGCTTTTATTAAGGGGGAGTAAAGTATCAAAAACCTTTTACACAACTATTTACCCTCATTAAAATGGGAGAGATTGTGAAAATGAATTATTTCATATGTGATTTTGATGAGAATAAAAGTAATGAAAATCTTTTATAAACACACTCACTTGAATATGATTGATAATTTGTAAGGAAAAACATAAATCAAGATATCTGTGTTGTGCTTTCATGCTTGTAGAAATAGCAGTGGCGAGCTAGTGAATATGGGACCGATAAGCAAGTCCAGTAAAACAAAGCACAGTAGTAGTTGAGTCCAAGATCCAAGGCATGACGAGGCAAAATTTCCAAGGCACAAACATTGGACTGGTGAGCTATTGGGCAATTAATTCGAACGTTGTGTGTATTAATTGTCACCGTCTATCATATGTTATCTCCAACGAACATTGAAATTTTTAAAGGCTATAAATACACTTTGCCGTAGACATTCAGACAATTTTTTTTAGAGCTTTCATTTGCAAACTAACAAATCAAGAATTCTCTCTTAATTTATGTTCTCTTGTTCATTAGAGAGAAAATCAAATTAAAGAGCTCTATTCTTATCTTTGCAATTTTATGAGAGAGTACTACAAAAGTGAAGGAAATTTTTTATTTCCTGATAGTTATAAACATATGTATTGATCAACTTGAGCTTGTGTTTTTCGTGATCAATAAAGTGGATGTGAAGTCCTCAGTTAGAGACATTTGTGGATCATCGAGAGTAGGAAGTGGATCAAACAGCACATCAAATCTTAGCTAAATTTTTCTATCGTTATCTCTTTTATATTCCATATCATTTTTTTTTGTTATATCCATAGTGGTTAAATATTAATTTGATCTTTTGCATAAAATTCAATTGTTTGTGCATTTTATGTCAAATATTCAATTTACCCTCTTCCCCCTCTTAAGTATTTTCTAGTATGGTCATTTTTCTCAATAGGCTCTACATTCAGGTCAATGCTGCTAGGTACTATGACATTGCCTTCTTCTTCTACAAAAGCAGTTTAGGTAGTGGCTTCCATTTCTTTTTCCTCCATAATACCACCATTAGGAACTGTGATAGTGTCTTTTTCAACACTTGGGGTAGAAAGGACTACGACCCACCTCTTTTTGTAAATTGGTCTCCTACTGACATCTTTTGATTCTCTTGCCCATTTTTTATAGGGCTTATGACCAGGATGGGTTAAGGGAGCAAGTCTTCCCTCTTCTTGTTGTTGTTAGAGGCCTACTTCTCTATAGAACCCTTCATCAAAGGGCTCTCCTTGAGAAATATCATTTACTATTGTTGTGGCCACCTCAAAAACTATTTTGGTAACATCATTGTACATAGTTTGAAAAATTTCCTCCTCCATTGCCAAATTTTCTTGCAGGTTATCACTATCAACTGCTTCAGCTGCTGCAACATTCAAATCAAAGCTACCCTTTTTATTATCTTCATCAACCTCATCATCTTTACCTACGACAGCAAGCGTATTGCTAACACTAACCTTAAGATCATGTTGAAAAACTCTAGCAAATGAGGAAATAACCATTACTAAGCCATCAAGTTGTAAGGGTTCATATGCCTCATCAAAGGGTTCATCTCTAATGAGTAATCTTCTTCTCTTTTTTTAAATCGACCCCTTGGTATTTCTTTTGAAGGCCTTAGGTAGAGGTTTAATTTGAGGGGTTGGCTGGTGTTGAACTTTAGGTTATGGTTGGGGGATAGGAATTAAAACAATTTTAGGAATGGGTTCGAGCATTAAAGAGTTAGGAGATTTTAGTTATGGTGGGGTTTCTGTCACACCCCAAAGGGTACCCTAAACGTGGCAGTCCGCCACACACGGTATTAAAACTTAAGAATGACTTCTCGAAGTCATGCGAAAGTTTTCAACACTATATGTAAGGCGTCTATCACAACAATAGGAGACACCGGTAGGATGTATAGTTCGAGATAGTATGTACAACATACCAGAATCTAAATAATCATCTAATTTATCATTAAGAGAATAGAATCTGTACATCATCTTAGGGGTTTTCCCCCATAATTCTCCAAACAATCATAATATCAACTTAATCTTTCTCACAACAAATAATACTAACACCATAAGACATTGAAGGATAATTAACCTAAGATCTTCAAAAGATTTCCAGACGCTCCTTAAATCATAATTCCACCCGGGTATATGTAGTCCTTGTTCATGAAAGATATTGGTCCTATACAACAAAGGTCTATCGGAGTATAAGCACAACTAGCTTAGTGAGAATATTCCTGAATCAACGTACTTGTATAAATAATTTTCAAACAAGTTATTAATCAAGCATATGAATGCATCAGGCAAGTGATCAAGCAATACATATGATCTACTAGAAATCATATGTTTGAATGGATTTACCCCTCCATTCAGGTTAGGTGTTCCAAGCTCTTTAAAACCCATCTTTAAATCCAACTCATATAGTTTATTTTAAGCGCCTACTCACCCATCTCAACATAGTTCTTTCAGGCTCCTAATCGCCTATCTTGCAGATTTCTGGCTACTGCACACCCGGCTACTAAACTCTTGTCCCATCGAGAATAACAGCTCATGCAATGAAACTAACTACGTGATATGCATGAATCAATTAATATAATTCGTAGTATATGTTTAAAGTAATTTAAAGGTGATCACGGAATTTTGCACACACTCCAATAGAATAACAATAAAACATAAGTTAATTAACAACGATTCATGCCTCGGTATGCTTAACATTCTTTCAACCAATATTATCATACATAATTCATGTTCATCTTTTCCTACTTCTAGTGCCTCTAGCTATAAGCACAACTAAGTACGAAAAAGGTAGGAAATAAACTTGGCCATGAGGATCTATCTTTCTTATGGATGAGTCGATCGATAAGTCCACTAATCAAAATAATCCTCTGAATATGAATACTCTTCCTCGGGATCACCTAATCAAGAAGAATACCCATAATGAGTATTTCTTGTTGATTCTATGGTACTTATCAAAAACTATGTCATAAGATCGTTAAAATTCACATAGAAGGTAATTCTAACTTAAAATGGCCATAACTTGGTCATTTCAACTCGGAATTGCGCAAATAATATATCGTTTCCTACCTGCTCGAAAAGATCTAACCATTTCTAAAGTTATTTTTATCATAAAAAGCCATTTAGGCTGGAAAATATTACGGTACAAAATAGTTACAAATTTATAGTTCACAAAATATGATTTTTCCAAACTTCTCTTTACTCAAAAATTCTTAAGCAAAACTATGTATATATTTATAGTTGAAAAATCCTTTGAACATATATTTATACTCATATTGTATGTATGATTTTTGTAGTGTTGTCTCAATATTGATATTTCATAAACAATTTTTCTTTAAGGGATTTTAAAAGATAAAACTTTTGAAAATTTCTTCTTTTTGAATTGTTAGACGGAAAACTAAAATATAATTGAGTTGTTATGAGTAAATGTTTTATTATTATTTCATTTTTTTACTTTTCAAAAGTAAATTCATTTTCAAAAATTTTGGTTCTTTAAGTTATCTACTAACTTTATTTTTAGTGATTGAAAATAAGCTTTTCAAAATATTCTTTAAGTTTCAAATATTTGAAGTTGTGCTAAATGTATGTTTTCTTTTTATTTTTATACCCTTTCTCTTTTCCCTTACACTTTACTTACTTGTCAAATTTTATTTTTCTAAGTTGGTTTCTAAAATAGTTAGTTGGTTTTACCTTGGTTTAAAAAACTTGTTTTATTCTTACTATTTGTCAAGTGATAGAACAATTCTTTTAGACAAGTTTATAAGAAAAGCTTTCTTAATAAAGAATTGTTAACATTAGAACTTTAGCAAAATTCTAATTTTGAAAAGAGAATAACAATTATAAAATTGAAGTTTTGAAGATGCTTTCATAGTATGTGATTTCAAAGTTTATAAGAATCTATTTAAGTCTTATAAAAGATATGGTTGAGTTAAAATCTTAAGTTCATGGCTAAAAATTTTATCTTTATGAAGTATTAAATTTGGTTTATAAAAGAAAAGAATTCTCTTTATTATTTTGAAGAAATCTACATTACTACTTCTTCTAGAAATTATGATTAACTTATCCTTTGAAAAGAGTTGAAAACAAAACTTAGATCTTTTTGTTGAAATTTCTTTTTGTTAAGAAATCTAGTTTACTTTTCTTTATTTAAGAAAAAAACCCATTTTTATTTTTATTTTTATTTAAGACAACAATATTCTAATCATGCATGAATATGTAGCAATGTAAAAGTAAAGATAATACATAATAAGATAGAAAAAAATACTTGTAAGTAAATAAACATAATAAAATTATCAAGCATTGGGAACCTTAGCTTCATCAAGGTATCTTGGTCATGTATTGGGAGCCTTAGCTTCATCAAGACAACCCGAGACTAAGAATAGACTAGTCCTAAAAGAAAAGAAAAGAAGAAAATTGTTTTGACTTGATATGGAAAAGTCTAAGACTAGAAAGACTAGTCTTAATAAATTACATAAAACAAGTAAATAAATAAATTGCAAGATATGAAAATAAATAAAAAACAAATGAGCTTATATACTCTAAATAAATATATATACATAGTATACATAATATTATATAAGTTAGATTAGAGTAAAAATAATAACAATAATAACAACAACAAAATAACATAATGTAAAATAGGAATATGAACAAAAACAAAACATGAATATATTGTTGCTTCTTTAACTCATATGAGTCTAAGAAACATACACTAAACTCATGCTAAGTTGTATGAACATGATAAAGAATATAGATAAAATTTTTACCTAAGGTTTAATGGAAGGTTTGAAAAGAGATGAATGAGTTTTGTGTTTGTTATTTTCTTCTTGAAGTGTAGTGAATGGTAGAGAGTGTTTTGAGAGAGGTTTTGAGAGAGAGTATTTTGGTAGAGTTTTGTTATGTAAAATAAATGTGTGAAAGAATAAAGGAGGAATGAGGTATTTATACAATTTTGGAGTGAATTTTTTATGTAATAAAATAAATTTAAAAAGAAAAATAATTGAGAGGAAGAGAGGGAGGGTAGCGCCGGCTATAGTGAAGAAGGAGAGAGAGTGAGTTGATTTTGTTTGTATTTTGTGAGAAAATAATTAATATGTAAGATATGATTTGATATAAGATGTATTGGAAATATAAAAGTAAGAAAATAGGTATGTAGGTAGTAAGAAAAAGTAGAGATAGTGAAATAGTAATAAATAGTAGAAATAGTACTATGAATAGTAGACTAGACATATAAAATACCAGTAGTAATAAAAATATATGTAATCGAGTTATATCTATTATTTTTAGCTACCGAAAAATTCTAAAGCTGATATTTTTTAAATCCTTGTTTAATTACGAGTCTTTTGATGTTAATGAAATATTTTTATTATTCCGAGCTCTGGGACATGCTTTTTGAGAACTGATCTCGTTTGAGTCCGAAGGATACTCGAAATTCGCAAATCTGATATTTTTATATTACCCTATATTATCATGAACTATTTTAAGCCATTAACTCGATTTCGTTTTCTAGGGTTTGAGAACGTGGGATTGCTGGAGTTGAAATTGCTTGATTGTCTTGGTCTTTGTTGACTTTTAAATTTCCGGTTTGACTAGGATTAGGGTTTAATCCAACTTTACCCTAGAATTTGAGGAATTTAAATCAGGGATCGGATAGGTGGCCTTTTCATATTCGGGTTTTCGAATCGAACGATTACTGAACTTTCTATTTTCGTTTTTTGAAGATTTTTTTATGAAATCCCGTGATTGAAATTGATTAAGGTTCGGTTTCAACTTGGGTCAGACTTTAGGGTTTCGATTTGGTATTCCAAAACCATTCTCAAAAAAATTCGGGGGCTTACAGTTTGTTTTTTAGGAATGGCATTATTGTCCTCACTTGGAAGATCAGCAAGTGGCTTAGCCATCCTAACGTCTAGTGGTTGTTCTTTTGTGGGAGAAGTTTGTGTTTAAGGTGGGATTTATGTTTGAACTTATGGGGTAAGTTGTGTATAGGGTGAAGGTGGTGTACGAGTGTGTGCTGGAAAAATTGGTGGCTTTATGTGTTAAAGGTAAAGGAGGCTTGACATTATTGCCATCATCATTATCATCATTACCGTGATCTAATCAAGTCATGGTAGGTTTGGAGGGTGGTTTCTTGGACTATTTGGGTAGCTTTAGGAGAGCACTGGTGAACATCTCCATTAACTACTTCATATTTTGCTTTAGCTCTCCCATATCCTTACCATATTTTTGTTTGAATGCAGCCAGCATCCCTTTTAATTCCTTCATTTCATTCTCTAATTTAACGAAGTTGGTTATAGAGTACTGTTATGGTGCTTTTTATGCAAGGGCAGCAAATGGTTCTTGCCTTGCTAGTTCTTTTGAGTTCTGAGCTTCCACTTCTATTAACCCCCAGCCTAAAAAGACTTTCTTGTTCAACTCTTTGAACTTGCAGGCCATATCAATAAGCCCTTTCCTTGGCCACAATCTCATGTTCTTTAGGGTTCTGGTGATCAAACCACCTAAAAATATCCTCTTCCCTTACATGTTGGTCTGATATCTAATCCCCCAAGCCACCATTAAGCCCACATTCATTCTTTGCCGCTTCATCATGCTGCAGAGGAGGTGAAGTTCTGCTTAAGCTATTATGCTGATTTCCTCTAATTTAGAGAATATGCTACTTACTAGCATGTGGCACTCTTCTTCTTAAAAGTGGAGGCCATTGCTTTTGAGGGTAAAAATAAGCTCTTTATTGCTTCTGCTATGGAAGCCTTCATCTCTTCATCTAAGGCTTCCACAGGCAGGTTTCTAAACTTTTCCCCACATATCTCCTCCTCATGATCATACAGACCCATGGCTACCATAAATTGTTCCATGGGGATAGTTTTGTATCCTCCGAAGGCATAAAAAGTAACTGCATCTTCCATATGCAACACCTAGTGCCCAGTTTTGAAATATGCCACAAAGGCCATTGTTACCTCTCTATGCACTTCCTCTTTGATTTCAAACACTCTCTCTCAATCTCTATCTTTAAAGTATTCTCTAAGCTCCTTCCAGCTCATAGCTCCTCACGACCTCCCAATTCATTACAACATTCAGCACTATTGTCTTTTTAACAAGAAAAATCTTAAATTTTCCCTTGTGCTCAGAATTTAGTCATATTGGGGGTTGAGGTTAAGTACTTACTTGAGTGGAAGGCCTAGACTCAATTCTAGCAAATTTTTTGTTTTCTTTAGTGATTCTATGTTTGAGGGTCTTTTGGGTGTCATTTCTACAAAATAGATATAAGTATATAAGTTTCTTTGTTTAAAAAGGCAGAATAAAAGAATCAACTTTTATCTTAATGATGTGCCTAAAACCCAAGACACAGTGATCTCAATTGGATATGCAATGGATCTCAAATTCAAATGCTCAAACAAAATAAAAATGGTGTTTTATGGGTTTTTGTATTTTGATTGCAAGGAAATAAAATGGATATGATCGACGTTGATAAGGATATGACACACTGAACCAACTCCAAAAACGTTAACCCTAGGTTGATATGACTCACGAAATAGGGATCACGGTTTGTTCACCGCAATCTGTAAATAGATTGATAAGAACGGGTTGTCGCCACGATCGCAAGGATTGATAAGAGCAGGATCTCGCCACAATCAAATAATTGATTGATAAGAGAAAATAGAGAGAAAATTCTCACTAAGGTTTTAATAACATCCAAAAACTTAAGAGTCTATTACATAAAAGGGTATTTATAGTAAAACCCTTAAACAAGGTAAAAACTATTAAAAACTAGTAAAAATAATAAAGGATAGTTTGACCAAATACATAATTTGTCGGCCTAAAAAGTAAGATGGCAACCTAAGTGGTAGCCTACATGCCATAACGCTCTAGTCTTCATATGCTCGTCCTTTTGAAGCATCAACACGTATAGTTCATTAAAGTCATAATATATGGATGGAACATCAACCATATTAGCTTCTTTTGACTCCAAATTTTTTGACAAAACTCACATGGTAAGATTATGTAATCCTTGAGCTTGGCCTTTAGTGATCGGTCTTGTAACTTGATTGACTTGATTCCCACCACTTAATCTATGACTAAAACCTCAAAGAGAGTCATTAATCATGCTTGAAGAGTAAACTTAGGGAAAACTTATTGATAACCTAGAAGAATTTTGAACTTATTTTAGCTACATTTTTGTTTCTTGACTTTGTAATTTTATGAAAAGAATCATCTTTTGAAATAGCCCTAAACTAACCAAATTCTTATTAGGTTTTCAATGAAGTTCAAAAGTCACGACAGAATTCATCAAAGATTATAAAATTCTAACATTTTCAACAAAGTAAGTACAAAATAAATAGTTTATCCTATTTTAACCATTAAGAAAGCTTCTTAGCATCAATATCAACAAATTATTAGAATTTTATAAATTTAGAGACCCTAAATGAAATGAAATTAAACAAGTATCTATTTAGATATAAACTACAATATTGAATTAACAAGTGAAGAAAAGTGCTTACTGTATCAATTTGATGTTGAAAATGCTATAAAAGAATGATTTTTAGTGATTTTGTGCAAATCGAGGGTTTTGAAAGGGTTTATGGGGTTTGTTAAGTTTTTCAACAAGGTAATGAATGAGAGGGAAATAGTAGTATTGAAGCTTATATATTAAAACGAATCATAATTTCAACTATAGACACGGTTTGGAATGCAATTTAGATTTTATATTAAAAGAATTAAAGCAATGCGACCTTAAATTGGCTTTCATTACTCCTACACAAAGAATCACGGCCTTTATTTCAATCGTAGTTTATTTCTAAAAATAATAAAGAATTAAGGAATAAAAGAATCGAGGCCTTGAATTGGCCTTTTACTACTCTTGCAAAAAGAATATTAGACAAGGATCGCAACCTCTATTTTGCTCTTGGTTTAAGCTTGTAAAGAATAAAGAATTAAGAAAAAGGTAACCACGGTCACAGTCGTAGGCTCGAATTAGGCTGCGATACAGACTGTGACCAAAATCTGGTTCTTTCTTATGAATAGCGGGTTGACTCGTGACCAAATTTATCAAGTGGACTCTTGCAAAAACACTTTAAAACAAACATGAAACTGCAAATTGAAGTGCAAAGGCAATATCATCCCTTTTATTCGAGCTTCAACAAAGAGTTGAACTAAAAACATCATTCAAAACTTCATTCAAAAATTTCAAAAAGAACATCTATAATTACAAAACTTAGAATAGAAACATCATACTTCAACAAAAGAATTATGAATAGAAAAACAACTACAGAAACTATGAAACAACAAAAACAAGACTGATATACAACAACATCTATATACAGGGAAGGAATTATGAATAAAAAGAATTAAACAAAAGATAAAAGAAAAAAAGCAAAATCTAAACAAAAATACAAAACTATACAAAAAGGGTATAAAAACTACACAGGCATATTTACATATAGATAAAAGAATTATGTACAACAACATCTTAAAAACAGAACAAGATATATACAAAATTTACATATATACCAAAAACAAAAACAAAGGGTTAGTGATATGAATAGAAGAAAAAAATTACAAAAACATTAATGAAATATTTACAAAAAGAAAATAAAATTATGTACAAAACCAATATTTACAAAAAAACTAAGAGTATGTACAATACGAAAACAAACAAAAAGTGAAGATTATTTACACTATTCACAGGGTTAGTGGCTAGTCTAATTGAATTAACATTTTTAAGTAGTGCTTTATTGAGCTTCATTTACAGGAATTCAATGTTGATCCCCAACAACAGTGCTAGAAATGACTTGATCAGTATGTTATGTGTGTGCAATTTTTAAAAGTACAAGCAAACATGAAGCTAAAGTATTTCAAAAATGTATAAAATGCTAATAAGTTATATTCAACTATGGTTGTAATCACCAACATAGGCAAACGCACCTACTGAAGTAGTAGAAAAAGTATTAGGTCGTATTCCTTAGAGATCGTTAGTATCTACCTTAATCACTATTTATCTAGCCAAAGAACGATTTAGAAGAACATGGTGAAGAACAAAAAGCTAAGTTAAGATTAAAACTAATTATATATACATTTTCGAGACAAATTGAGAGTATAAATTTGTTGATGCAAGATAGAGCTTAGGACTAGCTTCACCAACTCATATGATTTCTTAACAAACTCAAAGAGTTGTTTATTGGGTATATTTACACTATTAGATTCACTAAGGTAAGGTTAGAAACTTTAGACATAGGTTACACCATCAGAATCTTTTCACAAGTTATCAACAACTTATATCCGTATAAAAATTAAGAATCCTTTCATTGAAACCCATTTTAATGAATTTAAAACCAAGTGACAGAAAGTTTCAACATCTTTATTTGTAGATGATTCTGAGTAACTTTATTAATAGCGTAGATCTATTCAAAAGAATGATCTCTCAATCTATTCAGTTGAAATCAAACATAGATCTAAATGGTGTACCATACAATTATGCCCACAAAATTACATGTGAGCTGCTAATTACAAATACCCAGTCAATATTCAATTAAAACACATTTGAAATCACATGAATCAGGTCTTGAATTCACCAATCCTAAGTTGAGATAATTATTTCTCCATAAATGTAAACATTAAGCGTAGATTCAAGTGAAATAATATAAATTTAAATATGATTATTACAGATTAAGTACAAAAGTCTTCTAAGAACAAACTTCATGTTTAAAAGGAATTTACCTAGAAAACTTGGAATTCATTGCAAAAGAATAATTTCTTTCACTAAGAATTCTCTTGCTACTCTATTCAATGTTAGCAAATTTGTTACATATGATAAATCTTTATCACACATTTGTGCACATTTATTTATAAGTGACAAGGCACAAAAATCATACGATTTTATTCACTGATGTTTATAATGGAATTCGCCCTTATTCTTACGTGCGTATACAGGGCAGTGTATTTATGATAGCGAAGACAGGGTTACTTTTTGCATATTGGATCACGGGCTTGAAGGTTGACCACTATCTAACTTGTGTCTTTTCTTTAGAGGAGTTATTTAAGGTTAGTTTGAATCTTGGGTAGAATCATGGGCGTGATTCTTGGGCACGATTGGTTAAATCATAAGGCATAATTTTCTTAGTGTAAATTGCAAAGTAAATCGAGAGCACAATTTGCAATTTTGCCTTTTTTTTTTTTTTTTTTTTTTGGCCCTCAGTTGGGGTCTTTACCAATAGGGTTGAGCCGATCTTTACTCATTCATGTTGTTTTTCTATAAACTTAATCATGAACACTTTGTTTCTTCTTTTTCTTATTCCTAGGGGCTGAAAAACAACATTTAAATAATAAAAACACAAAATCATAGGAATTTTTCTAACAATAAATCATACCAAGCATGATTTTCTATGAAAATAATAGAGTCTAAAAGACTTATCATAAGTACATAGAGAGCTTCTATCACTAACACCAAGAAGCAACTTTTGCTTAATATGATGGGTGTACATTTGAAAACATGCACTAACTATTTTGCCGGTGAACAACATATAGTTGCATTACACAAAAATTCACTTTCTAGGAAATCGTGTGTACTTGCTTTAGTCCATGTAGATATGTATTATATGAAAGATGGTTTACTGGATGCTGCTCTTTATTTTGTAAGTTGTATAGATGATTACTCTAGAAAGTTATGGATCTTTGCTTTGAAATCTAATGATCAAGTTTTGATTGTGTTTAATTAATTTCATTCTAGAGTTAAGAGAGAATAAGAAGACAATTGAAATGTATTTGAATAAATAATGGCGGTGAATACAAAAGCTCTTTTAATAATATTTTAAAGTAGATGGAATTAAACTTAGGAGGAGATGCAGATCTCCCTTATTTTGAGATAATATTGAGAAGCGTGCATTAAATCTAGACTTGATATAGAATGCTACTAAGAAAGTGTGAGTAATCAAGTAGAAAATGAAGGAAGATTAAGATAGACAGAAAAGTTAAGCTAATCTAAAGTGTAAGACCCTAGAGTTTGAAGTCAACGATCATGTGTATCCAAAGATAAGTCTAATAAAGAATATTCAATGAATTCAAACTAAAGGCAAGTTAAGACCCAGATATATAAGATCTTTCGTGATATTGGAAAAAGTTGGAGACTCAACTTGCTGGTTAGCCCTACCAGCTAATTTATTCAGTATATATAACATGTTTCATGTTTTAGTGTTGAGGAAGCATATCTCTGATCCTCATAGAATAATCGACTTGAAGCTAGTACAATTGAAGGAGAACTTGACCTATGAAGAACAACTGACTTAGATACTTGATCACAACGTTTAGAAATTAAGGAATAAAGAGATTAGATATGTGAAAGTTCTTTGAAAACACCATGCTCAAGATGATGCCACATGGAAAACTAAGGATGAAGTGAGACACAAATACCTTCGTCTTTTTTTAGGACCTAAGTAAACCCTTACATTTCGTGGACAAAACTTTTCTTAACGAGGTTAGGATGTAAACTGTTGAAATTCCGATCATTGACTATAAGTGAGTTGACTTGATCAAAATTCCAATTTTAGGCTCTAAACTCAAAATCAGTTTATTTAGAATGTTAGATAATGATACTTCAACCTAAATGAGAAACTCAACACTCTAAAGAACCATATGAAAATGTAAAGAGAAATTAAAATTTTCAAGGGAGGTAATCAAATGCCTCAAACCTTAGATAATTGATAACCATACAAGTTTGTTACATTTCACCTTATTGTTAATGAAAAATCCTAAATAAAATGGCCTTTTTTGCTAGCCAAATATGTAAGATCAATGAGGAAAAAATTTCCTTCACTTACCTTGCTAAATTGATGTGTATAAAAGATAATTAAAGGCTTGAAAAACTGTTGTGCATGATTAGACAAATGGTGTTTACACTGCATGTGTTTGATATTAGTTAAATTATTGTGGAAAAGCTTTTAAATAAAGTGAAACTATTTTGCTTGAATAGTATACATCATATATCACTTGTAAATTAACTAATCACTATTCAACCTAATAAATACACCAATCATGCATTGCATATATGGACAACTACACCATGTAATATAATCATGCATTGTGTATGCTCCTGCTTTATAGGGGTAGAACCAATTTGTTACTAGGGAAGATGACTTCTTGTATAAATTCATGTCGAGGACCCTGATATAGGCTTACTATGACGTAGTGATCTCAAGCATGAGTGTGTGTAGTTTTCAAAGGAAATATTTTATAACTATAAAAAATCCTTTTAAAAATACTTTTTATTTAGGCCTTGATTGCATTGCCTAGGCCTAGTGAGTTTGTGATGGTCATGTAAACTATCACATAAATTCCCTAACCTTGAGTCATGAAGAGTGTAAATCCATACCATATACTGTCTAACCAGGAAATCGTATAGCTTTGCTTCATATGGTTGTTGCATTGTAAATGCTTGAATCAAATTGTTTGAAAACCATGCTTAAAGGTATAATAAGAGGAAAATATTGACTAACTGGATGTAGCTGCTTTCCCAATAACGTTTTACTTTTGTAAGATCACTTATGGGACACACTAAGTTGTAGTATACCCTAAGTTAGTATACAAGCTTTAGGGATTTTGTGGTTAGCTAAAGCAATTAAGAGTAGGAAACTCCCATAGTTTGGAAGACTCTTACTTTGATATGTTATCTGGATCAAACCTAGAGACCCATGATTTTATTTACATGTACTATTCCAAGATCTTTTGCAGTATTTGTAGATTGTTTGCAATACTCTTTTTGATGTACTATATAATATAGGGTCCATTGCCCTTTTGGAATTTATATTTATATTTTTCCTTTTGTAACTCTTGTTCAAATCCTTATTACCACATGATTGCTATATATTAGTGGTGCCCTTACACAAGAAGCATACCTTATACACAATACTAGAAATTCTTGAGTGACAATGGATTCATTCCTCTGCTTTTGTACAATGTATGGTAAGGCTCCCATGAATAAGGTGCCCCTAAAATGTGACACATAAACTATTAAAGTTTGTATTATTTTCCCTTTTAAGTGTTTGACAAAGTGTCTCATTGAAATTTTGTTACATGATATTGTTTTCGTGGCTTATGAAGGTAAGGGTTATTCATTTTCCAATATTGAAATTTCTACATCAACAAACAGATTCTTTTTTATGAACTCATTAGTAAAGCATCTTATGTGACATTCTCTTTTACATTTTGATTTCTTTGTGTGGTAGAGTTCTTGAAATGATTGTTCTTTGTGTTCATTGTGTAATGGGGACTAATATTGCCATTCTCATTTAGCTTGGGTTATTGAAGAGGAGGTGGATTCCTTGATTGTGTCTTGAAATATTGTTTAACTAACATGAGGAGTATAGTGTTATTATTAAGTTGATTTTAAGAATTTCTTAAGTAATAAGAAGAATAGAGAAGGGACGGAGTGTGCACAAAGAGGTTTATTTTCATGTATTTGTGGTGTTAAAAGTTCCCTCATGCATGCTATAGCTAAAAATTGTTAGTATTTGCCAAGATGGAAATGTATAGTATTATGATTATATGAGCCACCATAAGAAAATATATTATAGTCAAATTATGTAAGTGATTATTCAAAGCCTCGTTTGGTTTATATGCTAAAATATCTTAGGCTCTAAAATAAAGATTTTAGTCCCGTTTGTCCTTAACTCTTTTGGAGGAATTTGACCATGTCAACCGGTATTCAATTGGCACATATACTAGTTAGATTGTTATCCTTCAATATATGAACACATATGTTGATAAGGTTAGAAATCAAACCTTCAAGATGAAATGAACCTACGTATAAGAATTATAGATCACTTTGTCTTTTATATTTTGAAGGACGTAATTACTTCACATATTGGTCCATTAATATTAACAAAATTTACCAAAATAAAACTTTAAAATATAGACGAATGGTAGATGCTAGGTCACAACTATAATCTATTTCTTGGACTATTGGAGTATTGGCTAATGTTTTTATCCTTGGTTCCATTCTTAACCAACTTCTCTTATATTATTCAATTTTTTCTCATAACAAATTGGTGCTTATTTGATGATTTGTCTATTTTTGGTTTTTTGTTGATGTAATAGATGCTTGGTGCCAATGTTGCTTAAATCTAGACTAGATACTCAAAAAGGATATAACAACGTCGAAATTGAATAATTTTGTGGTGAAAACTTAAAATTATACTTGCTTGCATGTGGTTGATGAGTGAAACGATTAGCATGTAAAATAGTTCTTCTAGAATGGGTGTGCATTTTCTTGGTTAAATGCAAAATGGAATCATCACAATATTTTGAATTCAAGACATGGCTTATAGAAAATTCTTAACTAGTTAATAAAACTCGTATTCAAAATTCTATAAGTAATTCATTCATAACATTATATAGATATTCAATCACATGTGTAAGTTTTGATAAATGATACATCAGTTTACTATCAGAGAATGATTTTGTAGTTAAATATAAGAGTTCTTATAGATGATGATCATACAATAACTTGCTGTCACTATCGTTTTCCAAGCATGTGATTAATACTTTAGTTGATCATATGAAGACATAATTTTTATAGAATACAATGACAAAATAGAATCCACATAGCTATTCAAACACTGCGAGAATAAGGATGGAGTTTTACTTTCATATAAAGAATCTGATGTGTTATTTGAATACAATGATCATAAGTTTTAAGATATTGTTGGTTCTCATATATGATATGGCTTGTAATCAAATAGCCCTTAATCCTATATTTTGGTATAACTAGCATAGGCTATTGCAAGTTTATTGAATGACAATGAACTAGAAAAGTTTCAATAATGATGGAATATTGATCTAGGTATGATTAAAGTAAAGTTACATCATAGTGAGGCGATTTACTATGTTGATCCTACTTTAATAATCAAGAAGGGGGTTTAAATTGATTATTATCAAAAATTCAAATTTTAATCTTTTAAAATTAAAATCCCTTTAAGTTCAAACTGTGAGAACAAGTTAAGCAATTAAATAACCAAAATATAAATTGCAATAAATTAAAAGAATAGGAAAATAAAATTAGGTAGTGATGTATAGTAGTTCCGTCTTGTGTGTCGGTCTACTCTTCTAGTTTCGAGTCGGGGACCCCGTAATCCATATGGGTTTGTTCCACTATATCTAACTAAATCAAATTACAAGATTGTACAATTCACTCTACTCAATCCTCAAGCTAAAAATAGATACTAAAGAGCTTGATTTTCTAAACAAGACAACCTAGAAGGCAACAACACGTTCCTTCTACTACATAAAGAAAAGGACAGCAAATAAAAGAATTTGCAACAAGGAAAAGATGCACAAATCAGTTCAAAATTTTTTAAAAGTAGCAGAGGTTCTTTTCCTTTTTGTAGCAGCATGTGTTTTTTTTTTTTCCCATGTATCAGCACTCAATAATTTTCTTCTTTTCTGTCTCTTAATTTTAAAGAAGGAAGTCATTCGTATATCTTGGTCTTCACCGTTTCAAAATTGATTGAAAGATGTGGATAAGATCCTCCAAAATTCTTAGCTAAATATGTTCTCTATCTTGAAGATTTGAATTCAAAAGAAATATGAATACTTTGTATACTGGACAAGATTTTTCAACTGTCGTTGATCTATCCATTTTTGTTTTAAAACTGATGTAAAACCTGATAAGTTTCATGCAAAAAAAAAAAAAAAAACATAAAATCAAATGGACAGCAACTGATATTCTCTTGTTTTTGAAAAATTTTGAATCCTTCTTGATAAGGCTGTTGCTCAATGGATAGAGATGACAAGAATGGATTCGTACTATCATGATGATATTTTCTTTATCTTGAAGCTTGAAATTCGACCTTGATTAATAGAATCTATTAAGTTCTTTATCCTTTGAAGTAGATAATGTTTACCTTCTTTAAACTTGATAACATCCCATAAGAATAGGTAAAGGATAGACTTATCTTCTTTTGGTTGTTGCAAAGTCTAATAATCAACTTATCTTCAAGATAAAACTCATGTAATACTTATTGAAATAAAACTTGAATTTCCTCATGATGCTTGAACGATGATATGTGAGAAACTTGAAGAAAACTTAAAATCTCCTTGGATATTAATCAACTTATATGAGTATATTACTCAAATAAACTCATTTCCTCGGAGCTAGGCCTTCAATATACTTATTTGAATTGATTTGGAATGAATTTGATAAAAAATGAATCAATGAACCATGAACTTCCACAACTCTATTTTGCTGTTAAAAAAATTGCAGTGAACCTTCTGTAAAACCTTCTGATAGCTTGATACTATTCATTTTTCTTGCAATGAACCTTCTATAAAACCTTCTAGTAGCCTAATACTATTCATTTTTGTTCTTTCTCTTTAACTTAAAACTGCATACTTGAAAAACTCATGAGTAATCTTTTTGAATTTTTGTTATACTCAGAACCTATTTTAAAGAGAACCTATCATTCTCCCCATTTTTTATGATAACAAAACCTTTTTTTAAATAAAAATATTTCTCTCCCCCTTTTTGTTATCAACAAAATACAAATTCCAAAAAGAAGATATAACCAAATATGAATTTCATTAATGCAATAGGCAAGCATACTTTTCAAGTATGTATAGAAGTCCAAATATCAACATTTTTGGACATAAATTTTTCAGAATAACAATTTTTCATAAATGATGCAGATTTTTTGGAAAAAAAACTGCAAAAAAATACATAAAGGTGCAGAATTTGCACAATAAATTGCAAAAAAAATTATAGAAAATTGCAGAATTATCACTAAAGCAATAGTAAAAATAGAATTTTGATGCACTCTAGCATAAATAGTGTAGAAATTTTTCATATAACGCAAAATTTTATCATATAATTTAGAATCTTATCATTAGTGTAGAATTTTATACTTTTAACATGCTCATAACAAAAAAAAATTGCATATTAAAACAATTTCAACACATTTATTTTTTTTTTACTTGTTTTTGTTTCAAACATTTCTCTCCCTTTTTATAAAAAAATAATATTCATTTTCTTGTGTCTTCTCCATCTCATAAATTTCTTTTAGAAACTATGCTCTGCCTTAATATGATATCAACTAATTTTATATTAACCAAAAACAACATATTTCAAGTGAATTTGTTTAAGATCATAAAGTGCAAAACATTTGGGGGAGTTAGAACATTAATACCAAACAATTAGCAGTCCCTTTTCTACATGAGAGTCACATTTTTTTCTTTACCATTTAAGATACTCACTTATCAAGTTCTCAACCATATGCACTTAGCCTCAAGTACCTGAAATCACTAACAAACAAATTATATTTTTTTATGAACCTAGACTAGCTTGGGTCCTTTGAAAGACAAGCCTGTATTATCAATATGATTAGCTTGATGATTACTGAGCTTATTTCTCTTATAATAGCAATATTTTTTTATATGACCAGGTTTGTTACAAAAGAAACAAGAATAAGAATTATAATTCTAATACCTATCATGTACCTGCTTCTTGTAATTTTGATTTGTATACCTTCTAATATACCTTCTTATGTTGCTTCTGTAGTACCATTATATGGATATCTTTCTTTAAGATAACTTCTATTGTAAAATCTATTATTTCTAGCATAAATTCTTTTCACATAATTGGTACTTGATTTATTCATTTTATCAACAGGCTCGGCACTAACAATTTGTTTAGCCTTAACAACATAGTTTTGTTAGGTTCATTTGAACTAGAACCATGTTCATATATTAAACCATGCTTTTCATTAGATAGTCTTTGTGAAGAAATCAGCATGCTCAAATTTTTATTACTTTCATTGAATCTATTAAAGATGTTCTTTATTGAATTAGATAAATAATCTATTTTCACTTTCAAAACACATGTTTCATACTTAAGGACATTATTTTCTTTTCTCAATTTATCAAGATCAACATGCATAGATTCATTTTCATGCTTTAATATGTCATTTTCATCAGCAAGCAATGAATTAATTTATCTTAATGCCTCTTTTTCATTCTTAAGAGTTTTATTTTATGTATCTAGCTTTGATATTTTAGTATTAGTTTTATTTAGAGCTTTCAAAAGCTTTTTCATCTCAGCATAAACATCACTTTCAAATGGTTCACCTTCAGACTCAAAATTTACTTGAGACATGGCCATGAGACATAGATTTACCTCCTCTTCATCTTTACTCATAGGTTCTGACTCACTCTTTGTGTCATCTAGGTCACTCCAAGTAGCAAGTAACGGTCTATTTTTATTCTTGAATTTCTTCATTTTCTTGATAAGTGTTGGGCATTCATACTTAATATGTCCCAACTTTTTGCACTCATAGCATTGAATCTCATTTTTCTCCTTTTCTCTATATATTTTACCTACATCATTGTTCTTATAATCAATGTTTTCATTAGCAGTAAATTTCTCACCTCTTTTCTTCTTCAATAGATGGTTGAGTCTTCGTGCTAGCAGTGACATATCTCCATTGTCATCACTACCAACGTCTGAGTTAGATTGCTCCTTGAAAATTCCTTTAGCTTTGAAAGCTATTCCTTTAAAACTACTCTCAGGTTCCTACGTTGTTTTGATATGTGATGCATATGCCATAAGTTTCTCTCTTAATTGACTAAGTGTTAGCTTGTTGAGATCTTGAGCTTCCTCAATGGTAGTCTTCTTAGAATCCCATGAATGTGGCAAGATTCTCAACATTTTCCTTACTAGATCTGGATCAAGGAGCCTCTTCCCAAGTGATGTAAGCTCATTTTTTACTGCTGTAAACCTGTTAAAAGCATATTTGACAGTTTCATCAAACTTAAATTTAAACAACTCATACTATTGAATCAAAGCATTTATCTTGGTTTCTTTGATTGTATTTGTTTGTTTATATGTCTTGCACAATCTATCCAAGATTTCCTTTGCACTTCCGCATGATGATATCAAATAGAATTATGATGCGGCTCTAGTGGTCAACAACAATTTTTTTGCTTTGTTATTCTTCTCAATGATCTTCTTCTCAGAATCTAAACAGGTTGAGTTTCCATTCAAGGTAATTACGTATCTCCAATGGAAATAACCTGCCATGAATCATAATCATTAGCCTTAACGTATGTTTCCATACGCATTTTCCACTATGAAAAATTTGAACCATTAAAGAAAGCAGCACAATAAATTGCAACATTGCTCTCAACCATGTTGTTTGGATTACTCAATTTGATAAAAGAGTCCTGCTCTGATACCAATTGTTAGTCTCACTTTAATAATCAAGACGGGAGGTTGAATTTATTATTATAAAAAATCCGAATGTTAATCTTTTAAAATTAAAATCCTCTTTAAGTTCAAACTGTGAGAACAAGTTAAGTAATTAAATAACTAAATATAAATTACAATAAATTAAAAGAGTAGGAAAAGAAAATCAAGCAGTGATGCATAGTGGTTCCGCCTTGTGCGTCAGTTTACTCTTCCAGCTTTGAGCTAGGGACCCCGTAATCCATATGGGTTTATTTCACTATATCTAACTAAATCAAATTACAAGATTGTACAATTCACCCTACTCAATCCTCACAGCTTTCTTCAAGTTAAAAATTGATACTGCAGAGTCTAATCTTGTAAACAAGACAACCTAGAAGGCAACAACATGTTCCTTCTACTACACAAAGAAAAGGACAGGAAATAAAAGAATTTGCAACAAGAAAATGATGCACAAATCAGTTCGGAATTTTTCAAATCTAGCAGAGGTTCTTTTTCTTTTGTAGCAATGTGTGTGTGTGTGTGTTTTTTTTTTTTTTTTTTTGTATTAGCAGTGAATAATTTTCTTCTTTTCTATCTTGTACTTTTAAATAAGGAAGTCCTCCATATACCTTGGTCTTCAACGTTTCAAAACTGATTGAAGGATGTGGATAAGCTCCTCCAAAATTCTCGACTAAAAATGTTCTCTATCTTGAAGATTTGAATTCAAAAGAAATATGAATACTTTGTATATTGGATAAGATTTTTCAACAGTCGTTGATCTATCCATTTTTGTTTTAAAATTGATATAAAACCTGGTAAGTTTCATGCTAAAAATAATCCCCAAAAATCATATGGACAACAATTGATATTCTCTTTTTTTTTTTTTAAGTTTTGAATCCTTCTTGATAAGGCTGTTGCTCAATGGATAGAGATGATAAGAATGGCTTCCTGATATCATGATGATATTTTCTTCATCTTGAAGCTTGAAATTTGAACTTGATCAACAGAATATGTTAAGTTCTTATCCTTTGAAGTAGATAACGTTTATCTTCTTTAAACTTGATAACATCCCATAAGAATAGGTAAAAGATAGATTTATCTCCTTTTGGTTGTTGAAAAATCTTATATTCAGCTTATCGACTAGATGGAACTCATGTGATACTTATTTAAATAAAACTTGAATTTCCTCATGAAACTTGAACGATGATATGAGAGAAAAACTTGAAGAAAACTTAAAATCTCCTTGGATATTAACCAACTTAAGTGGAACATATAAGTATATTACCCAAATAAACTCACTTTCTCGAAGC
This sequence comes from Combretum micranthum, assembly GCA_024138025.1. Taxonomy (NCBI): domain Eukaryota; kingdom Viridiplantae; phylum Streptophyta; class Magnoliopsida; order Myrtales; family Combretaceae; genus Combretum; species Combretum micranthum. Next base: position 239,310 of record JAMXBD010000561.1, read on the forward strand.
TAGGCCTTCAATATAATTATTTGAACTGATTTGGAATGAATTTGATAAAAAAAAAATGAATCAATGAATCATAAACTTTCGTAATACTATTTTGTTGTGAAAAAAATTGAAGTGAACCTTCTATAAAACCTTCGGGTAGCTTGATACTATTCATTTTTTGTTCCTTCTCTTTAACTTAAAACTACACACTTGAAAAGCTCATTAGTAATCTTTTTACACTTTTATTATCATCAAAACTCATTTTAAAGAGAACCAAACATAGTATTAATTTAATAATTAATTATTTCTATAATTACTATATCTTTTAACAAATTAAGGTAATTTATTATATGTATTAAACCATCATACTCATAACAATTATTGAATATTCAAAATATTATTGCAATTTATAATACGCATGAAATTCTTATGTTATTGGTTTAATTAATTTTATATTTATTAAATATTAAGCTAATTAATTTTAGAATATATATATATATTAGTTTTTTAGTTACATAGCGGTTTTAGAAAAAAAAAACTATAGTAAAATTGTTGCTTTTATTTAATTTTATGCGTAATTTATGTAATTAAGTATATATTAATCTCTTTAAATTGTATTAATTAAATAATATAAAAAATTAATTAAATAAATATATGATAATATACGGGTATAATGGTCAAAATACAACATTTTGTCCTATACTTGTGTATAACAAACATTGGATAGGACAAAAATCTTTGTCCAATACCATTCATGGTAAATGTGGTATAAGAGAAGTGTGAAGTATAGTCCCACTTATACCATACGGTCTAATTCCCCTTATCTTGTCTACTTTTTTGCAACAAAATGCTACCTATATGATTTAAATGATAGAACTATTTTTTTTAGTCATAAAATCAAATATTTGAATAGGTAATTCCACTAATAGCTATTAAAAAAAAAAAGACGAGGAAAGGACAAAAAAATAGAAGAAGTGTTTGGAGGAGATACTCTTGTAACATAACATAGTATTGCTCCCAAACCAATTTTTGGCTCTATTATTAGCATTTTAAGAGATGGTAGTGGATGAATAGTACAACTTTCCTCATCCTCTTTTCCTATAATGCCAATATTTGCCTATTGGAGAGTAGGAAAAATAAAGGAAAAATGAAGAAAGAAAAATCTATGTCTTACATTTCACTTGTTTTCTTTTCAAGCCTAATACAAGCTAAATGAAATTAATTATCAAAATACTGTTGCTAAATCACATCTATAAAAGAAGATATAAATATTTATATATGAACTGCAGATATAAATCACAATATTATGTTTTACTATTGAACCTATATCGTATTTTATATGAATAATTTTTTTATACTAAATTGCGATTTATGTTCATGATATACATCCATCCTTGTTGCACTATTTTCACTGACTGCAGGTACTATACTTTGACTCAACTTTCATTTTGCTTCACACAAAAACTACCCTTTTGCTCAACTTTACTTACTATGGGTCCCGTTTCATTTGCTTCATAACTGTTCAATGTGTTTTACACTTTAACTTTGGCCCCCTTTTTTCATTTGCTCTAAAGTTGTTGTTACGTCCTAAAAGGTACCATAAACATGATAGTCTGCCACACTCAATATTAAAACTTAAGTATGACAACCTTAGTCATCCCAAAAGCTTTAATATCGAGTGTAAGGCGTACCTTCACAATCATAAAGGACCAACTTTGAACCAAGTTGTTTAAGAAGATATTCATAATAGTAATTAAGAATGGAAATCATAACATAAACACCTTAAATATAAAATATGAGAGTCTTACAAATATCAAAAGGGGCATTCCCCTATCAAAAGATATAGTCTATCATAATTTATTCAAAATAGTTACATCGGAGATTTACTTAGAAGTCTAAGTTTACACCTAGTCTTTAACTTCATCTAAAAACTCCTGAGTCAAAAAGGGTAGTACATGAGAAAAGAATCCCCTGGGTGTCAACCAAAGGTAGGGGTATTGCAACAAATATCTATGAGGGGGTAATCTTACTTGCTTAGTGAAAATTATTTCCATAAATAAAGTACTCGAGAAATCAATAATCAAACAAGTTATTTAAATAAGTACATGAGATGCAATAAACACGTGAGCAAACAATACACATAATTTTTTAGGAATCATATGTTGAATGGATTTGCCCCTCCATTCGGGGTTAGGTATTCCGAGCCATATAGATCATAATTCACAAATAAAGTTTTTGTAGTTTTTATGCAAGCCACTATTAGCCGCTAAAATGTAGCTAATTCAGATGTTTAGCCACCATTTTAATCTGGCAACCTTCGCCATAAAGTAGAGTTTCGGGCTTTACGGACCTCACTGCTATGCCCTTGTCCCACCAAAGGTATAATAATGAATGCAATGTGACTCACTACGTGTTATGTATGAATCATTTTATTTAAGTAATCATGGCATAATATTAGATGTTTTAGAAGTGATCGTAGAATTTGCAAACATATCATTTATATACTAAATCAAGCATTGATTATTTAATAATTCTCACCTTGATATACTTAACATAATTTCAACCATATATGTAAGGCACATGCGCTTTCATGTTTTTATTTTTTTCTAATTCTAGTGCCTCTAATCTACAAGCAAAAACATAAGTACAAAACTATAGGAAATTAAACTCACTCATCCATTGTAGCAAAAAGCTTCTAATCAAAGTAGTCCTCGGGATAAGGAAACTCTGGTTCTACTTCACCTAAACAAGAGAAATACTCAAAATAACTATTTCTTAGAAGTTCTACTTAAACTTACAAATTCTATTTTACTAAGCTCGTCAAAATTCATATAAAATGAAATTCCAACTTAAAATGGGCATAACTTGCTCATTTTAAGTTGGAATTTCGCATATTATATATCGTTTTCTACCTAATCGAAATGATCTATCTATTGCTAAAGTTATTTTTATCATAAAAGGTCATTTGGGTTCCAAAAAGGCATGGTACAGAACTGACACGAAAATCCCAACCCTTAAAACATAATTTTTTTCAAACTTTTTATCAACCAAAAATCTCATAGCAATCATATAGATATTTATATAGTTGAAAAATCATTTTAATACATATGCAACTCATATTATACACATGATTCTAATGATGTTATCTTAATCAATGATTTTTCATAAAACAACTTGTCTTAATAATTGAAAAAGTGAAGTTTGACAATTTTATTTCAAGTTGTTAGAAATAAAACTAAATATTTTTGAAGAATTAAGTGTGTGATATAATTATTTTTCCTTAACTTTTAAAAGATAATTTAGATTCAAAAGTATTAGTCTTTCCTAGTTATTTATCAATTTTATTCTCTAAGTAGGCTTTACTTGGTGGATTGATTTTAACTTATTTTGAAAAGCTTGTTTTGATATTTGTACTTATTAAAATGTTAGTGAGGATCTTATAAACAAGTTTTTATGAAAAATTATCATTCAAAGTATTATCAACATTAAGGTCTTGATGATAGTTTGAAAAGAGAGTAAAGAATTTATTAATTTTTTGAAAAGTCTTTGCATATTAACAATACTAAATCTATGATAATCTTTCTCTAAAATTCTTTAAAAAACATTTTATTGAAATGAAATTCTAAATTTTAATGAAACTTTTCCTAAGTGATAAAGTTACACTTTTAAAGTGAGTTGAGCTTATCTTCTTTTACTTAAGAAAGAATTTTTTTTTATTTTTATTAAGACAACCATCAACATGATGATGCATGAACATGAGTTTATAACTAAGTAATATAACAAAAATAATAATAAGAAAGATGGAAGATATAAAAATAATGTAAGCCCCTAGATTTTTCGGTAAATATAAGTAAACCGTAGAACCGGAAGTTAAACCGGAACCCTAAAGTTAACGTAATTCTATGATCAGTCTGATCAATCTAAATGCGGCAATCTTGTGTTCTTAAACCCTAAACAACGAAATTAAGAAAATTATGAATAATGGTTCGTAATAATATAGGAAAGCTTAAAATATCATATTCACAATTTTTTAGTGTCTTTCGGATCCAAACGAGATCAGTTTTTGAAAAACATGCCCTAATGCACCAGATAGTGAAAATATTCCGACAATACCATCAGACTTGTAAAATTATAAGGATTTCAAAAATGTCAGTTTTAGAATTTTTCGGTAACTAAAAATATCAAATATAACTTATTTACACGTATTTTCTTTACTACCGGTATTTTAATTATCTAGTCTACTATTCACAGTACTTTTCAACTATTCATTACTATTCATCTATCTACTTTTTCTACTACCTATTCTTACAACATATATATCTATTTCTTACAATTTTCTTTTCCCATAAAAATTCTATACTACATATCATTAAACTTCTCTCACACTTTTCTTCTAAAATTAATTTTTAATTACTCTTTCTTTCATGCCATCAATTTTCTTTTCTTTTTCATTTATTTAATTAACTATAATTTATCTCCAACTTTTTCTATAAATATCCCCATCCTTTTTCATTTCTTTCACACTTCATCTATCAACAAATTCACTACCAAAACTCTCCAAAATTCTCCTCTCAAAACTCTCTCCAAATACTCTCTCAAATTCCTTTCTACATACCCCCAAAATTCTCTCAAACATCACCACTTTTCTCCACCATCAAATATCTTTTAGGTAATAAACTTTCTTTATATTACATCTACCATGTCATGTAACTTTACATGACTATGGTGTACGTTTCCTAAACTTATTGTTATGGAAGCTACACTATGTTCATGTATTGTTCTTATTCATGTTCATGAATATCCATTTCTATATTTCTATTATTGTTATTATGTTTTGCTCATATCATTAATGTTATTATGCTAACTTCTTATTTGTATCTAACTAAATATATTTATGTACCTATATATATTTTTTAGAGTATATAAGCTCACTTGTTATTTATTTATTTTTATGCCTTGCAATTAATTTATTTACTTGTTTTATGCAAATTATTAAGACTCGTCTTTCTAGTCTTAGATTTGTCCATATCAAGTCAAAACAATTTTCTTTCTTTTCTTTTCTTTTTGGGACTAGTCTATTCTTAGTCCCAGATACCTTGATGAAGCTAAGGTTCTCAATACTTGATCTTATTATTTTGCTCTTATTTATTCTTGTATATATGTTATCTTATTATTTAATATTATTACATTTCTTATAATTACATATTCTACATGAACATGTTGACATTACCTCAACAATTATGAAAAGGAGTCTTCTTAAGTAAAGAAAAATAAGAACTCTCTTTAAAAATAAATTTTTGTCATCTAAGAAATGATTTTTCCATGTAAACATAAAGTTTTATTTTAGCAAATCTTTTCCAAAGTTAGAAAAGTTCATCACAAGTTTCAAATAATAATACTACATGGGATTTCATCTAAGTATACATAAAGTAAAGTTATCACATACTCTCTTTTTTAACTAATGAAATAAGAAAGTTTCTTTGAAAATTAATATTGCTAAATCATTGTTTAACAGAGGTTTTTCTTAAACACATTTATCGAAGTTTTCTACCAGCACTCTAAACATTAACGTCTAGAATAAGTTTTACAAAATTATCAAATAATATCCTTTTTCAAGATAAGCCTTTTTTAGGAAATAAAGTTAGTAAATGACTTAAAAGATCATTAATATTATTTATTTAGAGTGGAACTCACTTTAAGAAAACTTTAGAACATATAAACATGACTACTGTCACGCCCCAAAGGGTACCCTAAACATAACATTCCGCCATACTCAATATTAAAGCTTAAGCATGACAACCTTAATCATTCCCAAAAGCTTCGATATTAAGTGTGAGGCGTGCTCTCACAAATTTAGAGGACCATTATTTAAAAAATGAAGCTTAAGAAGATACAATAACAAGTTAAGAAAAAGGAATTCATACTATTCATTCATTCATAATAATCATCTTACAAGTCTTAGGGGCATTCCCCCGCCAAAATAACTATAATCTATTACAAGAAATTTTCTATGAAGTCTATATCCAAACTAATGTTAAACTTCATCTAAAAATTCCTTAACCAAAAAGGAGAAAATACCTGGCTGCAAGGTCCATGTGACCTCAATCACAAATAGTTAAACTACAAAAGATATCTATAGAGGTATAAGCTAATAGGCTTAGTGAGAATTGTTTTCATAAGCAAATTCTTGTGTAGAAAATTCAAACAAGTTATTTAAGCAATCAAGTGAAATGCAACATACACGTGAGCAAACAAGGCATATAGTTTTCCGGGGACTATATGTTGAATGGATTTATACTCTCCATTCAAGGTTTGGTGATGTGTAATCTCAATACGAGTAGTTTTAGCTAAGTTATGCTTTCGATCATTACCGCCAAGCATATAAAGTCTATTCGGGTTGAGCCATGCTTTCAGATTTTCGCCAAGTATTGGTTTGATCCCATGTCACTAAGCAATCGCTTTCGATCATAGCCACCAAGTGTTGCTTTTGATTGTGCTACTATCCTTTCACCTAAGGATAATAACCTCATGCAATGTGACTCACTTTGTGGTATGCATGAATCAATTTATTTAAGATATTATAACATCATTATTATCAATTTTAAGGTGATTATAGAATCTCATACATATCAAGTTCCATACTAAAACAAACAATTACGTACAATCAAATTCCACGTCGATATTCTTACAATTCTTTCAAAAAAATTTACAAACGTATCAATTTGTCTTTCCTTAATTCTAGTGCGACTAACTACAAGCACAATCAAGTAACGTATTTAAGGAAATAAACTCACGTTGCAATGGCGACACTTCTTCTAAATGGATGAGTCGAACAAACAATCCATTTAGTCGAAATAATCCTTGGGATACTGGTATTCCTCATCGGGATCACTTAGTCAAGAAAAATACCTAAAATGAGTATTTATTGATAACCTTCTTGAAATTTTGACAAAACTATGCCATAAGAACGTCAAAGTTCGCATAGAAGATAATTCCAATTTAAAATGGTCATAACTTGGTCATTTTAACTCGGAATTGCGCATATAATATACCGATTTCTATCTATTTAAAAAGATCTATCTATTTCTAAAACTATTTTTATCAAACTAGGTCATTTAAGCTTCGAAATAGTGGCGGTCAGATTCACCATGAATTTTCCTATCCTAAAAGCATTTTGTTTCAAACATTAAATCATTCAAAAATTTCTTTTATGAATACTTAGTTATCTATATAGTTAAGAAATTCCTTTTTATAGATATATATAGCTCATATTTCATTCATGCTCAAGTGTTTGTTGTCCAAACAAAATTCTTTAGTAAAACAATATTAGTTAAAAGTTTATTAATCCATTTTGTAAATCCTTTAAAAATGAATATTTTGATTCTTTTGTTTCAAAGAATTATCTCACTATTTTTTTTAATGACTTTTTAATGAAAAATAAATTTCTCTATTTTTCCTTCTACAATTTTTCTATATTAGTGTCACTTTTGCAATTAGCTTCTCATATAATTTTTCTTTGACCATTACTAAAAAAAAAAAAATCTTGGTTTGAAAACTCCCATTTCCTTTTTATGGGGTTTCCTTATATTATGTTTTTATGAAAAAAACATTTTAGTATCAAAAGTCATCTTCTTTTGGAAAATAATTTAATATAGAAATGATTTAAGAAAGACTTTTCAAAACAAAGGTAGCTTTTAAAATTATAGTGAGTTCTTCTTAAAGTTTTGAAATGAATAGATTCATTTTTATTAAATCATAGATTCTAAATCTCACATAAAACCATTCTTAGATGATAAAATCTCCTTTTTGCAAAAAAAAAAAAAGAAAGTATAATTGAAGCTTTAAGGTTTAGACAACAATCTTTATGTGCATGATCATGAGAATAATAACAAGAAAAATAGCATAATGAATAATAAAGTCAAGTTTTAGGAGTCTTAGCTTTCTCAAGGCTCTCGGGACTAAGAAATAAACTAGTCCTGTAAACCCCTGAAAATTTCATCATTCTTAGAAAATAATCCTAAGAGTCAAACACCAGAATCGAAACCCTAAAAATAGAACCAAGTTAAAAAATTAATTCTAAATAAGATAAAAAACGAGATTTCTTAATCTGAGAAAAAGAGAACCCTAAAAAACAAAATAGAAAATCCAATTATCGGTTGAATCAACATCTGTACATCAATCAAATCACCTATCCGATTCTTAACACGCAAATCAAGACCATATATCTAAATAACGCTTGACAACGAAACGCTAAATCTTTCGGTGAATTTTAGAATCGGAAATTTCAATTTTCACAAAAAGTCAAACTGAGTCAACTCATAACCTTAGACTCGGTTCAACGATCTCGAGAACTGAAAACTATTAAATAATCATAAATAAAATGAGATAAACCATAGATATCGAATTAAAAATATAATATGGTTAAAACTCCAAAATTATATGATCTTATGAATAACTCGACAAAACTGGAAGTCAAACCGGAGCCTTAAAAGTCAACAAAGCTTCAACAAACCTAGTGTTTAAGATCGGGCAATTGCGTACTCTTAAACCCTAGACAACAAAATGAAAATAATTGTTGATAATAGTTCGTAATAATATAGGGAAGCTTAAAAATATCAGATTCAAAAAATTCTAGTATCCTTCAGATCCGAACGGGATCAGCTTTCAAAAACCGTGCTCCGGTACACCGGATGGCAAAAATATTCCATTAATACCAATAGATTTGTAAAAATATAAAGTTTTCAAAAATATCAGTACGCTTATTTTTATTACTACTAGTATTTTAATTGTCCAGTCTACTATTCATAGTACTTTTCTACTATTCATTACTATTCTTCTATCTCTACTTTTTCTTACTACCTGTTCTTACACCTACATACCTATTTCTTACAATTTTTTTCATATAAAAATTCTACATCACATATTATCAAACTTCTCTTAAACTTTTCTTCTAAAATTAATTTTTAATCAAATTTTCTCTCTCCTTCTGCCCATTGCCGTCCACCACTCTCTCTCCTCCCTTCCCATTTATTTTCTTTTTCAATTAATTTAATTACATCTAATTTTTACTCCAAAATTCTATAAATACCCTCTTCCTTCTTCATTCTTTCACACAATTCATTTCACTACCAAAACTCTCTCAAAATCTCTCCACAAATCCTCTCTTCAAGAGTTCTCTCCATCAAAACTCTCTTAAAACAATTCTTCACAAAAATCATTCCTTATACACAAACTTTCTACCACATATCACTACTCACATAATATCCCTTTCATCTACCATCTTCATACCACATAAACACTTTAGGTAAACTTCTTCCAATCATATATTTACCCATGCCATGTAACTTAACATGACTATGGTGTTGTTTTGAAACTCATATGAGTAGTAAAAGCAACAACATGTTCATGTTTTATTCTTGTACATGAACTTCCTATTTTATTATATTGTTATGTTGATTTTATTATTCATATCTAACTAAATATATTTATGTATTTATATATAATCTTTAGAGCATATAAGCTCACTTGTTATTTATTTAATTTTATGCTTTGTAATTTATTTATTTCATGCTATTTCTTTAAGACTAGTCTTTCTAGTCTTAGACTTGTCCATATCAAGTCAAAATAACCTTTTATTTATTTTTTTATTCTTTTGGGACTAGTCTATTTATTAGTCTCAGGATGCCTTGATGAAGTTAAGGCTCCCAATATTTGACCGGGATACCTTGATGAAGCTAAGGTTCCTAATACTTGATTTTTTTATTACTTTGTTTATTATTATTTGTTTCTAGTATTTTCTTATATTCTTATTATATTACATGCTTATAATACTTGCATCTACATAATGATATTGTCTTAACTAATTTAAAAAGTAGAATTTTACTTTATTAAAGGGACTTAAAACCAAATTTTTTATTATGTGATTTGTCACAAAATAATGAAGTTATTATCAATAACATAGAAATAAAGTAATACAAGTTTTCTCAAGTTTTTCTCAAATAACAAAGATAACTTTACCAAAGAAACATAAAAACGAATACTTTCTTGGTACATTATGGCAACCTAAGTTTTAGTAAAATATTTTTTAATATTCAAAGTTTTTATAGAAGCTTAAGAATAAACTCTTTTTAACTCCATAACAAAACTAAGAAACAAACTAGTTTTCAAAGTTAAGATGAATTCAACCCATAAAATTATAAACCCACTTAAGAAAATAATGATTTTCAAGTTTGTAAAGAAGAAAACTTATTTTCAAAGAATAAGAATAAGATAAGATTAAAAACAAATGATTTTATCAATAAAGAGGATTCTTTTCAAATGAAATAAAAGAACAAGTTTTAGAAAACAAAAACTTATATTTTAAATAATAAATATAAGAAGACAAGACTCAATTACTAAAACCATTCTAAATACAAATTCATAAAAAGATTTTCAACAACTTAATACACTTTTGATAAATTTGATCTTTTATCACTAGAAGTAAAATTTATGCAAAACTAAGGTTAAAGGAAAATTTACTTGTTTTTGGAAAAAGAATGAAGAAAATAAAATAAGAATATACTCATTTATAATAACCTATGAAAATATAAAATTTCTTCAAAATACTTAAAAAGAAATTTATCAAGTAAAGTTTTAACACTTTAAAAAGAATTGTTTTATGAAATAAATCATTGAGACACTACCATTAGAATTTTTGCATATAAAGTGAGCTTATCTATATACTCAAAGGATTTATCAAATATATATATAATATATATATTTACTAAGGAATTTTTAAATGAAGTTGAGTTAGGAAATGGTTTTGCAAAATCTAGAAAATTTCGTTTTAAATTTGTACCCAATGTTTTCGGAACTCAAATGACCTTATATGATAAAGATAACCTTAGAAATGGATAGATCTTTTCGAATAGGTAGAAAACGGTATATTATATGCGAAATTCCGAGTTAAAATGAGCAAGTTATGGCCATTTTAAATTGGAATTTCATTCTATACGAATTTGACGAACATAGTGAAATAGAATTAGAAAGTTTAAGTAGAATTTCTACGAAATACTCATCCCGAGTATTTCTTTTTTCTAGGTGATGAAAGATACGAGATTACCCTTCCTGAGGATTACTATGACTAAGAAGATCGTGAAATGGACGAGTGAGTTATTCCTCTTAATTTCGTTACCTTACTTGTGCTTGTAAAGTAGTAGCACTAGTATACTAAGAAAAGATAAAAATGGATATATATTTGGGGAATTCGAGGTTATGTATATATATGTGATTCTATGTTTATGCATGAAATGAGAATTAAGAATATCGCAACTTCAAACTGCCTTTTAAGTATTTTTGTTTACCTACTTGTATGACTGCTTATTATTTGCTAAATTGATTGATCGCCCCTTAATAAACCTTAATAAGGATTGGCTCAAGAAAAAAATAAAACGCTCACGCATAGCATCCATCGAGTCACATTTCTTTCGGAAGGCTGCTACTCCTTCGCATAGAGTTGGATTGGCTGTTATCGTGCTGTGACACGGGCTATGTTCCTTCCTAGAGAATCCAAATCGCCCGGGGAATGCAACTCTAGGTTCGGAGCTGAGCTAATCGAACGCTTTGGGTGGGGACCTAGGGATTAGCAGTAGAAGATCGAGGATCTTTATCACGGATTCCCTAACCTTCGATACGGAGGGGTAAATTTGTTCTATATATGGGTAATCACGTGATTGTTGCATTATACACATAGCATATGTGTGAAAATTTAAATGAACTTGTTTGGAAACATGATGCGGATGAAAAGGAATATCTCACTAAGCTAGTCGTAGCTTATACCCCTATAGATTTTGTTGAAACAGGTATACCTGTGGCTTAAATTGAGGATCATGACATTAAGGAAGTCATGGAAGGATGTTAAGCTTCTATGAAGGAAATGGAAACATAAGCTGAAGTAATTTTGTAAGGTTCTTTATATGTAATGAATTCTATGTTAGTATTTTGGAGATTCTAATTGTAATTTAATATGTTTATATTTATGATAAGTATTATCTTCACCTTGTTACTTATTTATTATCAATATAAATTGCATTACTCCGATGCGTTCTCTTGGTTGTGATGTACACCTTGTACATGATATGGAAGCCTTTGCGTGACTGAGGTAGTCATTCCTAGGCTTTAATATTGTGTACGGCAAATTGCCACGTTTAGGATACTTCTCGGGGCGTGACAAGTCCCAAAAAGAAAATAAAAGAGAGAAAATTGTTTTGACTTGATGAGGATAAGTCTAAGACTAAAGACTAGTATTAAAACAACATGAAATAAATAAATTGCAAATGAGAAAAATAAATAAATTGCTTTGCATGAAAGTAAATAAATTGCAAGTGAGCTTATATGCTCTAGAGAATATATATATATATATATAGATACATAATTATATTTAGTTAGATATAATAACAACAATAATATGAGCAAAGTAAAATAACAACATAAATTTATAAATAGATATTCATAAACAAGAACAATACATGAACATAGTGTAGCTTTCACAACATTTAGTTGTTGGAAACTCACACCATGGTCATGTAAAGTTACATGACATGATAAGAAGAAATTTGTAAAGAAAATTTTACCTAAAGAGGGTTTTAGAGAATTATGTGTGAATGGGTTTTGTGTATGTAGAAAGGGTTTGAGAGTATTTTGGGAAAGTTTTGAGAGTGTATATGAAGAGAGTTTTGAGAAAAGAATTTTGGTAGTGAATTTATTGGTAGTAAATGTGTGAATGAAGTGAAAGAGGAGGGGGTATTTATAGGAAACTGAGGAGTGAATTTTTGTGTGATTTAAATAAAGAAAAATTGAAAAAATATGAGAGAGGGAGAGATGGAGGGGGTGCCGGCCTTGTGGAGAAAAGGGAGAGAGAGATTTGTTCTTTTTTTGTTTTTATTAATTAAATATAATAATAAGTAAAGTATATGTGATATAAAGTCATGAAAAAAGTAAAAAATAAAGATAATAGATGTATAGTGTGTAAAAATAGGTGTTAGAAAAAGTAGAGATAAATGAATAGTATAGAATAGTAATAAATAGTATAATGTAAAGTAGATATGACTAATAAAGTACCGATAGTAGGAAAATACACGTATAAATGCTATATCTGTTATTTTTACTTATCGAAAAATTATAAAAGTGATATTTTTGAATACCTTACATTTTTACAATTCTAACGGTATATCCAGAATATTTTTACTATTTCGGGCCTTAGGACACAATTTTTCAAGAGCTGTATCTGTTCGGGTCCAAAATGATTTACGGTTTTGCTAATCTGATCTTATTAAGCTTTCATATGTTATTACGAGTTATTCTACATACTAATCTCTTACTTACTCACTTAGGATTGCAAACACGGGATTGCCGAACTTAAACTGTTACGTCTAACTAGGGTTTCATTGACTTTAGGGTTTTTGGTTGACCTTCTGATTATGGTTTAAGCTTAACCGATCGCAAAACTTTGGGGGTTTACAACTACTTTAAGAAAGTTTAGTCACTACCAAAAAACATTTAGAAAAACTATATTTTTCAACTACTAGGATGGATTGGTAGGAATCTTAAAAAGATTAAAATTATTTTTAGAAATTTTAAAGTATTCTCAAAGATTAAGAAATGAAGTTAAAATAAGAAAACACTCACTTATGATAATTTAAGAAATTTTCCCAACGAAACTAAAAAGGAATTTTTCAAGTCCTAACATTTTCCCACTTTTAAGACACATTGTTTTACAAAAATCATTGTTGAGACACCACCACTAAATTCATGCATATAATTTGAGTTTACATATATATATATATATTATATATTCAAAAGATTTTTCAACTATACAAATATCTATATTTTGGTACAAGAGTTTTTGGATGAGGAAAAGCTTGGAAAATTGTGTTTTTGAAAACTGGAATTTCGTAACAGTTTTGTACATCACTGTTCCGAGACCCAAATGAATCCTTTTAATAAAAATAACCTTAGAAATAGATAGATCTTTTCGAGTAAGTAGAAATCGATATATAATATGTGAAATTTTGAGTTAAAATGAGCAAGTTATAGACATTTTAAGTTGGAATTTTCATTCATGCAAATTTTGACGAATTCAATAAGATAGAATTAGAGAATTTGAGTAAGTCTTGAATGAAATACTCATTTCGGATATTTCTTTTGCTTAGGTGTCGAGGACCAAGATCATCTCTTTCCCAAGGATTACTTCGACTGATATAAGATCTCTATGGACGAGTGAGTTTCATTTATGTTTATGTATTCGTGCATGTGCTTGTAGAATAGAGCACTAGATGTTAGGAAAATATAAAATTAATATGCATGTGGGATATCATGGGAATTATGTATGTGAATTGTTACGTGCAATCAATGAACAATAAGTATATCGAAACCCATTGATATAATTGTTTCTATGTATGTATTGCTATGTGTGCAATTATTGTTTGATCGTTTTAAATGAATTAATGTCATATTTGAAATCCCCATATACTAAATTACTCATGCATATCACTTAAAATATCATTTCGCATTTTTACTATTACTCTTCAGCATGGGCCAGAAAGGTAAACTGCCTAGCTACATCTTGAGGATTTAAGACGTTCGGGGAATACAGCCTCAAGTTGTAGCTGAGCCGGATCGATCGCTTTGGGTATGGAAAGCCTAGAGACCAGTAGTATAGTTCATTGGAACCCCAAGATGCGCACAAACTTTTGAGGAGGTCGTTTGGGGCTCAGTTCAAATTATTCCCTAACCACCAATGGAGAGGTAAATCAATCATATATATGGAACCGGATAGTTGTATGTACTGTTTGATCATATGAATGTTGCATTTCATATGCTTGTTTAATAAACTTGGTTGAATGCTTATTATGAGTATTTTTTATTAAGGAATATCTCACTAAACTACTTATGCTTATACCCCAATAGACTTTTGATATTACAGGGCCCTTATTTCGAACCCGAGACCATCTTGATCATCCAGGTAGAATCTTTATTTTCGGAAGCTTTTGGAGGAACTCTGTTTTGAAGTCTTAGAGTAGATTTCTTCTAAAATCTTATAGCTTTAGTTATTTATCTTAGTAAGACTATGTTGTTATGGAAATTATCAGGGGAATGCCCTTTAGAAGTTGTAAGACTCTATTTTCGAAGAAATATATTAAGTGTTACTTTGAATGTTTCGCTGCCAATATCTTAAAATATATTACTCCACCGATCTCCCTTTGATGTGAATGTATGCCTTATACTGATATAGAAGCTTTCGAATGATTGAGGTAGTCATTTTTAAGTTTTAATATTGTGCTCGGCAGGCTATCACGTTAAGGATAACCATTGGGGTGTGACAAATAAGCACATAATAAATATCAAGTATTGGAAGTCTTAGCTTGATTTAAGACTTTCGGAATTAGACATTGGCAAGTTCACAAAGAAAAATAAAAAAATAAGAAAATTTGTTTTGACTTGATAATGACAAGTCTAAGACTAGAAAGATTAGTCTTAATATAAAAGCATGGAATAAATTAAATAATTTGCAAAGCATAAATAAAGAAATAATGGTTATGTTAGTGACCTTATATGCTTTAAGAAATATATATATATACATACATAAATATATTTAATGTCATATAGAAGTTAGATTAGAACAATAATAACATAATAACAATATAACAATAATAAAATAACATAATAATAAAATGGGATTTATACATGAACAAAAACAAAATATGAATATAATGTTGCTTCCATAACACTATAGGTTTAGAAAACATACACTATAGTCATATTAAGTTACATGACATGATAAAGAGATGTTGGTAAGAATTTTTACCTAATGTAAAAATGTGGATGGTAGAAAAAGAAAGGTTATGGTAGTATGAGAATAGTGGGAATATGGAGAAATGAGAAGAGATTTTGGAGAGAGGATTTGAATAGTGATTTTAGGAGAGTTTTATTTTGGTAAATGAGTGTGTGAAAGAAATGGAAGGAAATAAGATATTTATAGAATTTTGTGGTGGGGAAATTGTTTGAATTAAATAAAATAAAAATAAAAAATAAATAGAGGTATGGGAGAGGAGGTGCCAATTCTAGAGGGAGAAAGGAGAAAAAGATCTTTGTTTGTATTTTTGTTAATGAAAAGTAATAATGTGTAAGGTATGATGTGAATAAAGTTGTATGAGAAAGGTAAATTGTAAGAGATAGGTATGGTAGAGTGTAAGAATAGGCAGTAGAAAAGTATAAATAGATGAATAGTAATGAATGGTGTAGAATAGTACCATGAATAATAGATAACACAAATTAATATCAGTAGTAAAGAAAGTACGCGTAATTGATAAGATCATATTTTATACAACTTGTTGATGTTTAAAAGAGGTAGAATGGATATTTGTTTTGATTAAAATTCATGTTTCAGGACTAATTTGGACAAAGAAATCAAAACAAGAGACTTTGAATCAAAAATGGGAAAAATTGAAGTAAAGGCCGGCATTTCAACATTCAAAGCCGCCGGCATTCAGACGGCTTACAACCAAGGCCGCTACTAGCACTGCCAGCTTTGCAAGATATTCACCCAACAACACTGTAAGCCGCCTCAAAGCTGTCGGCGTAGAAGATGAAAAAGCCAGCGTACTTGAAGGGCAGCAGCTCAGAATTGGAAAGTCACTAGCTTTGAAGGAGTTACAATATACGCCAGCTCCTAAGCCGCCGGCGTTGAGGCAGTGTAGGTCAATGAACTGAAGAGACATGAAGATAACGAATGCTTGGAGGAAATTGAAGGGACAAATTTGTTGGAATGTCTATGCCGGTGTGAAAGCCGCCGGCTTTGGGACGGCGTTCGTTATAAATTGGTGCAACGCTTCATTTCTGATCACATACGCCGGCTAGATCTACATCTAAGCTGCCAGCGTAGAAACGGCCTACATGTGTAACCGAAGTTGAAGGCTGCCTGTGCATTGCCTGCGTAAAGGAAAAATTGAAGATACGCCGCCTGTAAGCTGTCGGCATAGGATCCATAACTGCCGGCTTTGAATGAAACTACCATTTTTCTTTAATGATTTGTTATGAAATTTTTCCTATAAATAGGGGTTCTACCCCCCTCCAACAATCCATCCACATCCCAAGTAGCTCTGAAATACACTACAATACATAGATTAGAATTAGCATTTCATAGAGATTTTTGAAGAGATATTGAAGTTTTTCAAAGAATTTGCAAGTGAAGCTTTGATATTTTGAATTGGTGATATCTGATCTTTTCCTTTTGTGCAATTCATATATCTGAATATTCTGATCATAATGAAATCATTTGCAATTTCTTATTTGATTTTTGAATCATCATCCATGAGTAGCTAAATCCTTTTTTTGGGAAGTTGATGAAGCTTTGAACATGCTAAAATGATCTTTGAAACCATATTATAAGATAGTTAGAATCATGAAATATTCATAGTGAGTTCTGATTATTCATATCTTTGGTGTATAAGAATTCTGATAACTCGGAAGGGAAATTAGGGTTCATATGAATTCATAAATTGAGATTAAATTACAATTGCGGAAGCGGCGGAGTTTAATCTAATTTAGAAATTGTCCATGAATATCAATGCAATGTTTTATATTAATTTCTTACTAAGGAATTAGGGGATATTAATATAAAGTATTAGTCAATTATAGAATCGGAAGATTTATAATTGTAATTTTGATTCCACAAATAATTTATTTAGCGAAGGCTATTGGATTATTTTTGTGGTTTAAAAGGTTTTTAACTCTGTTTTTAAATATTGACAATTTCTTATGAATATCCATGAATCTAATTATCATTATAATATGAATTCAAGTTGATTGGCAATAGTTTAGAGTGGATTCTGCTCCTTCCCACATTTTTCTAACATATCACTCTCTTCAAAAGCTCACTGCATTCATAGTAGATACTTAATTAGATAATTTAGTTTAATTTTAATCATTCTAAAAGATCAATTATTAGTATTAGTTGATAACTGTCTAGTAGTTAATAGATCTCTGTGGGATCGACACTTGACTCATGCTATATTACAAGATAAGGCCCAGTACGCTTGCTGGATAAGATGCTTTAAAAATTCAATACTAAAATAGCACATCAGTAATTGAGCTATATTTGATATTTTTAGTTATCAAAAAATTATAAAACTAATTTTTTGAAATCCTTATATTTTTAGGAGTCTAATAGCGCTATCGGAATATTTTTACCACTCGGTGCACCAGGCACAGTTTTTTATATCTGATCTCGTTTAGATCCCAAACGAACTTAATTTTGACGAATATGATATTTTTAAGCTTTCCCATATTGTTACGGATCATAATCCATGATTATCTCAATTTTATTATTTAGGACTTAAGAGGCAAGATTGCTGGATCTAAATCCATTAGGGTTTGTTATATATTTATTGACTTTAGGGTTTCCAGTTGACTTCAGATTTAGGGTTTAAGCATGAAACGTAGCATAAAATCTAGGGGCTTACAGCTGTTTAATGTGGTTTGACACTTTGACTTTGCTGGTCCCCTTCCTTTTTTCTCCAGAACGGTGTTTCACGTTTATCGTGATAATAACTTGCAATGCACCACTGTTTGCTAAAAATCTCATATCCCATTTAATAAATTGATTTTGGTATTGTATTTTAGTAATTAATTTTGTTTTTACCTTATTTAAGTAATTAATTTTAATGATAGTCCTAATCAAGAAATAATTTCTTTTATTTCTTTATCTATACTTTTGTAGGACTTCTTGCATGTCCATTGAAAGAGTTATAAGAGAATGGGTTTTGGTAATATGGACCTAGAAATTTAAAAACCAAAACTTTACATTATGTTTGGTAATCCAACCTAAAGTAGAAATCAGGAAAAAGAAATGGAAGTAAGCTTAAATGAAAAGAAAGGATAAGGGATGAAAGAGAAGGAAGATTATACTTTTTGTTTATATTAGTATGATAAAAGTAGAAAGATGAAGTTTTGGTGTGAATAGACTAAAATATCCAATATTTTTTATTTTTTGCTTTGTTTTTAAGAGCATATTTGTAATTTAAGTATGTTTTCCGCTCATTTCCATGGCTTTTTGCTAAAAAAATGAGAGAAGTGAATGGGGCATCAAATTTCCACAGATTCTGACTGATTTTCTGTTTGTTCCATTCTTATTTTTCGAACCCAAACATCCTATTCATAGTTATCAAAATCGTGATTTTACCCATACGATTTAATGAGTTTATGATTTTAGGAGACTCTTTTGAGTTGACTCGTGCATATAATCTTTTTTTTTTTTTTTCTATGGAATCTTATGATTCAAACTTAGTTTACATGTAAATTTGGTAAATCTTACATTTTTAACCGAATTTTCCGATTTTAACCTATTTGAGCTAAATAAGCTAACATATAAAAAGTATATTGTGTTTTTACAAGTTCATCAACTATTAAAGTAATACATCTTTCTTATTATATTTTAATTTTGTTTTCACACACCCTCTCTATCTATCTCTATCTCTTTCCCTCCCTCCTGCAACTCTCATGATTTACATTTGTAGAATTCATTCAAGTTGGGTTATAACTATAAAGTTTACAAGAAAACTTCTATAGTTCATTTATATAATTAAGAATTTAAGATAAGTTAAAAAGTTTGATTTTCCTTCAATTCATAACTTTGTTCAAATAAAATAATAGAAAAAAAAACTTAATTTTGACCCTCCTTGCTCTTTTTTCTATGAATGTTATATTATAGATTATAATTTATTATGAAAAAGAGAACTTAGTTTTTTTATTCTTTTTACATCCATTATGTACTTCAAAGATTTTACGACTTTTGTAAGTATATCTATAATTTTTCAAAGCTATTTTGCATAAGTTGTAAACTTGTATTTTTACGTTTTAATTTCATATTCCGATTCTATAGAGCCTCTGATGATTTTACATAGAATCATAAGTTTGACAATCTTGATCCCATTTATACTAACTTCTGCCAGCTTCCGCTGATTTCAAGCTTACCAAGCACAGCGTTAATTAAGGACCTATGTATCACTAATGGGCACATATGAGTCACTAAAAAGCCTAAAAGGTTCCCTAATTTAAATATGAGCTTTAGTTTATGGTAAGAACTTGAAATTGCAAACACATTTGTCACTTTATCAAATAGTAGCATAATTCTTGGGTACACATTTTTAAAATGGGTCACCCAACATAATTTTAAACCTATAGTTCCCAGTTTTATTTATTTTGTTTCTTTAAAATTTTAAATTTATACTTATGAACAATTTTGAGATACACATTATGCTTTTAAGTTATATTATATGTCATTTATGTATGACTTCATATCAATATTAGCCTCATCAAGAGTTTCATGAAGAATAACATCAGTACTTCCACTTTTACGTCTTGATATGCTTAAGTTCATATTACATTACTATTTGGTTACACTAACAATACAATAATAAATACATTATCATGAATTTATAAACAACAAAGATATTTTTAATATTAATGAATAATCGTGGCTTATTTCTAAACGATACGAGCACCTCTAACTAACCCTAACTAAAATGTCAAACCTATCCAAAAAGCTTGGCTTTTTGACAAGCCCAATCGGAGGTCACCATTTAAGGAAGTTCCCCGAGTAATTTCTAAACGATGAATGTCGGCAAGCTGTAGTTTAAGTTTTGTTTTGATCTTGGTTTTTATATTTGTCACATCATATGCTACTACTTAACTGCATTGGCCACACATGATTCCATAAGAAAGGATGAATTTTAAGTTGTTGAAAATTGACCTTCAACGTATAACAACATAGGTTTGCAGGGGGTAAAACATGGTCACAACCAAGATTAAAGTCTGCATTTGAATGATGACAGGTTTAGAAATGAAGTTATAACTACTTAAAATTAGCACAACATGATGGAAACAGCATAGTAGCTAAAAATTCGACAATCGATGTATAAAATAAAGCAACATTGGCTAGTAAGAGATAACCTAAATAAAATATATGTGATAGAAGCATCAAATTTAAGAAAAAAGTACACTTCTAGCATTTTCATCTAATCACCGATTTTACCATCCAGGAGGAGAACATCATCTCAAATATAAAACAAGATCCATGACTAAACCATGAAACATATGTCAAAAGATCTTAAGATCTTTCTATCACAAGCATTCCCACAAATATTATTCCATGCCATAGAGGGGAAAAAAAAATCAAATGAGAACATTATACATGAAAATGTAAAATTCGATATTAATCTCACATAAATCTCTATTTAAACACTAACTAACCACTTCCAAGCCCTAATGCTCAAAATAAAAAATGCTCATGCACCATGCAACACATTCTTCCTTCCATAGTCATTATTCTTTTCATGTCAGATTATAGAAAAGGGTTTCACATACAAATTTTCATATAAATGTGTGGCCCACTAGTTTTAGAAATAAGAATTAAGGGGAAAAGCTCGCTACAAAATTTACGGCAATGAAAAAAGAAGCCAAGAAGATAAATAGAGTTACATGATTGGTAAGTAAACTGGATTGTTAAAACTAAAAAATGAAATCGCATACAAGATAAAAGAGGCGTGTAGATTGGCTCATGTAAATTGCAGTGAAGCTTCGCAACTTGCATCCGAGTGCCAACACTTGAATGCTTCTTATCTAATTGCTGGTAAAGATCAATGCAATATGCATGTCGATGATGAATTTCAGACCTCTTTTACTTTATCATTCTGTCGATGATGGATTTTAAACCTCTTTTACTTTATCATTTTCATTTAATGTCTAAATTTGTTATGCTAGACAAGTGATTTTCTACAATTTTATTTACCTCTTTGTATCCTGTTGTTGTGACTGGTTAAAGTATCCTCTTCAGCATGTATTTACTGAACAGAGCCTTACAACCCAATTGATATGAGCTTTGTTCTCGTCGTATAATTGGGAATAGTATAGGCTGAAATTCCTTTCCCCTGATGTTATCACCAAAAATGCCATTAAATTAACAACTACGTATATTACCACTACTTGTATGAAATTGGTGATAAATTTTGCATATTTTTCATATTTTATTGTGGGTTATTATTACAGATGATATATGAACTTTAACAAAATATAATTAGTATCTAAAGTTTGAAATTGACCAATTTAGTACATAAACTTTAAAACCAATAAATTTAATATCTAAAAAAAAAAAATTCATGTATGCTAATAGTACCTCCATCAAGTTCTTTCACATACTAAATTTATCAATTTTAAAGTTTTTCAAGTACCAAATTGATTAATTTCAAAGTTTAAGTATTAAGTTGATCATTTTTAAAATTAGTTATCTAATTACATATTTTACCTAAGTTTTGATACATTTATGATATTATCCCTTATATTTAAAAGCCTCAGCACAAATGGCACAGTTTTTCTGTTGCATCATCAAGCATTACAATGAGCTTGCTGCAATCAAAAGAACACCCCGTCCACTTCGTTCATAGAAACAAGAGAGTCGTCCACTTCGTTCATAGAAACAAGAGAGGCATTAGATTCACTATAATCACTCAAGATGCTTAGACGCTTCCTCTTAATAGCCGATCTGCATATTTCAAGTCTAAATTCAACTTCAACAAACACAAAAGACATCCTAGCGCATTTCGGGAATCTCGGGTTCTTATTCACATCCTTCCATCATGAAATGAGGAAAAATGATAGAACTATAGTCCATCTAACAAGCAAATTTCCCATGCTAAAATTTCTGAATAGAATGCTGCACATAAATAGAAAGAAAGAAGTCTAGTTCTGCACATTCATAGATTCATGAACCAGTCCCACAAATTTAATCATGTAAAACCCACTATCAATAAATTGAGACATGTACAAGCCCTGATTCCGCTGAGAAAATGTAATTTGGCGACTTTCGGATTTAAAATTTAATCTGTTTCTTCAAAAATTAAATTCAGTTTTTCAATTTGCAAATAACAAAAATGCAAATGTGAAACAAGCATGGTGAGTCAGTATATAATCATTTACATATCCTGAACACTGTGTAATTAACATGACAAAACTAAAACAAATCAACATTAAATTAAAAATTTCAAAACCCTTTAGGACCCTGCTCCTTCAAAACCACAGGCTTTTCAGCCATAGCAAGACAGTACTTACCGATCTCTCTGAACTTAGGAACACTCCTAAGGTCAACCTTGGTCCCATCTTTCAAAGTGATCACTA
Source organism: Combretum micranthum (assembly GCA_024138025.1). Taxonomy (NCBI): domain Eukaryota; kingdom Viridiplantae; phylum Streptophyta; class Magnoliopsida; order Myrtales; family Combretaceae; genus Combretum; species Combretum micranthum. The sequence goes on from JAMXBD010000561.1 coordinate 262,497, forward strand.
TATCACCCCACTCACCTATAAACCTCGGAACAACCTGCACATCCTTAATCACTTTATACGAGAAGTCACTCCTATCCTGGCCCGTTAGGCCCGAGATAACCGTCACCCGCAGGTTAGTGAACCTGTAACGCAAGAAGAAAGCGCGTGACACTGCTGCTAGAGTTAGTGGAAGCCAAAGGAGAGTGAAACCCAGAAGAAGGTTGGCAATCAGGTCGCCGTAGTGGGCTCCACCATCGAAAAATACCGTCTCTTGCTTGGGCTTGGATGTGGCGGTGGTGGTGCTGGTTTGTGAAGAAGATGATACGTGGAGTTTAAAGGTTAGTCGGTTGTTGTTTATTGAAGTAAGAATGGGGAGATGGCAGGGCGGGAGGTTAGGAAGGAGAGAGCGGTGGCGGACAGTGGAGGAAGTGGTGGTGGGGGAAGGTGAGAGAGGAGTGGAGGAGGAGGCCATTTGATGAGGATAAGGTGGTGGAAGAGGAGAGGGGAAGCTACAATGGGTGGTTGGTATATTAAGGTTACGTTTTTCTTTTTTTTTTTTTTTTTTTTTTTTTTTTGGTGGTGGTGGATTTTCTGGGAGTTTCTATTGGCTGGAGGGGTAAGTGGAGCCCAAGAATATGGGCGATCTGATGGTTGCCATGTGGAGCATTTACAAAGCTTAAGATGGATGATGGGCTCAAAATCGGTGAGGGTTGGGCCTAACCTTAAACCGGAATTGATGGTGAAACTTCGAGAATTAAGTCTCGAGTGGGAGAAGCTTGGGCCGGTGAGGTAATTAAAGATAGGATTGATGAAAGCCTAATTTTATGTTTATTAAGTTTTGGTTGTACCATGATGTGATTGTCCTTCATATATTCTTGGATAATATTGCCTCCTTTACTCGGCTAAATCTTAAAATGTTAAACCAGCAGTGTGATAGGTGTGTGAATTTTATATTTATCCCCATTCTTAGGATTACATTTATTTATATAACAGCACTTTTGTTGTGAATATTTCTCTTAAGTTTGACAAAAATTCATGTTTTTCAAATTAATTGTATCAAATATAGATAAAGACGTATTGATGGTCAAATATGAATCATGGGCTTCTCAAGTCTAGTCTAACTATCACCTACTAGTGCTTGCCTATTAGACTTAAGCCTAACACTTACCATCTCATATCGAAGCTCCACAAGAATCCTGACTCCCTCAGTTCGAGAGGCAAATCTATTGAGTGAGATGATTGGTGGGTTCGGAGCAAGGGTCACTTGGCACTTTTCTTAATCATCATCAGTTTCATTAGGAGGTACGATTAAGCATAGATTAATGACAGCTCCCACATCTTCAATAACCTTCGCAAACCTCTTATTACTCCGTGACCCCACGATATGCACAACTACCTTGAATTCAATACCTATATACTTTAACTATGTGTTGCAAGGGAGGTAAAGTCACAATAATATTTTATATATTTCTCAACCTTGAAGCATTTGGGATGCAATCTAACTCAATTATTTGAATGGCTCAGTTGGATAACCCTCAGGGGCACCACTATCTATGTTCGATTTTGTAGGCTTAACATGCAAGTCCAAGACCAATAATCATTTCCTTCTCTACTGGATTTGAACTAACGACTACATCAAAAACTAAAATTCATGTGTAAAACAAGCTTGAATTCAATTAAAAACTACTTCTAAAAGAATTGTACATTAGTGAAATGTTTCGACCACCAATCATAAGAATTTAAAATCATTTGAAGTTAGTGAAATCCAATTGAGGTCACATAGGGACTCAAAACAACAAAATTATTTTCAAATTTTCAACTTTGGCTTAAATCAAGAAAACAATTTTTCAAAGCCTCAAAAACAATTCTAAAATACCAAAACAAAATAAATTAGATTTAAAAAATGCTTTTGGATGAAAGTTCTATAAGAAGAACAAAATAATGCAATTCAGGCATTGTTTTCACAAAATTACGATTTTACCTAAACAGGGAACTTAAATGAATTAAAATTTAAAATGTAATTAAAATAAATAAATTAAACTTATTTGAACTTTTTTAATTACATTATCCCATAAGATTAACTAAAATTCTTAAACTAGTTAAAACAAGTAGGAATTCTATACATGTAAAAAAGTGGATGCCCAGATTGTGTCATGTGGTATAATATGATAATGGCATAACCTTACCCATCTAAACCTTAGCTTTACCCCTTTTTCTTTATCTCTTTTCAGGTGTCACCTTTCTCTCCATTTCATTACACACACATTTCTCTTCTCTTTTAAAAAACTCTTAAAGTTCTCAAAAGCGGTACGTGAAACCTTAAACTGTACCTTACTTTAGTGCTAATTAAGGTACACTAATGAGAAATTAGCACTAATTAGCTTTTAATATATATTTTACATACGGAATATGAAGAATGAACAAATATTATAAGAGAAGGAAGTCCAATAAGCTCATTTATTCTTGCCATAAGTTAAGACCATAAATTTAATTGGTGTTTTTGAGAGTTTTATGAGCATTTAAGTGAAAAAATTAACTTGGGTACTTGTGCATATGTGCGAAATAGCTAATTTTAAGCTTTTGAAAATTTTGAAAATGCTTATTTGGTATTATTTCTAGAAAAAATAGTGAAGATGCAAGACAAAACAAGCAAGCTAAACTAGGTAATAGAGTTGAAATATGATATATGTGTGTGGTTGTTGATGTATAAGTGGAGAGTAAAACATTAAAAATTGATTTTGAGTTGTTGAAAATTAGATATCATCAGGGGGCGGCTATTTACCATGACCTACCTCGAACCGTCCCTATCGGTTCCATACTTGGTAATTGGCTCGTGTGGGACGGTTACAAATCGTCAAAGGACCTACCGGTTCAGTGGCCATTGAGAACCGGTGGTTAGTTTGATCTAGAAACCACCCATCATGAATTGGAAACGGGCAATTCTGACCCGAATTCACCAACCTTTAAAAAAAAAGGAAACAAAACAAAACCAACCATCCTCTTGGCAACTTGCAAATTGGAGGAGAAGGAGGGGTGTGTGTGTTGTAGAGGTGGTCCATCCTTGAAAATAAGGTCAAAAGATGCACACCAAAAACTTTTGAAATATGAAATATCATTGCGTGCATGAAATATGAATCTATCAATGTAAATAATATGCACATAAGTTTGCAAAAAATTTGAATCGTGCAAAAAATCAAATTCAGCTAAATTGAATACGACGTGTTGTAAATTGTTGTAATGTTAGGAATCTCACAAGTTGATTTGGAATGATAAACAAGTTGCCCATAAATTTTATCAATGTAACAAATGCTATAAATTGAGGAGCTTGTTTTGGAAAAAAAAAAAAAAAGCAAACATTTTGTGTTGAAACCAGTTTCAAAGAGTTAATTTTGGAAAATATAAACATTCGTTTGAAAAAAATCAGATACTCCTGCATTTGAAAAATATAAGGCATTCTTATGTTTGATATTGCTTCTTATTTTTTAAACTATCTTGTACAAGAGGGTTACCCACTCACACTTAATTCTCGTGTTTGTTCTTAAATTTTCGATTCCTCTACTACAACCCCCACAATACTACCTAGTCATTGTAGAATGATGGCTTCCTTTTTCTTTGGTGGTTCTTCAAAAAAATCTAGAAAGAAAGATAAATTGAAGGGGAAACTACCCGAGCGTTAGCAAGAGCCTTCTATTAATATAGATGAGGATGCCTACTATTATGACTTTAATGAGCCTTAGGTGTCTGACCTCGAATTCACACCTAACCAATTCCCTTCGATTCTACCAGATTTTGAGGCGTTTAATCCTATTCACCATCAACAAGGGGATGATGACAACAACTCCTAAGATCTAGAAATGGAACCACTACTACAACATAAAGCTGAGGATTATGGCATTTGAGTGAAGAAATACACCATTCCATGAGGCAAATGCATCCACCAAGCCACATCGACATATAAGTCTAATATGTTTACTAAACATTTTAGGAAGGTTGAAGGGCCAGATAGGAAGACCATAGTGCATTGCAATTATTGCAACACAACTATGCCGTTTTCAAGGGAGATGGATATGATAATCTTTCCAAACATCTCAAGTTGAAACATCCCAGTGAATATGGTATGGACCCATGCAGCAGCAAATATTACGGTCCGTTTCGAAAAAAGAAGCAAGGCTATGGCAATTCAAGGAGGAGTCGTATCGTGATGCTCTGGTGCAAATGATAAGGGGTTGCATTTAGGTTTTAATGTCAGCAAAAAATGCAAATCTTGTCTATTGCCATCAAGAAACACTACAGTCACAAAGCTCCTAAATGGATTGTCTAAAAATGTATTGGAGGGGTTAGGCACAGCTACAAGCTATTTTTGTTGATCTCGATACATGTGTCTCTATCTATTTTGCATTGGGACTGATAGATTGAGTGAAAGTTCCTACATGGCAATTATGTCTCATTGGATTGATTGATACGAGTAATGCATAAGCGATTGATTGCATTATGGAAAATGGATAGAGCCTATGACACAAAAACATATATAAAACAATACAGACAATTCTTGATGAATACAATTTAACCTAAAAAATTTTTCGATAGGTTTCGATAATGCTATAACAAATACAACCAGTATTTCTAACCTACAATTGTTATGCCGGCCAATGCTTAAGGAAACCTTTTTTCATATAAGATGTGCATGCCATATCTTAAATTTATGTATGAAGGATGGAATGGAGTCTTTAAAAATCCGTACATCTCCAATAAAAGTTGTGATTGGCTACATTACAGCCCATCCATCAATTAATCGAGAATGGCGGAAATGTTATAGTTTGCATGGTCAAAAACTAAAAAAATTCAAGAAGGATATGCAACACTGGTGGAATTCGGCCTATGAGCTTTTAGCTACACGATACCATATAAGAAACTACTTTGTAGCTTTCACATTGCATATATACCAAGCATACTACTACATTCCAATGAATGGAATGTCTATACCAACTTATTGGAACTATTAAAGGTCTTTTATGATTGCACAAATGTTTTCTTTCGTGTATACAACCCTAGTATACATCGCCTTTTACTAGAGGCCTACAACATATCGAGATGCTCCAACAGGTAAGATCTGATCTAATTTGCAAATGTGTATTAACAACGTGGCTCACAAGTGGCTGAAGTATTATAGGGAAATTCCTATGATATAGAATGTGAGTACGGTTATTGGACTCACGTAACAAAGTGGAGAGACTTCGGAAAGTCTTGGATTATTATTATGAACATGTGGACAATTTGTCAGACACTTAAGTCATTTATGCAATTTTCTGCTAGTAATGTCGTCAAAGAAAACTAATGTGTTGTTGAACTTATATTCCCAATTATAGTACCATATATGATGGCCAGTTACCCACTAGTTCAATAACCCCCATTAATGCTCCAACATAAACCACCATAGAGAAGCTCAGAGTGGTGCCCCAAGACCGACAGTTCAAAATGACGGCAGTGGTGAAAGTGTATCAGATTCAAAGATTGATAAGTACTTGAACACAGCATTTGAGTTTAGTTACATGGTGGTCGCATACAACTTTGACATCTTATACTGGTCGAAACGTCACAAGGAGACATTTTCAGTACTATCTCCAATCACTTGACAAGTATCAGCTGTACTTGCTTCACTGTGGTTGTTAAGCAAGCTTTCAGCATTATGGGGCAACTGTTGGAGGAGCATAGGTCCGGTATGGACTAGCGATGGTTGAGGCACTAACTTGCAATCATGATTGGACTTATGCGAAACAATGACAACAAGACTTGATTGACTACTTGAGCGAAGAGGATGAGCATTTTAGTGATTTAACTCCTCTGCGGGAAACACAGCTACCACATCACCAGGGACTGATTTAGCCCAATGAGCATTGATTTTACATTTAATTGTTTGCTATATTCTAGCATGGGTGTTAGCGATGGTTAGTTTTTTGTTGTTGTATTAGTCATCGTTCGGATGTATATTAATCTACTAGTATGTGTTTGTTAAAATGTTGTTTATGTAAATCCCTAACTTTTAGGCTAACCTTATAGATAAAATCTTAGAATTAGACCCTAAAGTCAAATATATCAACAATAAGCTTTAGTGAATCTAGATCCGCCAATCCCATGTATGAAACTCTGAAATAATAAAAATGAGATAACCATAAATTATAGTGTGGAATAATTCCACATAACCTAAAAAGATTAGATTCATAAAAAATTCACTTGTTTCAAACCCGAACAGGATCAGTTTCTAGGACCAGTGTCTTGCATACAAAACAATGAAAATATTCTGATAACATGATTAGACTAGTAATAAGATGATGAATCATAAAATATCAGCTATAGAATTTTACAGCTCTTAAAAATATGAAATATAGTTCGTTTACGTGTATTTTTTATTACTAAGTATTTTATTTGTCTAGTCTACTATTCATTTACTATTCACTACCATTCATTACTATTCCTCTATATTTACTTCTCCTTACAACCTATTTCTTACATCTTGCATATATGTTTTTACAATTTTACATTTCTATTACAACGTTTTACATAACTTCCTTACACTTTATTATTTTTCTTTACCAAAATTAATTTTTTTCACACTCCTTCTCTTCTCTTTCTTAAGGTCAGTGCTATATTCCCCCCCCTCTCTCAATTTTATTTCTTTTTCAATTTATTTTATTACATCTAAATTCCCTCTACATTTCTTCATAAATATCACCTCTCCATCCATTTTTTTTTTACATACCAAAACTTTACTAAAATCTCTTCACAACTTTTCTCTCTAAAAATTCCCTTTCAAACATTTTCTTCCATCTATTTCTTTTAGTAAAAATAAACACACCATCCATTTGTTCCTTTCATCTCCAAATCATTCATCAACCTTAGGTAAAAATCCTAAACCCCTTTTGCTCATGTAACATAACATGAATAATATGTATGTTTTGATTCTATATAATCCCATGATGCCAGTGCTAAGGAATGGAATCATGAAAAAAAAAAAAAAACATGTTGTTTTTTGTCTTGTTCGTAATGTGTTCTTATTATGTTCATGCTTCTAACCTAATTTTTATATGTTATTATTTAAAAGTATATAACTATATTTCGAAGAGCCTAAATGCTTACTAATCTAACTTTTTATTTATGCATTTACTTTCTTGCACATTTATTTATTTCATGCAAATAATTAAGACTAGTCATTCTAGTTTTAGATTTGTCCTCATCAAGTCAAAACATTTTTAGGACTTATCTACAATCTAAGTTCAAAGAGCCTTGACAAGAATCTAAGACTCCATGATTTAGTTATTATTTTCTTGTTTTTTTATGGGACTTGTCCATTTCTAAGTTCTGGGAAGACTTGAATAAAAATCTAATACTTCCATAATTTTCTTTCTTTTTCTTTTCCTTAAGCTTTCTTATGCTTTTATTTTCTTTTTATGAAACTTGTCTATTTCTAAGTTCCGAGAAGCCTTGATACAAACAAAGACTTTCGAATTTTTATTCTTACATAAATATGCTTATTTGATTCTCTATGCCTTTTATTTCCTATATGAGTTAATTTTTTCTTATAACATAACTACAAGTTCATATTCATACATGATCTTAGGACTATGTTGTTATGAAAATCTTCAAGACAACAAAAGGAATTATTTTCATATAAAAGATAGAACTAAACTCTAAAGAAAAGTGATTTTCAATACTTAAAAGATATTTTCACCAAAACTTAGGAAAATGGTTTAACTATAAACTTTTCAAACTACTAAACAAGTTTACTAAAAATTTTTAATGTTGATAATTGTTTGCATACAATATTTTCTTAAAAACTTATTTATAAAATTTATGTTAACACCTCGATGAATACTAAAAACAAAGCAAGTTTTTCTAGTCAAACTTTAAATTCAACCCACCAGTTAAAAATCCACTTAGAAAATAAAATCGGCAAACCACTTAAAGAACCAAGTTTTTAAGAAGTAAACCTAACTTTATAAAGTCAAGAAAAATATAAAAATGATGATTTTAAATGAGTAGGCATTCATTAATAACAAACATAAAATTTTGATTTTTCTTCTAAAGAAATCTTGTGAACTTCATTTTTCAAGACTCTAAAGAAAATTGTTTTATGAAAAATCATTATTGGAACAACATCATTACAATAATACATATCATATGAGTATGTATATCTATATTAAAATATTTTCCAATTATATAAATATCTATATGTTTTTTATATACTTTTTGATGAAGTAAAACTTAGAAAATTACAACTTAAGGGTTGGGTTTGGGACCCTTAACCCCCTAACTAACCCTACCCTACCCACCTACACAACAACACCCCCACCCCCAAAAAAAAGGCTGGGATTTTCGTGTTCATTCTTTAATGATATGTTTCAAAGCCCAAGTGACTTTTTATGTTAAAAATAACCTTAGAAAAAGATATATCTTTTTGAGTATATAGAAAACGATATCTAATCTGCAAAATTATGAGTTAAAATGAGTAAGTTATGACCATTTTATGCTGCAATTTTCATTCAACCAAATTTTAATGCAAATAATAAAATAGAATTAGAGAGTTTAAGTAGAACTTCCATGAAATACTCATTTTGAGTATTTATTTCGTTTAGGGCTAAGCTTTGGAGGATCTGTAAACCCCCAAATTTTCGGAATCAATTTAGCATAAAACCCTAAACCGGAAGTCAAACAGAACCCTAAAGGTCAACAAAATCGTAGTTTACAGTAACCATTTAAATCCGGCATTGCCGTTTTCTTTGGCCCTGGAAAACGAAGTTGGGATGGTTAGCTAGAAAGTTCATAATAACCATAGGTTATATAAAAATATCAGTTTTGTGAATTTCGAGTGTCCTTCGAACCCGATCGGACACAGTCTCAAAAGACGTGTCCGAGAGCCCGGAATAGTAAAAATATTTCGAATACACCATTAGACTCCTAAAAATATCAGTTTCGTAATTTTTTGTAAGTAAAAATAACAGATATAGCTATTATACGCGTATTTCTTACTACCGGTACTTTATTAGTCATATCTACTTTACATTACACTATTCATTACTATTCTACACTATTCTTTTATCTCTACTTTTTCTTACACCTATTCTTATACACTATATAACTTATAATCCTTACTTTTTATCTTTTCCATAACTTTATTTCACATCTACCTTACATATTACATCTTTCATTTAAAAAAAGTCAAAAAAATAAATCACTCCCCTCTATTCCCTTCATGGTCGGCGCCCCTATGCCCCCCTCTCTCTCAATTTTGTTTCAATTTTTCTTTATTTTAATCACACAAAAATCACTCTACATTTTCCTATAAATATCCCCCTCCTCTTTCACTTCTTTCACACATTCACTACTCACAAATTCTTACCAAAACTCTCTCAATTTCTCCTCTCAAAACTCTCTTAAAATACCATCCCAAAACTCTCTTAAAATATCTCGACAACAACTTCTACCAATAAACCAAAACCCATAACCACATAACCATACCAAAGTCTCCTTTAGATAACCACCTTCTATTATTTTCTTCTTCTTCATGTCATGTAACTTCACATGACCATAGTGTGAGTTTCCAAAAACTACAAGTTATGGAAACTACATTATATTCATGTATTGTTCTTGTTCATGCCAATCCATTTATATTTATGTTGTTTTATTATTGTCTATATATATATATACATATTCTTTAGAGCATATAAGCTCACTTGCAATTTATTTATTTCATGCAAAGCAATTTATTTATTTAATCAATTGCAATTTATTTATTTATTCCTTGCTGAATTAAGACTAGCCTCTAGTCTTAGACTTGTCCTCATCAAATCAAAACAAGTTTTTCTTTCTTACATTTTATTTTGTTTTGGGACTAGTCTACTTCTTAGTCCCAGGAGCCTTGAAAAAGCTAAGACTCCAATACTTGATTTTATTATTTATGTTTCATATTATTTTGTTTACTATTGTTTTCATAATCATGTTCATTTAGATTATTGTCCAAAAAATTTAATAACTAAACAAAAGAAGAATTTTGTCACTTAGAGATAAGTTTATAATCTATAAGATAAACTCATTTCTTTTTACAAAAAGAACTCACTATAATTTTAGAAACTACTTTTACCTTAAAAAGCTACTTAAACCTTTATTACTCCACTTTGTTTTTCAAAAGAAACTATTTATTGATACAAAAATGGGCCTTTTTATAAAAAGATAAACAAAATGAATGGCTAAGGAATTTTCAAGTAAAGACCTTTACAAACAAATAGGCAAAGAAAATCTATGGTTTGAAAACAAAAATAAAGTTATTTCTTTACAAGTTATAAGAAGAAACCACTAAAATTTTAGAAACTACTTTACTATAAAAAGTTCTTAAGTCACATATTGCTCCACTTTGTTTTATCAAGAAAATAAACTTTTATGAATGGATGATTTCTATGAAAAACATAAGGCATGAGAAAGGAATGAGAAATTTTCAAATGAAGATTTTTGTAAACAAATAGACAAGGAAATCTGTACAATAAAAATAAATATGAAGAATAGCATATTTTCTAATAACTCCAAAATAGTATAGAAAACTTAGAAAATAGAAAATTTTATTTTCGAAAAGATACTTAGAAAAATAATAAAATCAACGTAAAGCATTTTAGAAAACAAAAGGGAACAAGGTATTTCATTTCAAGGAAATTGCAAAAACAATTTTTTAAAACTATATTCTTCCAACATTGTTTTATTTAAGAAAAATAATTGGACAACAAAACACTTGAGCATGCTTAAATATGAGTTATATAGTTATAAAAAGAGAATTTTTCAACTATATAGATAACTAAGTATTTATCAAACAAGTTTTGATTTCTTAAACCAAAGTTGTTTTTACTTGGAAAATCCGTGGTGAATTTTGTTGCCACTATTTCGGAGCCTATATGGCTTTATTTGTTGAAAATAATTTTAGAAATGGGTAGATCTTTTCGAGTAGATAGAAATCGGTATATTATATGCACGATTCCGAGTTAAAATGACCAAGTTATGGCTATTTCAAGTTGGGACATTCTTTTATACGAACTTTAACGTTCTTTTGATATTGTTTTGTCAAATTCAAGAAAATCATCAAGGAATACTCATTGTGGGTATTTTCTTTGGCCAGGTGACCCCGAGGAAGGATTCCTTTACCCCGAGGATTATTACGATTAAGAGGAATGTGTGAATGACTCATCCGCTTAGAGGAATAGTCGACATAGCATCGTGAGTTTATTTCCATTAAATGCTATACTTGTTGTACTTGTAAATTAGTTGCATTAGAGTTAGGAAAAGATGAACTGATATGTTTGTAAAATAATTTTTAAGAATAGCGAAGCCGGAATTGTTTTAAATGATTGTTTTAAGTATAGTATTGATTTATATGAAATTCCTTGATCGCTTTAAATCTAAAAATAATTATGCTATGACGTTATAAATAAATGAATTCATGCATACCACGAAGTGAGTCACATTGTATTTTGGGTTATTATCCTTGGGTGAGAATGATAGTAAGTTCATGTCGAAAGCAACACTTGGCGGGAGATCCGAAAGCGATTGCTTGGCGGCTTAAGGGAAATGCTTGGCGGAAGATCCGAAAGCAAGGTCAATCAAGTAGATTCCGAATGCTTGGCGATGAGTGCTCGCGAGCATGAAAACTTTTTAACTAAAACTACTTGAATTGAGGTTATGTATCACCAAACCCTGAATGGAGGGCGTAAATCCATTCAACATATAGTTCCCGGAAAACCCTATGCTTGTTTTGCCCACGTGCTTGTTGCATTACATTTGTTTGTTTAATCAACTTGTTTGAAATCTGGTTACAAGAAGTTATTTATGGAAATAGTTCTCACTAAGCCTATTAGCTTATACCCCGATAGATATCTTTTGCAGTTTCCCTACTTATGATTAAGGCCACGAGGACCCTGCAGGCAGGTAATCTCTTTTGGATAATAGAAATTTAGATAAATGGTAGTATTAGTATTAATGTACAGATATCCATGTAATAGATTAGTGATCAAGGGAAATGCCCCTAAGTTTGTAAAGCCATTAATATAAATGAATGATTATTATGAATCCTCTTTTCTTAATGTGTTATTTATATTTTCTTAAACTTCATAATTCCATATATGGTCCTCTAAAGTTATGAAAGCACGCCTCACACTTAATATAAAAGCTTTTGGGAATGACTAAGGTTGTCATACTTAAGCTTTAATATTGAGTGTGGCGGACTGTCACGTTTAGGGTACCTGTTGGGGCATGACAGGATCCGTATTCGGAGGACTATTACGAGTGAAGGATTTTTAGCAAAGATGGCTAAGTGAGCTTATCTCCTACTTTTTCATACTTATTTGTGCTTGTAGCTAGAGGTACTAGAAGTAGGAAAATATGAAAATGGAATATGCAAGAAAATATTGGTTGAAAGAATACTAAGTATATTAAGACGTGATAATGATGGAGTGTTTGTAAATTCTATGATCACCTTTAAATTACCTTAATTACATGTCAAGAATTATACAAATTAATTCATGCATATCACGATATGAGCCACATTACATTAGCTACTATGCCTTCGGTGGGACAGGAGTATAGTAGTGGGGTTCATAGGGACTCGCAAGTTTGCAAAGAATGGGCACATATGAGCTCGAAAGAACTATTTTAGGATGGAGCGAGTAGGATCCCGAAAGAACTATATAATTGGATTATAGAGTAAGGTTTTGAAAGAGCCCGAAACACCTAACCCTGAATGAAGGGCATAAATCCATTCAAATATATGATTTTAGGCCAATCATATATATTGCTTGCCGTGTTTGATGCATTTTATATGCCTATTTAATAACTTATTTGATTTTCTTGATACGAGTACGCTAATTCGAGAATATTCTCACTAAGTTAGTTGGGCTTACACCCTAATAGGCTTTTATTGATGCGGGACTAATATCTCTTATACTCGAGGTCTCCATTTGTCTTGGTAAGTTTATGCTTTTGAGAAGCTTCTGGGAGAAATCTTTTTGAAGATCATAAAATAGATTTCCTTCAAAATATTTTGGCTTTAGTTATTGTTATATGTAAGACCAAGACTATATTATGATTCTTGGAGATTTATCAGAGGAATGCCCCTGATATGATTTAAAGACCATATTTTTATGATTTTGAAGATAAATGTTTATCTAGATTCTTGTTTGTTATATTTACTTTCTTGAACTACACTTTCCACTGGTGTCTCCTATTGCTATGATGGACATCTTACATATGGTGTTGAAGCTTTCGCGTGGCTTCGGGATGTCATTCTTAAGCTTTAATACATATGTGGCAAACTCTACATTTAGGATATCCTTTAGAGAGTGACAGTTTATGTGCTAACCATTATTTTTTATTAAAATAACTATGACTATATATTTAAAATAATCATGAAATAACTACAACTTCTAAATAAAAAATATTTGTAAATTGTAAAAAAAAATTGCAGTTCTCGGTTCTTGTGGAATCAAAATTGGTGGTTCCATGGACCATGAATTGCCCCAGCCCTGGCAGTTTCAGTTCGAGTCCAAAACCGACCCAAACTGTGCCGACCTCAATTGAAAATTTCTTATTTATTGATGAAATTAGTGTTTATTTATTGCATGTGTAAGTTATTCAGAAATATGAATGTGGAATAAATTATTGTGTTGGTTGATTATTTGAAGATGAAATTGATGAAAACTATGTTAGATGTGTATATATGTTATGTGGCATGAGTTATATGGAGGAAGAAAAAAGCATGTTAAATCGGACACTTTGATCAATTGTGTGAAATTATACATTTAGGCATTGAATTATGGTGCATGAGTTCGTAGAAGTGGTATCTAAATGGATGGACAAAGGGACAGATTTAGCGCGGGGGTTTGGGTAGGCCCCCTGGACTTAGAAAAAATTAATCTTTTGGAATTTTTTTAAAAAGAAAAATATTGATATATTATTTGTATGTTATAAGAGCAAATAATGGCATAAAAGTAATTATAGTCTAATGGTTAAGTAAATGGTTTGTATCCATGATGTCATGGGTTCAAATCTTATTGATATAGTTTTTCTTTTTCAATATACATTTATTACCTACCTATTACTCTCTCTCTCTCTCTCTCTCTCTCTCTTTCCTTTTTTTCTTTTTAACTTTTCTCTTTCATAATAACTAATAAAATTAATTCATTATATTTGTGTACCATAAATAATAATTACATTATGTATTGTACAAATATTTGACTTTATCTCATAAAGTACTACTAAATAAAATTAATTATATAATTTGAGATTTTTGTATTAACTCTATAATTTTTAATTAGTAATTGATTTTCAAGTAATATATATCTCTTGCAAAATACACTAAATACCTTAATTATTTATTAAATGAATTTTTTATACTTATGAAGTTCTAAAAAAATCATAGTGAAATAATTGATAAAAATTATATATATAAGATATAATTAATTATAATAGTGAGTTGATACATATTGATAATTCTAACATTAACTTGACTAAGGTTTGCGCCCCCCTAAAATTGTATCATCCTACGTTTGTCCCTGAATGGACACATGGAAATAGTGTTGATTAACAAATTGTGTGAAAATTGCTTGATTAAATTGAAAAAAAAAATTGATTCAATTGGGACCATATATGGACCAAAGTGGGTTTGGAATTGGTAGAATATAATGTATGAAATTAGGGAAAAATATCCATTTAGGAAAAGAATGGGGAAAATATTCATTTTATGCTATAATTAGCTTATTGAGCAAACCAAGAAGCCTTGATTGAAGTGATTGCATTGTGAGTTGTTTTGGATCATATTAGATGAGAATTTAATGATTTGATAATAATATATGTGAAGGTGACATTAATTTAGGCATAAAACCTGTTATGTGGAATTGTAAATTACGATGACTAATTGTCAAATTTATGAGATTAGAGACTAAATTATTAATGGGTTGCTATATGAGAGAAATTAATTATCTAATCTTAAATATGAAATTGGAAAAATGGAAAAATGAAATATGTGCTTGCAAGTTAATTGATTATGATGTGGGATAAATTGTTATGTAATGGAGTAGTTGACAAAATAGCACTTTATGTGAAATTTTGCATAGTGTGGTGATAAGTGACTGATTGGATATGACTTACTAAATTAAAGTGTGTGCTAAAACTTTGGAGAACATGTTATTTATGATCAAACATGTATAAAATGCAAATTGTCAAGTTACCTTCCATATAAGTTATCTATGGCAAGTATAATGTGGTAAACATGAAAAGTGGCTTGAGATGTACTTATTGGATATGTGATTCAGAGTCTATATGGATATGGAATGTTATACTAAGGAGTTTGATTATCTGTTTTCTAATATGTAATTATGAATTATGGAAAAGTATAATGGAGAAAAATATGACCAATTTATACTTGCATGCCAATTCAATATTAAATGAGAATATAGTTTATGAATTTACACTTGTATGTAAATTATGAATATTTATGGAGTTAAAATGTTAGTTGAATATGTAGTTATGGCTATGGAGAACATGTTGAAAATTTGGAGATATATCATGTTATTGCTAATAAACCATGTGTAGAGTGCATGTTTAAGCTTAAATTATCAAGTTTCTTCACATATAAGTTTCCTATAGCTAGATGCTATGAAGTTTGGTTTAAGACATGTTTACTTAGTATGAGATTAGTTGATAACTTAATTATATTGGTCAAATTCAGTTTTGGACGAAAACATGTTCCTATACATATTTTTCTCATCCTACCTTTTCTAATAGTTAAATATAAATAGGCTAGACTCTAAGGTTTTTTCTTTTTTTTTTTTTTAATAACTAAAAGAAATTCCAAGGAGAGATATTCATAATGGATATGGATGATAGGATTTCTAAATGAATTATGACCTAGTAATTAAAATAAGGACCTATTCATAATAAGAATATGAGATAAATTAATTTAGGATATAAATGACTTGTTCTTATAAATAGTGATCTTAGGTCACTAACTCTTAACTAAATAAGAGTTGGTTACCTTAAAAGCAGATCAATAGTGAGTTATTGTACCTAAACTTCTAAACTAACTCAAACCTAGCTAATTAATTAGACTCAATGTACGCAAATGAGTTTAGCCCTCAACTAGGATCCATAAATAGGTGGACCCTAGCCCAAGTAATGCAAATAGTGAGAATTAAAAAAATGGTCAAATTACTTGAAGCATCGTCTTAATACGAGCTTTGGACTCATGAACAGCTAATATCTATCAATCTTGGAAAAGAGGAAAAGGTTTCATATAGATTAGTAGGTAAGCAGTAAGCACATATTCTTTGTTAAGATAGAATCTAATAACTAAACTAATACTTAAACGTGGCTTAATTATTTGTTACTTGCTCCTTAACCACTTACTGTAGGAAGTGGCACCCTTTAAATTGGGTTGCAAGCCTGATCTCAACTTCGAAAGGATACGATAGATTAGATGCTTAAGCCCCCTAAGTGTGCATTGTTGGGCACGATAGGTAGTTGATAAAAACATATTAGGAATACTCAAGAGAAGGGGGGTGAATTGAGTATTCGCCCTGAAAGCTGAAATAATTATTTTTAAGTTAATAGATCAAAAATATAATTTGCAGTAGATGGATAACAATAGATATAATGCGTAAATTAAAAAGATAGAGATAGAGAAAATCAAGCTAATATTTTAATGTGGAGTTCGTCCTTCTTCCTACTTTCTACAGTCCACCATATGCCTTAATCAAGGTCTTCATCACAACTTGTATTATTTTCATAAATTAGCTCAAGGTGAGCAATTACACTATTTAGGAAATAAAATATTTTCTCTTTTTCTAAATGCTCTTAAATGAATAGCAATAAATAAGAACAGAGCACTAGAGTGTATTTTGCTCTCTCTTTTTGATTTGTAGATTTATGTACAAGACTACAACAAAAATAAATTTTTTTTATCACAATTAAGAGCTTGTTAATGATTTTGGCACTTCGTTTTCTCCCCCTATTTTCGCTTCAGTCTACCTTGGTCTACAAGGACTTGAGTATATATAGCCTTCAAAATTCAAAAGTCTATTAGATACAACATCTATGAGTAGCCAATCATTTAATGCACTTCAACGGCTCTTTTCTTGCCACATTAGCTTTAGTATTTAAAGATGTCGTGACTCAAATGCTTGTCACGCCTTAGCTTATCGCGCCCCAACTTTGCCTTCGATAGCCTTCCTACACGCGTGCTTCTTCGAGCTTCAAATTTGAAATGTCGTTCCCCAAGTCTTCATTATGTCAAGCCCTTGACGTGACCCATGGTGAACACCGTAAGACTTTTATCTTTGTCGAGTTTTAATTTTGGACTGGTCGCACCCTAACTCTTTAACATGTAGAGTCTTCGATGTGACCCATGACAAGTATGTTCATTTCTATAACTTGTTGCGCTTCACACTTGAGCTTGTCGTACCTTGATCACTGGCTTGTCTAGGCCTCATCCGAGCCCTCGACCACTAATTCTTCATATTTTAGCTTATTGAGCTTTGGCTTTAGCTTTGTTGTGTCTTGATCACTTGATTTTGGCTTGCTCTCGACAGCTTCTGCTTTTTGTTAAAACCTACAGAAAAACTCTACAAACATGCACAATATGTATATATATTTATTTATGAATAATTAAGTGTATTTTACATCAATTAAATACTTAATTGTGCATTATATTGTCTCATCAAAATCCACATTGAACACTCGAGTTCAAAAATCTCTCCTTTTTTAATGAGAACAATTTATGCACGATTAACTCGTATTCACTTCAGCATACTCTCCCTTAATAACGTATCTAATGTATACTATACTTAATATGTCATTTTCTCCCCCTTTATATATATATATATAATATATACAAAACAAACTATATGCATACCATTAATTGTGCATCCTATAATTGTCTCCCTTTGTACTCATCAAAAACAAACATTATAGCTTTAATATAAAGTGAGGAAGATGCACATATAATATACAAGATTCAGCTCAAAATTATTGCCTCATCAACAAAGGACTTCACATAATTTCTTACATCCATGCAAAACTTTACACCACTTACCTACGCATAGGTAGGACTTCACCACTTTCCTATACACAGATAGGACTTCACCACACTTGCCTATACATTAATAGGACTTCACTACATTTGCCTACACATGGGTAGGAATTACCACACTTGCCTACATCCACATAGTGCTTTCACCGCATTTGCCTCAACTCATGTGGCTTTACTCCATAATGCCTACACATAGTAGGGCTTCACCACATATCATACTCACATAGTAGATTTGTAATCACAACAGATCATTATCATAGATGTAGATTATGCAGCAGCTAAAAATAGATCAAATCAATAACAAATCATCATAGAGATAGATCACATCGATCACATATAAGATTTTTAGACATTATAGTTTTTAGTAGCTAGTTTAGCGCAAAAACATGCTCTATATTAACTTGGTTCAATAGTATTTAGCAATCATATTACTTGATCATTCTCATTTCTCTTCTTAAAGTGTAAAAACAAACTTCATTCAAGGGTTTTATAAACATATTAGTAATTTGATAGTTTGAATCAACAAATTCCAAACTAATATCTTTGTTTAGAACATGATCTCTAATGAAATGATATCTAATTTGATATGTTTAGTCCTTGAGTGTTAGATAAGATTTTTAGTAAAATTTATAGTATTTGTATTATCACAGCGAATTGAAACATTTTTAAAATTAAATCATAATCAAGCAACATTTGTTTCATCCATAAAATTTGTGTATAACAACTACTAGCTGCTATATACTCAGCTCCAGCAGTTGAAAGTACAACCAAGTTTTGTTTCTTTGAGTGCCAAGATACTAAAGAATTTTGAAGAAGATGACATGTGTCGCTTGTGCTTTTTTCGATCTACTTTGCATCCAGCAAAGTCAGCATTAGAGTATCCAATGATCGAAAGAAGTAAATTTTAGCTACCACAAGCTAATTTCAATAATGTCTACAAGATACTTGAAGAAGTGTTTTACTGCACAAGTGTGATTCTTTTGGGCAATATTGACATCGTGCACATACATATAT
Organism: Combretum micranthum; assembly: GCA_024138025.1. Lineage (NCBI taxonomy): Eukaryota > Viridiplantae > Streptophyta > Magnoliopsida > Myrtales > Combretaceae > Combretum > Combretum micranthum. The sequence goes on from JAMXBD010000561.1 coordinate 281,605, forward strand.
CGTGAACATGATGTCAAATCTAGGAGCTGTTAAATATAATAAACTACCTATCATGCCTCTATAAAGCTTTTCACACGCATTTTTGTCATTTTCATCTTTATCAAGCTTTATACTTGTATTCATAGGTGTTGGTTTAGATTTACAATTATCCATTTTAAATACTTTCAACAATTATTTTGTATGTTTCTATTGATTGATAAAGGTTCTATTTTCAAAGTGTTTGATTTGAAGACCAAGAAAATAATTGAGTTCCCCCATTATACTCATTTCAAATTCATTCTTCATGAACTCAACAAATTCATTTATAAGACTCATATTCGTAGCTCCAAACACAATCATCTATATAGATTTGTACGATCAATGTATCAGACTTGTGATTTTTAATGAATAAGTTATCAACTTTTCCTCTTAAAAACTATTATTTAACAGGAGGTTACTAAGTCTTTCATTCTAAGCTATAGAAGCTTGTTTTATTCTATAAAGAGTTTTGTTTAATTTAAAAACATGATCGAAATTCATTATTTTTGAAACCCAGTGGTTGCTCTACATAGACTTCTTTCATTATAAAACCATTTTAGAAAGCGCTTTTAACATCCATCTGAAAAAGAGTAAAATTTTTTAAGACAGTAAATTTCAAAAGCATTCTTATAGATTCTAGTCTAGTAATTGGGGTACAAGTCTCATCAAAATCAATTCATTCTTCTTAATTATAGCCTTTAGCAAACAATCTAACCTTATTTCTTGTCATTAAGCCAGATTCATTAGGCTTGTTTCTAAACACCCATTTGGTTCCTATAAAAGCTCTATTATCAGGTTTGGGAACCAAATTCCATACATCATTCCTGGTGAACCAGTTTAATTCAATCTTGCATAGCATTAATCTAAAATTCATCTTCTAATGATTTCAACATTTTTAGGCTCAATTTGTGATAGAAACACAAGATTACTTAGATTCCTTAAGGCTAATCTTTCGAACTCTATTCAAAGGCTCACCAATTATTAGATCTTTTGAATGAGCTTTTGCATATTTCCATTCTTTAGGTAAATCATGATTATTAGATTCATGCACATCATCCACTTTATCATTTTTATGATTATTTCCAAGAGAAAAACTATCACGCCCAAGGGTACCTAAACGTAACAGTCCGCCACACTCAATATTAAAGCTTAAGTATGATAACCTTAGCCACTCCCAAAAGCTTTGATATTAAGTGTAAGGCGTGCTCTCACAATTTTAGAGGACCATACTTGGAATTATGAAGCTTAATTAGATATAATAACATATTAAGAAAAGAGGATTCATAATATTCAATTACTTATAACAATGATCTTTACAACTTAGGGACATTTCCCTTGATCACTAATCTATTACAAGAATATTTGTACATCATTACTAATACTACACTTCATCTAAAATTTCCTTTATCCAAAAAGAAATTACCTGACCGCAGGGTCCTTGTGGCCTTAACCATAAATAGGGAAACTGCAAAAGATATCTATGGGGGTATAAGCTAACAGGCTTAGTGAGAATTATTTCCATAAATAACTTCTTGTAACAAAATTTAAATCAAGTTGTTTAATCAAACAAATAGAATGAAACATACATGTGGGCAAACAAGGCATGTGGTTTTCCGAGAACTATATGTTGAATGGATTTGCGCCCTTCATTCAGGGTTTGGTGATACATAATCTCGAAACAAGTAGTTTTTAATAAAAAGTTTTATGCTCTCGATCAATATCACCAAGCATATGAAGTCTACTTGAATTGAGCCTTGCTTTCGGATCTTCCACCAAGCATTTTCCTTTTTCTATAACACTGCCAAGCAAACGCTTTCGAACACTCCGCTAAGTGTTGCTTTCGACATGACCTTACTATCATTCTCACCCAAGGATAATAACCAAATGCAATGTGACTCACTTCGTGGTATGCATGAATCCATTTATTTATAATATCATAATATTATTATTATCAACTTTAAGGCGATCAAAGAATTTCATACAAAGCAAGTGTTATACTAAAACAAAACATTTAAATCAACTCCGGCCTCGATATCCTTAGGATTCTTTCAAAGAATTATTTTACATACATATCCATTTGTCTTTTCCTAGCTTTAATGCAACTAAATTACAAGCATAACAAATATAGCATTTAAAGGAAATAAACTCACGATGCCATGTCAACTATTCTTTTCTACGGATGAGTCGTTCACACACTCCACTCAATCGAAATAATCTTCGGGATATAGGTATCCTTCCTCGGAGTCACCTAGCCAAAGAAAATACCCAAAATGAGTATTTCTTGATGATTTTCTTGAATTTTGTCAAAACAATGTCAAAAAAACGTTAAAGTTCGTATAAAGGAAGGTTCCAACTTAAAATGGCCATAACTTGGTCATTTTAACTCGAATCGCGCATATAATATACCGATTTCTATCTACTCAAAAAGATCTATTCATTTCTAAAACTATTTTTATCAAACTAAACCATTTAGGCCCTAAAACGGTGGTGATAAAATTCACCACGAATTTTCCAACTCAAAAACAACTTTGGTTCAATCAATCAAAATTTGTTTGATAAATACTTAGTTATCTATATAGTTGTAAAATTCACTTTCTATGGTTACTTAGCTTATATTTATTCATGCTGAAGTGTTTGTTGTCCAATCATGTTGCTCAAGTAAAATCATGTCGGTTTTGGAGTTTTAGAGAAATATAGTTTACAAGAATTCATTTTTTTTGTAAATATCTTTAAATGAATATTTTGTTTCTTTTGTTTTCCAAAGATGTTTTGTTATATATATATATATATATATATATATATATATATTTCTAAGTAACTTTTTGAAGATAAAATTTCTCCTTTCTAAGTTTTCTATATTAATACTATTTTTCTTATTTATTTTTGCTATATAAATTTCTTTGTATATTTGTTTGAAAAATATTTATTTGAAAATTTCCTCATCCTTTCCTCATATTATGTTTTTCATAGAAATTAACCTTGCATAAAAAATTATTTTCTTTATAAAAACATAGTGGGATAACAAGTGATTTAAGAAGCTTTTTATGACAAAAGTAGTTTCTAAAATCTTAGTGGGTTCTTTTTGTAACTTGAAAGAGATAACTTTATTTTTGTTTAAACCATAGATCTTATACTTTACATAAACTTATTTCTAAGTGTCAAAATCTCCTTTTTGTCAATTATTTTTAGGACTTAAAATCTTGGACAACAATTTAAATGAACATGAACTATGAGAAAATAATAGCAAATAAAATAACATCAATAATAAAGTCAAGTATTAGGAGTCTTAGCTTTTATCAAGGATCCCGAGACTAAGAAGTAGACTAGTCCCAAAATAAAAATAAAATGAAAGAAAGCAAAATTTGTTTTGACTTGATGATGACAAGTCTAAGACTAGAGACTAGTCTTATAACAAGGAATAAATAAATAAATTGTATTGCAAATGAGCTTGTATGCTCTAAAGAATATGTATATAATATATATATAGATAATAATAGTAACAATAATATGAACAAAAGTAATAAATGAACATAAATAAATTTTCATGAACAAGAACAATACGTGAATATAATGTAGCTTCATAACATTTAGTCTTTGGAAACTCACACTATGGTCATGTAAAGTTACATGACATGAGAAGAAGAAAATAATATGAAATGGTTACCTAAAGAAACTTTTGGTAGTGTTATGTGGCTTTGGTTTTTGTTGTAGATAGAAGTGGTTTTTGGAATAAATTTGAGAGAGTTTTGGGGGGATATTTGGAGAGAGTTTTGAGAAGAGATTTTGAGAGAGTTTTAGTAAGGAATTTATAGGTAGTAATTGTGTGAACGAAGTGAAAGAGGAGGGGGGTATTTATAGGAAAATGTGGAGTGATTTTTGTGTGATTAAAATAAAAGAAAAATAAAACAAATTGAGGATGCATAAGGGGGAGGGGGCACCAGCCATAGTGAGGAGAGAGGGGGAGTGTTTTTATTTTTTTTTTGTAATTTGTGGATTAAACGAAGTAATAAATAAAGTAGATGTGAAATAAAGTTATGGGAAAAGTAAAAAGTAAATGTTATAGGTTATGGTGTGTGTAAAAGTAGGTGTAAGAAAAAGTAGAGATAAAAGAATAGTGTAGAATAGTAATGAATAGTGTAATATAAAGTAGATATGACTAATAAAGTACCAGTAGTAAGAAAATACGCGTATAAATGCGATATTTGTTATTTTTACTTACCGAAAAATTACAAAATTGATATTTTTGAAAACCTTATATTTTTATGAGTCTAAAGGCATATTCAAAATATTTTTACTATTCCGGGCTCCAGGACACTTTTTCAAGAACCGTGTCCGATCGGGTTCGAGACGAGTTGCGGTTTTACTAATCTGATCTTTTTATGCTACCTTAGATAATTCTGCACTATTCTACATTCTAAACTTCTACTTATCCTTATCGAGTTTCTTATTTGGGAGTGCCGGACTTAAGCTATTACGTCTAACTAGGGTTTTGTTGACCATTAGAGCTCCGGTTGACTTCTGGTTTAGGGTTTTAGGCTAAACCGATTCCAAAAATTTGGGGGTTTACAAAAACTATTCAAATCAGCATAAACAACATTCACATCATCATTTAAGCATACATTAGGCAAGGGATCATTAAAAACAACATGTATTGATTCTTCAACAACTAATGTTCTTTTATTAAATACTTTGTACGCTTTGCTTGTTAAATAATATCTTAAAAATATTCCTTCATCACTTTTAGAGTCAAATTTAGCCAATTGTTCTTTTCACTACTACATTTTATGTTTACGGCAACGGTCACAAACTGTTGCTATAGACCTTTAAACTGTTGCATTTGATTTTAGGCAACAGTTTTGCAACCGTTTCATTTGACCTCTGTTGCCTTTTCTTAAGGCAACGGTTAATACCTTCAACTGCAACACTTAATGGAACGGTTGCTATATTAGTTTAAAGCAATGGTTTTAAGTTTAGCATATGCAACAGTTCGAACACAAAAGCAACGGTTTTATAAATTTTAATGCAACGGTTTGGTATATAAACTGCAACGGTTTATCATATATCTAAAACAACGATAATGAAAACTAATGCAACGGTTTATGCAAAGTTATTGCAATGGTTTTCATATCAACATGCAAGAGTTTATCCTATATCTAAAGTAACGGTTATAAAAGCTAATGCAATGGTTTATGAATATCTACTGCAACAGTTTCTAAATATAATTGCAACAATTTATCCAATATTTAAAGCAATGGATATAAGAGCTAGTGCAATGGTTTATATCATAGATTTAATGTAATAATTATTGATAATAATTAATCTTAGTATCTATTATTTTAGAGTTCGATATTACAAAACCTGTAAACATTATAAACTTTTATGTTACAATATAAATTATAAATATAATAATACTCACAAATTATATCTTTGCATATAATTAAACTTTAGAAATCTCATGAGTAATAACTTTTCAATGTACTCAAATGAGTAATTGTTTGAGTTTACAATGCAAGATAGGAATAATAAGGTTCTGAATACAATTAAACAGTAGTCACAACAAAATGACCATCATACAAATTAATAACAAGGTTTCTAATATGATAATATTTAAACAAACTTCAAAATCATTAAGAAGTGGAAGATATCTATAATTTTTTATCATGTGAAGATTTCGGCATATCCACTCTAATCTTCATTGTTTTCAACATCATTTTCCTACAAAAGAACAAAAGAAAACAATAGTGTTAGATATGAATTCTTCGTATTTATTACTAAAAACTTATTTAAGTATTTAAACATAAAATGTTCATATAAACCATCAAAAAGTTACCTGGATCGGAGGATTATGCATGCCATTTGAAGATTGTGTATTGCATAAAGTACGTTGATTTGGTGCACTACAAGCATCACCGGGAGACCTTACTTCTGGAGCCAAGTTACCTATGATGTTAGCATCAATATTCAAGCTAGGATTGACCATTTGAAGTTGTGATAGAAGCATTGACATGATTTCCTTAGTCATTTCAGTCCTTTGTTGTTGCATTCTTCGTTCTAGTTCTACTTCCATATCTCTTTGCATTTCTTCCTTTAATCCTGCTTTGATAGATTCTATAAATTCTTGCGGTGCTCTTAAAGATGACTTACTAACTACTCCTTTTTCTTTCAAAACAGATGAAGTGACACCCTTCCCATAAAGTCTAACACGTCCATTATGCTCTTTTCCATAACTTCAGAAAATACATCAACTGTTTCTTACTTTCTTCATCTTGTTCAAATTGTTGAGATTGTAGTGCCTCCATTCGTGCCTACCATCATTAAGTGCATGTTATAATTTAGAAGTATGTTTTCAATATGTACCAATACAAAGGGTCCCATCATAAATTTAAAAAAAAAAAGAGAGAGAAGAATGCTCACAATTTTATTTTGTACATCCTCATCAGATTGTTTGTACTCTCGTTCAGGATTTCTTTTTTGAGTAGCAATATATAACTCCAAACGAATAGGCGGTGCTTTATCCTCCTTTGCATTTTGCTAAATGAAATGATAGTCAATATTATCACTTAACTTGTGATAATTAATTTGCAAATAACATTACATAGCAATAAAATAATACTAGATAAAGTTCTTACCAATTCATTACGCACTCTAGCTAATGTTTTTGGTCCCATGGTATGATTGTCTTTCTGTTTTCCCCTGTTCACTTTGTTTATAGTAGACATTTTCTGCTTATCCAAGAAATCATAATTAGTTTTTTAGTTCTAAATGTAAAATTAACAATACAAAAATTCATTGTATGATACAAATATATTATACCTTTGCCTTATCAGAACTCCAATAATTCAAAAGATATCTAAATTGTTCTTCTGGCACATTTTTTGGCTTGTTCTGCAGTCTGTCTTTGTTAGTCATATATTTTGTATAATATGATTGCTTCAATCTACTTTTGTGAATCCTCCAGTCATCACCAATCGCTCAAGGACCCATTTTTTACCTTCTAGAGGAACTGCATATTTTTTCTATGATAGTAAACCGATTAGTTCAATGAATGTTTAACTAATTAAACCAAGAGGAAAAGAAAAGTTAAAAAAATATTTAGCTTACTTGCACATATTCCCACAATTCTTCCTTAGTTGTCATTTTATGCCAAGTCTCAACATTCAAAGGTGCAAGAGTTGCATTTCGAGCCAAAGTCCCTAAAAAGTTGCTAAATTCATTCAAAGTCCGATCATCTGGACCAACAGGCTGGTTATACTCATTCAAAATAATTGGTTTACGATCTTCTTCCGAACGAGCATGCACCTCCTTCATTACTGTTGGTCCTCGGGTTTTTTTCTTTTCTAAATGAGTTAATAAAAAAATTAGAACAAATATAGCATAAGAATACAGGATCATACAATTTACTGATATAGTCAAATATGAGAACAGTCATTATTATTTTTACAGAAAATGATAAATTTTCTAAAGCATATAGTGTTGAATAAAAAATCTAAAGCAGAAAATAATAAATTTTCTAAAGCATATAATGTAAATGCAAGAGCTGATTTGTTGTTACTGCTGCTGCTTTTCCTTCTTTTTTCTTTTTTATACCCTTTTTTTTAATGGGGTCCACTTGTGCATGACTAGGACTAGTAAGTGCGTACCTTATTGTGTATCCAATGCAAAAATTTTGTCTAAAACATCCTTTAAGGTTTGCCAATATCTTTGGATCCTTACTAGCAGAACCGTTAATTGTCGAGCCAATGTCCTTAGGTCTGATATTAACAATCATTTTCTTTATTCTTTTTTTCCACGACAAAACCCTCTTAAGTAAACTCCATGTTGATAGCAAAGCATACAGATTTGCTTGTTAGCATGACATCGCTTAGCCTGGTGTGATGCCATGAACGACTTAAGCTTAATTCACTTAATAGATAGATAAAAACAAAGAAGGATCCCTTGGTGGAAAAGGAACAACCAGTATATTGCTTGCCAGACAACTCACTTGCCTTAGAGAGTCACTTCTAAAACATTTGCAGAAGATATACAAGACCGCCTATCCAATGATTGATAAAAAATCTAAAGCATAGGTACGAGAAAATAAAAAATCGATGACTAATAGACAAAGTCCTTTGCAGAAATTAGTTAACAGACAGGGCTTTTAATTTTGAAAATGATTACACACTCAACCAAAATCTAAAGCAAGATATCTGTTGATTTTTTTTTTTTTTGCTTTTATATTTATTTCTGCCCAAGAGTATATCATAACTAGACCACGCAGTCCAAATCAAAACTGCTAAAAAACAACTATATTCGTAATTTTTTTATTATTTCAGTGATACTTAGAAGTAGAATTCCATACCTTTATTTTTAGGATCTTGTTCATCTCCAAGAGCATCAACTTGATTGTCTTGTTGTGAGTGTTGCTGTTCTTGGTGTTCATCTTGATCTTCTTGGTATTGATAATGTTGGTCTTGCTGTTCATCTTCATTTGCTAGTTGCTCACAATGTCTTTCTTCAATCTCTTCCAATTGTTCCCTCTCCTCTTCTTCCATTTCAAGCTCTTGATATGTGTGACTTCTTTTTAACATCCTTAAAAAATTTGAAGAATAACCTATTGAATGTTGAGGAAGTTGTCCTAGAGTTTGGTGCGGATGTGAAGAACCATGAGATACAGATTTCTTCAAAAGCCCTGACAATTGATTTTTCCCTTGCTTTTGTAACACAATGCCTTGAGAATGTGATGATGGCTTTTGCATCCCTGGAGCATACTTCTTAGTAGGATCTTTTCTTAGTTTATTCATTTTATACCTTCACCTGGAACCCAAAAAAGAAGAAAAAAACCATACACACATATATTAGTCTCATAATAAGATGTAAACAAATGTAAATAAAAATTGAAAAAAAAAAAAAGAAAGTACTTTATTTAACATGTTTGATACCATATACAAAATTAATCTCTTATGAACATTCTGGATTCATCCAATCCCAATCTGTATCATCAAAATCGGAATCTTCATCATTATCATCTACTATAGGTTGAGGGTTCATCATGTTTATAGGCATGTCAACCGTTGTTCTTGGTTCATCATCTCGAGATAGATTAATATTTTCAATATCCTCACTATCAATAAGATTTGGTTGTATCGCTTGCTCATGCCAATAAATGTTTTGCACGTTCGATCCACTTTGTTCAATAAGATCAAACAAATCTCTAGGCAATCTTTCCATGACATAATGCCATCCTTCTTCAATAGGATCTTCTACATAGAAAACCTGATGAACTTGTGAGGCCATAACAAAAGGATCATTCAAATAACATAGCTTATTGAAGTTAACTCGAGTAAGTCCATACTCGTCTACTTTCACTTCAAACCAATCACATCGGAAGAGGACAAAATCAAATTGACCCCAATAATCTACTTTGAGGATTTCCTGAATGGCTCCATAGTAAATAACATCTCCTTTAGTTGGATTTTGATCCTTTGAAGATGCAAAACTATCTGTCCATGATGTTATAGTAACTCCACTATTTTGAGTTTTACATCTTGCATCACGTTCTCTTGTGTAAAATCGATAGCCATTAATAAAATATCCTTTATATTTCTTTGCCACAATGTTAGGACCTTTTGACAACCACATGATATGAGGCGCAACTTGCTCTTGCTTAACTTTATCTTGAAACCACTTTATAAAATCCTTACTATGGCTTCTTGCACTTTGCCATCTACTCCTTTTGCCTCGACTATTTAGTAGTTCTTGATGTTCTCTACATAGGTAAAATTTTCAACTTTTAAGTGCTTTTAAATATATTAATCAGAAAAAATAGCAAATAAATTTGTTGAAAAAATTGTATTTTACCTGATAAATCTTTCAACTTGCTCATCTCCACAATTAAACAAGATGTACCGATGTGCTTGAGCCCAAGAAACATCATCTAAAGAAATTGCATTAGCCTTTCGTTTTCTCTTACCCCCTATTGGATGGCCCATCGTTGGAAAAACTAATGATGACCCATTTGTTTCATTACTTTTTTCCCAAAACATTGACCTCCTTTTCAATCTTGTCTTCACACCGTCATGCATATATCTTGAGCAAAATGTCAAACACTCATCAGCTAGGTAGCCTTCAGCTATAGATCCTTCTGGATGACTTTTATTACGAACAAAACTTTTCAAATCACATAAATACCTCTCAATGAAGTACATCCAACGATAATGCACAGGTCCACCAAGCCAAATTTCATAAACCAAATGAATAGGTAAATGTACCATTATATCAAAGAAACTTGGTGGAAAAATCCTTTCAAGCTGGCAAAGAACTTCAATAATTTCATTTTGCAAATAGTCAAGATCTTCTGGTTTAAATTTTTTATTGCATATCCCTCTAAAAAAGGCACATAATCTGATCAAGGGAATTGCCACATGCTTTGGTAGAGTTTTCCTAACAGCAACTTGAAGTAAATAATGCATCATAATATGGGCATCATGAGTTTTATAACCTGAAATTTTCCTCTCTGAAATATGCACACACCGACTAATATTTGATGCACAACCTTGAGGTAATTTTGCATTTTTCATGACTGTACAAAAGATTTTTTTCTCCTCAGAAGTCATAGTGTAACAAGCTTTAGCATAAATTACACGATGGAAATCATTGGAAGCAATAGGATGAAGTTCCTTTCTAATGCCCATATCTTGCAAGTCAAATCGAGCATTCACATGATCCTTTGATTTGCCAGGAATGTCTAATAGTGTTCCAAGCAAGCTGTCACATATATTTTTCTCTATATGCATCAAATCCAAGTTATGGCGACATGTGTTATACCTCCAATATGGCAATTCAAAAAATATAGACCTTTTTCTCCATGGACCATCTTGTTTCTTCTTTTTTTGCTTTTTTCCATACACATTCTCTAAATTAGAAGTAAAACCCAATACCTCAATGCCCGACAAAGGAATTGGTGCATTCCTTACCTCTACATCGCCATTGAAAGATTTTTTATCAAATCTCCATGGGTGGTTAGTATCCAAGAACCTGCGATGATCCATGTACACAGTCTTTCTACTATGCTTCAATTGTCGAAAAGCAGTTCCATAATTACAAGAAGGACACGCTAATCGTCCTTTAGTGCTCCAACCTGATAACATAGCATAAGCAGGAAAATCATTGATGGTCCAAAGTAAGGTTGCATGCATCATAAAATTTTGCTTATTGAAAGCATCATAAGTTTTGACTCCAAACTCCCATAACTCTTTCAACTCTTCAATTAATGGTTGCAAGTAAACATCTATATCTTTTCCTGGACTACTTGGGCCTGGTATAAGCAAGGACAACATCAGATTCTCAGGTTTCATTGACATCCAAGGTGCCAAATTGTAGTTTATTAAAACAACTGGCCATGTGCTATGAGCAATGCTCATTGTACGAAAGGGATTAAAACCATCACTAGCTAAGCCCAATCTTACATTGCGAAGCTCTTGACAAAAATTGGGATACCTTAAATCAAAATCCTTCCAAGCTTGACCATCAGCAGGATGCCTTATATAGCCATCTTTGGGACGTTCATCCATATGCCACCTCATAGACTTTGCTGTCTCTGAGCACATATATAACCTTTGAAGTCTAGGTTTCAATGGGAAGTGCCTCAACACCTTTGCAGGAATTGGGTGCTTAAATTGGCTGTCACTATTTCTTTGAAGGTCTTCAACACATTTCCATCTGGAAGCACCACAAACACGACATTGATTTGCTTCTTCATCGTCCTTCCAAAATAAGATACAATCATTTGGACATGCATGTATTTTTTTATAATCCAAACCCAAATCTTTTACTACATTTCTTGCTTTATTGAAAGACTCCGGAATTTGTGCATTAGGAAATGCCTCCTTTAATAACTCTAAAAGATCAGCAAATGCTACATTACTCAATCCATGGATGCATTTAAAGAGATACAACCGGATCGTGAAGGAAAGTTTTGAAAAATTTTTACAACCAGGGTACAACTCTTGCTTGCCTTCCTCCACCAATTTATAAAATTTCTTAGCCTCGGTAGTTGGCTCCTCTCTAATCTCCTCATCATTGTTTTGAAATTCTGTAGCTACTTCTCTAAAATTATCATACAATAACCCATCAATATCATCTTCCATGGGCAATGAACTGTCATTGGCATCACTATCATCTACAACATTTTGGTTAAACCTTGATGATGATCCCTCTCCATGAAAAACCCATTCAATATATCCCGGAGTGAAACCATCACATATCAAGTGTTCATAAACAATATTTCTACGGTACCAATATCTATGACAACACTTCTTGCATGGACAAGCAATTTCCTCTCCTTGAGCTGTCTCAGCAAAAGCCATATCCAAGAATTCTTCCAATCCATGAATATACTCATTACTCGTTCTAGGATATGACATCCATCGTTTGTCTCCTTTATCCATGAGTAAAATCTTACTGGAAACAAAAAAATATTAAGTAATATATTTTAAATATATCTTAACCCATCAAACACACATAGATTACTAAGAATTTAGCATAAGCACTGGTCCTTATATTAGAGTATACCAGCATGTGGAATATATATATATATATATATAAAAGAGAAGAAGAGGAATCACGCTGATATGTACGGGCGTACATTAATAGTCAAGGGAGGGTCAAGTGCAAACAGAAGCCAGTACGCCCCTATGTACGGGGTGGTTTTATACAGACTTGTTCCAAAATGGAACCCGAGATCAGCACGCCCCTTTGTACGGGCGTACATAATACAACATGAAGAATGGGCCATTCCAGAGTCTACCAAGGGGTTCTATACGGGCGTACATTAATAGTCAAGGGAGGGTCAGTGTAAACAGAAGCCAGTACGCCCCTATGTACGGCGCTATTTTATACAGACTTGTTCCAAAATGGAACCCGAGATCAGCACGCCCCTTTGTACGGGCGTACATAATACAACATGAAGGGAGGGTCAAGTGCCTCACTCGAAGAGCATTCTCACAATCTCTCCTGCCTCCATTCCTTAAAGAGCTCAACTCAAAGGTTCATAGTAGAAGAATGAAAAGGTATGTATTAGGTTTCCTTCGTCTATCAAAATTGCAAAATTCTCAGTGCCATTCTATCGAACAGTTTGCGTGAAAACTGAAGAAAAATCATACAGACCACAAACATTAAAAATTAAAGCATTGATTGAGAGAGAGAGTACCTTAAGGAGGAACCAAGAAGTATCTTATTATCTTCTTGTTAAAATGGTTCAGCTACCACCTTCTTCTTCTTATGTTTGTGAGGAAGCGAATCGAATGAAGAAAAGATCTGTTAAATGGAAAAAAAAAATGAAATGTGGAAGATCAATACCAACATTCTGATTCGCAAAGATCAATTCTTTACATCAATCTAACAAAGCCCCAGACGAATTGAACACAATGCTACTCGACCGAACAAAATGAACCCAATTTTCACAAAAACAAACAAAATCTGAGGGTTTTAATTTAAATTGGCAGAGACGCAATTGCTGATGGAAATGATAATAACCTTACTTATACGTATCAAATAGGATAAACCTAGTTTTAGTCATCAACCTTTTGACCAATATTCTGCTTAGTCAAAACCAGATAAAATGTAAACAGAGAGCGAGAGAGAGAGAGAGAGGAGAGGGGGGGGGGGGGGGGGGGGGGGGGGGGGGGGGTAAATCGGCAGAGACGCAATTGCTTATGGAAATTAAGCCCGCTTTTTTTTCCCTCTATCTATTGGCGCGCTGTTTTTAAAGTGAAAAAGGCAATGGTTTATTATTGTTGCCTTACATTTAAAAGTGGCAACGGTTGTAATATAACCTTTGCCTAAATTGTCTAAGGTAACACTTTTTTATTGAACCGTTGCTTAAGATAATATAATTATGTAACAGTTTTATAACGTTGCATTAACCGTTACATATTAAATTATGACAAGGGTTATCAAACCGTTGCTATGTATAGTGTTGCCTAAATTCATTTTCTTAGTAGTGTTCATTGTTTAAAATATAACATTTAGTGACAAAAAGATGGAAATAAGATATATTATGTCTCATGCCTTTTAAAGCTCATGGAGGTTTTCTTAATAATTAGTCTTATAAAAACTCTATTTGTGATATATCAAGTAGTATTTACAGCTTTAGCCTAGAAATATTTTTGTAAATTATTTTCACACAACATGGTTTTAGCCATTTCAATTAAAGTTATATTTTTCCTTTCGGCTACACCATTTTTTTATGGAGTTCTAGAAGCCCAAAAAGTATGTTAAATGCCATAATTACTGCAAAAGATTTTCATTTCATGATTTTCAAATTCTCCCCATGATCGCTTTGAATTGTAACAATGTTAAGTTCTTTTTCATTTTGGACTTTCTTGTAATATTTAAAAAAGACATGATTTGTTTTGTCTTTAGATGCAAGGAAGAAAGTCCATATGTATCTAGTAAAATCATCAACAATAACCATGGTGTATGGCTTTCCTCTCAAGCCTAAAGATTAGATAGGACCAAATAATCTATATGCAATAGTTTTAATAGCCTAGATGTGGAAACGTCATCCTTAGACTTAAAAAAAAGTCTTAGTTTGTTTTTCTTGTTGACATGCTTGACAAATCTTGTCATTTTAAAAATTTATCTTTGGTAAACCTTCAACAAGATTCTTTTTAACAAGTTTTGAAATAATGTCCATGCTAGCATGTCCTAATTTTCTATACCATAACCAACTATTGTCATTTTGAGAATATAGACAAGTTTCACTTGATGATTTAAAATCGTCTGGATTGATTTTGTAAATGTTTCTTTATCTATATCCTTCAAAGCATGCTTCATTATTATCAATTCTTTCAATAGAACACTTTTTGGCAAAAAATGTTACTTTAAAACCATTGTCACACAATTGGATAACACTTAGCAGATTATGTTTTAAAGTATCTGCAAGCAACACATTCTTGTTTAAAAAATCTCTATTAATGAGAATGTTATCTTCACCTAAAACGGTTGATTTTTTGTTATCTCCAAAGGTAACATTCTCTTGATTCTTCAAGTCTAGTGATGTGAACTCACACGTGTCTCCTATCATATGCCTAGAGCATCTATTGTCTAAGTACTATTTGTTGCTACCACTTGACGATCCTTGCAAAACAGATGATTAATTTTTTGGTACCCATTTTAGTTTAGGTCTTTTTCGGTTAGGGGAAACAAGTACCTCTCTCTTTGGAACCCAAACTAACTTGCTTCGATGATTCAAATGTCCTGATTTTCTTATTGCATAGTTATGTGCAATATGACCAATTTTGCTATAATAATTGTATGCCCCATAGGTTGTTTTAACAAATTTTGTTTTATGGGAATTTTAACTATTTTCTCTATATCCAATTCTAAATTTATTTGAATCGCACCTCTGGTTTCCATAAAATGTATTTAGATTCTTTTTTTTTTCCATTAGTAAATTTGGCTATAGTGTCCTTTGAATCATCCAAGCTAGTTTTTAACATTTTATTTTCCTTTTTCATATTTTCTAGCTCTTTTATTATTTCATCACTACAATTATCAGCACAAGAAACATTGTTATTATTTAAGGTTTTAACTTCAATGTCTAGTAAATAATTTTCATTCATTAATCTTTCATTCATTTCCTTCAACTCATTGTTTTTGTTTTTCAACCTTTTGCACTTAATACTTACCTTTCATTTTCTATTTTTAGAATGTTTATATCATCATGCAGTTTTTATTTTCAAATTAAATTTCTTCATGATCAGTTTGAAAATTTTTCTAATTGTTCTTCTCTTAAACATTAATGATTTTAACATTATACTCTTTTTCTTAGCTTTAGCTAACTTATAGTAAACTTTTTAATACATAGCATGTAAATGAAGGAGAATAGAGAGATATTATCTTATTGTCCAAGGCCATTAAGCATACATTCTGATCATTTGAGTTAGATGAGTCATCGTCGCTCCATATTGCCATGTATGCTCTACCCTTTTCCTCCTTTGATCTATTTTTAAGCAGTGGGTAATATTGCTAGATGCCTCCTAGCTTTTGGCAGTTGAAGCATGTTATCACATCTTGCCTTTTATGTCTTAAAGAGCTTCTGTGTTCTTCTACCTTCTTTGACTTTTGGTTGGGCCTCGTAACTTTTTTGAGCTTCTTGGCCATTAAGACAAGACCTTTGTTTTCATCTTCATCCTCATCATCATGGATGCTTATCTCATGGCTTTCAAGGCAATTACCTTTTTATTGTTTTCCTTGCCTTGTTTCTTGATGAGCTTATGGGTTTTGAGCACACCAAAAAACTCTTCCTTGTTTAAAGCACTGAGGTTTCGTACTTAGTCTATTGCTGTCCTTTTTACTTCCTAATCCTTAGGAAGTGACCTAAGAAGTTTAGAATTGATTTACAAGTTAGTGAAGCTCTTCCTAAGTACACTTAAAGGATTTATAATATTAATGAATCTATTATGCATTTCAATTGATTCATTGGGCAACATTTTGAAATTTTCAAATCGATCGCATAAAAGACTTATTTTAGTATCCTTGACTCTCAAGGTTCCTTCATAAGTCTTTTCAAGTTCGTCTTAAATTTCTTTAGCAGTTGTACATGTACATATTCTGTTAAAATCACTTTCATTTAAACTTCAATGCAAAATATTCATAGCAATTTCATTTAAATCTATTTTTTTTCCAATCCTCTTTTGTAAAATCTATTTCATATTTTCCTTCAATTTTAAAGGCCCATTTTCTATTAGATCCAAATAAATCTGTTTTAGGCTTTAAGAAAAATTTTTATCCTACATTTCCAATAAGGGTAATTACCCCCAAACAGAAGTGGAGGTTTGTTTATAGCTTGCCCCTCTATAAATCCTAGTATGTTAGAAGCCATGATCTTTACTCTATTAGCTGATTACGTACATAGACACAAAAAAAAAAAAAGAAAAAGAAAAATAGAGGCTAGCTCTGATACAATTGAAAATACACTAGGAATACTCACCGGGGTAGGTGGGTGGAGGTGTGGGTGGTGGTGGGTGGTGGATTGACTCTTTTCCCTAAAAGCACAAATAATTATTTTTAACTTAATAGATCAAAATAATATAGTTTGCAGCAGATAGATAACAACAGATATTTGGCTACTCTCCACGATCTACCAAATGCCTTAATCGAGATCTTCATCACTACTTGTATTAATTTCAGAAATTAGCTCAAGGTGAGCAATTACACTATTCATCAGGAAATAAAATATCTCTTCTTTCTCTAAATGCTCTTAAATGAATAGCAATAGATAATAATAGAGCATTAGAGTGTGTTTTTCTCTCCCTTTTTGATTTGCAAATTTATGTACAAGAGTACAAGAAAAATAAATATTTTTTTTATCACAATTAAGAGCTTGTTAATGATTTTGGCACTTCGTTTTGTCTCCCTATTTTCACCTCAGTCCACCTTGGTCTACCAAGACTTGAGCATATATAGCCTTCAAAATTCAAAAGTTTGTTAGAGACAACGTCCATGAGCAGCGAATCATTTAATGCGCTTCAATGTCTCTTTTCCTACCACATCAACTCTAGTATTTAAAGTCGTTGCGCCTTGAATGCTTGTCGTGCCTTAGTCTATCACGCCCCAACTTTGTCCTTGATAGCCTTGTCACACACGCGCTTCTTCGAGCCTCAAATTTGAATTGTCGTACCCTAAGTCTTCATTATGTTGAGCCCTTGACGAGACCCACGACCAACACTATGAGTCATTTATCTTTGTCAAGCCTTGATTTTGATCTGGTCGTGTTCTAACTCTTTAGCTTGTTGAGCCCTTGACATGACCCACGACAAGTATGTTCATTTCTTTAACTTCTCAAGCTTCACATTTGAGCTTGTGTTCATTTCTTTAACTTCTCAAGCTTCATACTTGAGCTTGTCGCACTTTGATCACTTGGCTTGTCTAGGCCTTAACCAACCCCTCGACTACTGATTCTTCACATTTGAGCTTTTCGAGCTTTGCCCTTAGCTTTATCGCACCTTGATCACTTGATTTTGGCTTGCTCTCGATAACCCCTGTTTCTGCTAAAACTTGCAACCAAAAAAAAAAAAAAAAAAAAACTCCACAAACATGCACACTATGCATATATATATTTATGATTAATCAAGTTTAGTTTACATCAAATAAATAGTTAATTATGCATTACATTAACTCATCAAAACCCACACTGAACACTCGAGTTCAACAATTGATAAGGAATTTCTGAGAACAGGCAATTAACTAAGAGCAATTATGAAGTTACAATGAGTCATACGGAGGAATGATACATTGTATAAAATGTTATAATGGATCATAATACTTTGTAAGGAAATGAACTAGATGAGATTACTTCTTTCTTTATTCTTTTTTGGCAAGTTTTTGGAACTTGTCAAACCTCGAGATGCGTGATTTGAGGAGGAAACCCTAGTCAGTTGTTTGGCAGGAGTCATAAGTACTTATGTGCCTTTAGCGGTGAGCTAAGTCGATTTTTGGGCAAATTCCTTCGTTTAGAACCTCAAATGGACATTTTTTTTTTTATTTTTGGAAAGTTTTATTTTACTTATAACTTCTAAGAATATTATATGTATACTGTTCTTTAAAAAAAATTCCACAAAACCAAATTGTGAAAAAAAATTACAAGAATAGTATTATTGTATCGCACCTTAGATGTGCGATACATACTTTTTTAAAATTATAATTGTATCACATGACTAATGAGTGACACACGTATAATTGTACGTGTATCACTTGTTGGTCATGCGATAAAGAGTTGAGACCTGTATCGCACAATTAATGTGCGATACACAAGCCTTTAAAATTTTTTTCGCCTTGGTCACTATATCTTTACTTGAAAATGTGATACAAGTACAAACATTTATATCTCTAGGCTAAGATGCGACATAACAATACTAATTTAGTAATTTTTTTTGTATAATTTGTATTTTTGTATTTTTTTTAAAAGAACTTTAGACATGTGTTCTACCTTATAACTTCTTATAAGAGTATCGATTTTGCATGCCATCTATGGCGTTTTACTTGTCTTTATATGTGCTTGGTTTTAAAACAATTTATTTTTAACAGTTTCATTGTATTTTCAGCAACTTTCAAGCTGGCCTATATTTGTATGTCCTAAGACACAAACGAAAAAGTTATAATATGTTTTTAGTAAAAAAAAAAAAAAAACACAGATTCGTCATAACTCTCTTTTTCCAAACCTCGAAATTAGAGTTTAGTTCGATTTTTTATGTCATTGGCCTAAATATTCTTAGAATCAACAAGCTTGTGAAGATTATACCCCAGCATTTGTGTGCAAATCAGCAGTTTGTGATTAACCCCTAAATTAACTGCTGCATCATAAACCTAGCCTTCTATACTCTGAACTACAAACTCTTCCGCTGCGCATATATATTATAAATCACTACATAAGGACATTATCTCAACATCGAACTCTTCTTCTTAATAGTTGTGCATGGTTACTAAAGAAAATGAAGCATGTATATAATTATTTCTTATCACAAGACAGTATGTCAATCAGCTGCATCCACATGAATATTGTCCATGTTTTTATATTTAGGTTCTTCTACATAACAAGTTTCTTTTTCCTTTATGATCCAATTAAAACCAACAACTCTCTAGCCATGGTTTTTTTGTTTTTTTCTTATTCTTGTAAAGAGACTTTCTTCTTTTGTAGCTACAAACCATTTTTCCACATCATGATTTATATTCCCTCTAAAAATAAAGTAAGACTTTTAAATTGAATTTTGATTGGCGACATTAAGGGCACCAAAATTGTGTTCAACCAAGATGATATGACATTCAGATGGATAAACCTATGATTTTGCTATAATATCAACAAGATTGATAAGAACAAGAAAATAAAATAACTCTTATGTTTTTTATGCTTGACTCTTAGTAAGTACCTGTTTACAAATCAATTATAAAGCCTTATAACCTCAGTCACTATAAAAGGTATGAAAGTAAAACATATGTTTAAATAAAGACGGAGTAAGTCAATCATAAGCCTAAAATAGAAAAGAACCCCAATAACTAAATTTACGAGATAAGTAAATAAATAAATTAATAAATAAAAAACCTTCATGCAAGCCATGCAATAAAGTGGCACCAGTAAATAATTGATCGCTTGAAAAACATTAGTCCATCTCGACTTTAATCCAGTATGAATCAAGAAGGCGTAGGCTAAATTTGGTCTTTATCTATATTCATTTTGCAAATCTCTCACTTTAGCCCAGTCAGGACTATGATCCCTGTTACTTCTTAATCATAACATTCCAATACTTGAATGTCACAAATAAAATACTCATGTTCAGGAGGAAGAATACCCAAAGCCAAATGATATAGTCATCGAATCAAAGCCAGAAGGCTCCTAAAGCCACCTCTGCGAGGGAGCGGTACGACACGCCGCACTTGTCGAAGACACAATGTTTATAAAACTTTAACTTCTATGTTTTTTTGTTTAAGTGCTCAAGATCAATAACTCCTACTTACTCACATGCACTAACTACACATATATGCCATGATGACCTATCTAAAGCTACCATTAGGACAAATGAAGAAACACCTGCAAATAGACTACCTCCTTGGAACCTTTTGTCAATTAGTACACTCGAAGAAATTCTCATGTTGGATGACTCAATTACACTTCTTTGAGTAGGGCTTGTGTTTAGCCTCTGACAAATATTATAAAGCACATTCATGCATTTTAATTTTCATCATGCTGGAAAAAAATTATTTTCTCCATTATGTCTCATAAATAAATATTTGACATATGTCAAGAAGTACTTCTCTATTTTAAAAATTTAATATATTTTTAATTTATTAATACGTGTAAAATATATATTAGTAGGGACATAAAAGAGACAGCATGTTGGAGACAACAAATACCTTTCCTATACATAACTAGTCCTTGTCGGGATGGATAGGTAAGACCATCTAGAGCTAAGTATTCACTCATCATCTTATGATCCATCCCTCTATAATTTTATCGCCATTTCTTTAGTTCTTATTTTGCAGCTTGTAAGATACATGTGTTGGCCCAATGCAACCAGTAGTATATAGAGATACCGTCTCTTCTTATTTTATCAACTCTCCCTTATTATTCAACTCAGAAGAGGGATCAAATTTCTTATCACTGTTCTTAGATTATTTAATCCCTTTAGCAACCAATCTAAAGGCCTCGTTGTTCGGTCCACTAAGAGTAGCTAACTTATTGTCAAGTTTTTCTTAATCCATGGAATTCACAGCCTTAATGTCATCAAAAGTCACATTAAAAGTCAAATCGTCTGACCATAAATTATTGTCTTCTGAAAAGCACTATACGAGAATGATAGGGAGGATAACATTAACAATAATAGAGGTTACATATTGCTGGCATTATCATTTATGTAATTGGATAATTAATGATTAATAAAAAGATTACTGACAGGATCCTCAACAAAAAAAAAAAAAAAATCCCACCTATTTAAAGAGAAATCACTAAATGATGTATGAGAACTGTAGAAGTGATCATTATAAGCCTTATGGTTCTTCTTGTTATAATATATATATATATATATAAACCATGTCGAAATGAGCCTTATGTCGAATTTATTCTTCTCAAAAATGTCTCGGATCAAGTAGAATAACAAAAATACAAATAACAACGAACATAATCATAAACAAAGGTAATGTCAATAACTTGCTATATGTCAGGATTATGACCTCTTCATTCCATTATTAGGGTGACTTTCTTTATAAAATTGATCACACGTACGGACGTTATATGGCACGATTAAGGCGGTTACATCAACAAACAAATCGCTCAAATCCATTTAGAAGGCGATACCAAAAGCAAAGAAACAAATACATCATCAAACAAATCATTAGAATCTCTTTCGAAGGCAGAACCAATAGTAAAGAAATAATTGTTTTCTCCCATTGACACAACTCACAAAGTAAAATAAAGGAAGACCATGAAGACCTCTTTCAGAACCAGCAGTAATCACCTAAAAGTTGCCATTATACTGCTTTATTTTTCTCATATAAATCGACCCCACAAGACATAAAATAAAACAATGATTACAACAAATATTAATAAATTAATCATTAGTATATGTTTGGGCCTCACATGATTAGTTCATCAAGTGGGAGTAACAAACTGTAGAACAAAGTATTCTCTTAGTACATCTCTGTATATATATAATTAGCTGCTTGATATTTAAAATTTTCAATCCCCCATCATGTGCCCACTCAACGATCTCTTCTTGATGTACAAAATATTTTAATTTCCCACAACTTGGCCTTAATTAACTTTAGAATTTATAGCTATTCACTAAAAAATGGTTATATTTCAAACCTTACTAATGCCAGAGATTATTAAATGGTTTAGCACATGATCCCATGAAATGGATGACAGTAGCACAACTTACGATCTTGATCTTAATGTCACCTTTCTTCCAGTTTAATAAATATAATTTTTTTCAATTTTTTTAATAACTCTGATGAACATGGATCTATGTTTTCCTTGGGGAAAAATAAAAATATACAAATCATTTTTTTCATCTATTACAATTTACAAGATAAATGTTAATCCTATCATTAAATTTTTACTGCTTATTCTAAAACCATCTTATACTTGTATAGACTGCTTCTTCTACATTAAGATATATATGAAGAGTACCAGTGTTATAGTAAAAATAGTTACAAAAAAATTTAATTGGATATTAAATTGATTATTTAAAGTTTAAATAACAACTTATTTTTTTATGGAAAGTTAAAGCACCAAACTTAACATTTTCCCTTCATTATATTTGTGTTGTGTGTTTGTTTCATATATATTATTCTATTCAACACTATATCTAAACATATTAAAAATGTAAAAGAGCATCAATTTCTCCTTTTTATTGAAACAACCTAAGTATGAATAAAAAACTATTCCGTTTGACTTATATTTTTATTTGTATCTGTATTTATTTATCACTGTACTTATTTATTTAATTTTTTATAAATAAAATTATCTGTTTGTTATCTGTGACGTGGTTTGTTGTATTTATCTTCCATGGATGAATCTTAATTCTTTACCGGATGGTGATTAGTCGTTCTATATAGTATGTAGCCTTTGAGGAAAATGTGCTATGAAGATAATAGTTTTTACGTACGATTTACTGGGCAGAGAATATTAATTGTCTCTTTATGGATATTATTATGTACCCGTACCTGCATAGCATGATGAAAAAATATACCTACATAAACAACGCATTGTGACGACGAGGAGAATCTGTACATTTCAAATTCATTTATGGAGAAACTAAGAACACGTCTGTTGGTAGAATTCCTTTCATCTTTGATACTAAATATGTAAATCGATGTCCCAAAATCACTTCTTTATAACCTTATAATACAATGTATTACTAGGTCGATTTACCAATCTTCGTACTGTACTATGTAAGAATGGTCAAATTAAAAAGAAATTAAGGGAAAAAATAAAAAAAGAGAAGTTCATTCTTTTTTCCTTTCTATGCAATTGTTCTCTGGATAAGTGTTTAGTTAAAGGATTAATATTGAAGGACATCAAATATAAATATATATATTTCCTTTTTCTTTTATTGTTAAAAAATGTCATTAGAACACTTGGAAACGGATACACAGATATATGCAATTTCAGCTCAGAATTGACATATCTTTCATAAAAATTTATATTTCCTTAAATTAAAATCAACATAAACTTATTTACAAAATAGAACCTATAAAACGTGTTGTAGCAGGACATGTAGGTAGCTCTTAGTACTGGTTACTTTTGGAATAAGGTTGTTCTTTCAACGTATATGGTCCGCCATTTAGCGGTACTTGTATGTTTATTCACCCGGTGAAAAGAGCGTGCATGATCAAAGTTAAAAAAGCAAACAAAGTACTACACGGTGTAGAAACATAAAAATAACGAAGTACATGTTTGATATTTTCGCAAACAGAAAGCGGGAAGGGTATTGAAAAAGAGATATGGAAAGGTGGGGATGCATGGGTTGGGTAAAGAAAGAGGGTGTGAAAGTGTGTATATGTGTTGGGTGCTAGGGAGTGGGTGACAGTAGGTCACATGAATTCCTGTTTTTTGTACGATAACATAAAGAATAGGGCCAATTGTAAGTATAATGTATATCTAACAACCCACACTTGATATGAATTACTATTTATTTTCTTCTTATTCTATGTAAATTGTTATTAAAATGACAATTTATAATGAATTACTATTATGTAAATTAATGAATGATAATCCATGTCTTGGATCCATAAATTATTATTTATTGGTTTATTTTTTAACTTTATTATAAATACCTCATGTCTTAAAAAAATTACATATATAATTATTTTCTCTCTATAGTAAAAATAAATGTATTATACATATTTTACTTTTTACTCTAATAACTACTTATTTTATTTTACATAAAGAAAACGTTATAATAGTCATTTCAACTCTATTACAAACTTGTTGAATTAGAATTCGATTCCCTCCTTATTTATTATGAGGAAGTGAATGAGCCATGAGTTTTTTAAACTAAATGTGAAAATTTTTTTCCTTCTATAACTTTTCAAAACTTCGGTGGTATTTATGGTCACTTTTGTAATTGTTGTAGGTTTTTCACTTTTAGTGATGGAGTAGGGTATTTTTAATTTATGAATAATGAGTTGATTAATATCTTAGGTATGTATTATTACCAAAAATCAAAAGGTATGCAGGAAAAAAGAAAAAGACCGTTAAACTTTAATGTAAGTGTAAATATATCTTTAATTTTTTAAATATTATAAATAATCTATTAAATTTTGATATATCAGTAAATAATCTCCACAAGCAGAAAAGAAACTTCCTAAACATTGATATCAATGTAAAAAGACACCCCATTAAACTTACTAAAGTGTGTTTTAATACTTTATAAGCTTTGATCCGGATACCTTTAATTTTTTTTAGCTAAAAGTATAATGATATTTTAGACTGTTGATTCAATATAGATTAGGAATTTATCTGCAATATCTAGCTAAAATTGTGGACGTTGTTTGGAATTTTCCATAAAGAAGAAATTAAGAAGGACAGTGCGTGAGTGCATGATCAAGTGTGGTAACAAGTGGGTATATAATTAACGTCTTTGTCAAAAGGTGGGTACGTGCGTAGTCATGATTTTCTAGAGATGCCACTGCCATTCCTTGCCAGCACAAGTTAGCCAATGTCCCATTCACGAGAATGACCATTTCCAACTTTTCCCTCCTTTGTTTTCTTCTACGCTTCTATCTCCTTGTCCTCTTTTCTTCTAGGAATTTGTGTTTTGATTCTCTCTCTCTCTAATGTGTCCACACATATTGTGTAATTTACGTTCAAACGGTGGGGTTTTATCTGTTTAATAATATCAATTAAATAGGCAAGAATGTGAATATTGTATTAATATTTGATCTACTGTTTCTTCTTGCAGTTGAATCAAATAATTAAACAAGATCTATATAACAGGACAATACATATTTATATATTTCTTTTCTTAAAAAAGAAAAGAACGAATCAATCTTCTGTTGTGATAACCATGCATGTACAGTTTGATTTATAATCTAAAAAATGGCTCATTATATATGTATATCTTTTTATAAATAAAATCACCTTTATAATTTGAATGATTATAAGAAAATTTGTGAAAACATAACAAATATCATACTTTGAAGGTCTATAATACTGATAAACACACATCTGCAATATATGTAAAAAAATTAAATTCAAAGTAAGTATATGATGCTTAATTACTGTATGAAAAATTTTTGAAAAAACAACTGCTCTTAAGATTTTCAGCATACTTTGCATTGCAGTCAGAAGAATACATTTAAATGCACATGCTATAAAGTTCAATAAGAGGTTTTAGCTATAAAACTTTATTTGATGGTAGCTATAGAACTGCAATCAGTCCCCAGCAAATATAAATTTTTCTTACTCTCCAATTAAAATCCCATCATAAGAAAATTACACAGGTACTTGATAATAACATAAAAAAAAAGAAAAGAAAAGAAAGAATACTACCACTTATTACTCCTATCCATACAAATTTTGATCTTAGCCCCCATCCAGCTATTAATCTTGACATCATAGAAAACAGAAAATTCATTTTTTTTTTTTGGCCCTTTTTACACATTATGATGGATCTTAGAAGCAAAATAGTGACCTCAATTACTTTAGACCAAGGAATAGTAATATAATTAAATCAATGGATTCTAATTATAATTTTGCTGCTCCAACCATGGCCAAAACCCGGTTTGATCATCCATCCCACAAAACATGGTGGTGAAGCTCTCTTCCTTCACCATTTGCTCAATATTATTATTATTAGAGTATTCTTGTGGCATTGGAAATCAGGCCTCGAAGTTGAGTTGTGAAAAAGTTGTGCCACTGCAGCGGGTGGAGGCCGTACCGGTGGTGGAAATAGGTGTATACTGGTGGTTGGATGGGCGGTAGTGGGCAGTGGACTGTCGATCGCTGGCGTCCTTGAAATGTCTAATTTGGTATCTGAACTGTTCTCGCTTCGGTTGCTTGATGATCCCTCGGTCTCTTTATTAAGATTAATTGACTCCGCTGGCTCTCTACTTTTTAATGCCAATATCTGAAACCATATAGTACTATTGCAAATTTAACTGTAACGTATAAACAAGCAATAGAGCATTGTAAAGTCATAGCAATTCTCATCAGATATATATACAACTTGATTTATCACGATTTACTCTTTACCTAAATCAAATAGAATATACACATATGTACGCACATAAATGAATTGGAATTGAACAAAGAACACGACCGAAAAGTTCCTGTAATCATATTATTACAGGGAAAAAAGGTCAAAAAGTTTATAATAAGTCGTAAAGTAATGACTTTCTTTCCCCCTAGGCCAGGCCTATGATATGAGAAAACCAAGTTGAAAAGATCTTAGATCTATAATTTTCTTTCTTTTGTTTTTTTCCTTAGCGAGCAGATAAACAGACAAGTCAACCACCACCAAACTTTTAGAATTCTCCAATAGAAGTATACCAGGAAGGATTTTCAAGATTATTTACCAAAGCCGAATCCAACCACTTGTCTAAAAGTTTAAACTTTACATACATATGATCTTGTAATCAAGTTGTACATACATATAACTTTGTACTCGAGCTTTTGCTTCCCTTTATTGAATTTAACGTTTTAGGGAAAAAATAATCATTTTACCAGGAACAATTTTTGTTTTATTTAAGGTGATAAAAAGAAAGTATGGTTTGGAGTAGATTTAGATGGATGCGTGTTTTAGTAATATAATTATTACCTCGGCTTGAAGTTTCTGTTCTGAGCTTGAAGAGCTTCGTTATCAGCTTTGATGGCTTCAAACTGGCGCTTGAGGAGATCATAGTCTTTTTCAAGCTGTTTAGTTTTCCACCTAGCTCTCCTATTCTGAAACCAGATCGCGATCTGTCTCGGCTGCAAACCTAAAGTTCGAGCCAGCTGCATTTTCCTTTCAGGCTCAAGCTTGTTTCCCAGCTCAAAGTTCTTCTCTAGCGTCTTTACTTGCTCCATGTTCAGCCTCCTCTTCTTCTCTCCTTGTTGTGAACCCTCATCGTCCGATATGTCCTCTTCGCCGACATTCGGTTGTTCTTCGCTCACGTCGATGCCGGAGAAGTCATAGATGTTCGCTTCCCTAGAAGGGACGCAACTCCTGGATGCATCAACACAAATCATTATTAGTTATCAAAATAAACCGTGTCAATCTATAAGCTTAAAAGTATTTCATGTGATACTCAGAATAATTGTGTGTGAGGGAAAGTACCATGATAGTCTTGAGGGGTGCATGAAGGCAGAATTTGATTGAGGGAAGAGGGAGGTTGGTGGTGTTGATGTGGATGATCGTTTTCATGGGGAGTTTGGAGCATAAAATTTGCTGGAAAAAAGGCCATCTCGTTGCAACTCATGACCTAATTATGATGTTCTTGTTACTACTATTCTAAGCATTAGACTGTCCCTTAATATGAGTGAGTGAGAGAGAGAGAGAGAGAGAGAGAGAGAGAGAGAGAGAGAAAGAGAGAGAGAGGGACAGAGAGACTTGACAGAGAGAGTGGTTTGATGGGGGGGAAGAGATGTTATTTTGGATTAAATTGAATATAAGGGGCTTAGAATAATGTAATGGGAATAAATTTTCTCAGCTAAAAGGAGAGAATGTACAAAATGGCGAAATAATGCTTGGCTTTTAGACCTTCAAACAACATATTCGGAAGTATGCCTATATTATGTTATTTTCTTGTAACTGATAAAGCTCTTATTAATAGACAAAATTCTTGATTGATAAGTTAAATTAATTTGTTTTTTGTTTTTGGTCTTTTATTAAATTTCTAATTTTTCAAAATGGTTATAACATAAACCTTCTGATATATTAACAGGAGATGGATTCCAAGGGCTTAAAAATTAAAGACAAAAATATAGAAAACTTTTACAATTCATTATGGAACTCTCCAACCTATCATTCACCTATTGAAGTAATTGTAAAAATTAACATAAAAGTGTATTTTAATGGTTTAATCAATGGGTATTTATTGATTTTTTCTGTTTAATATAATTATAAGAGTGAAAAAAAAAAACTATAGAATTTTCCCAAAAAATGTAAAACCATGAGAATTAGTAGGGAACTTGTCTTTTTTAATACAAATGTCACACACACAGACACACACACCAATATATTATTTTCGTGTAATTGGTAAAGCTCATATTATAGACAAAATTCTTTTCTAGGAGTTTCGAAGCGATCCAGCATCTGCTAGCCGTGTCTCTTTTTTTTTTTTTTTTTTTTCCAGAAAACTTATTTTATTAAGACATGACATATATGTAATATTCTATGCATTTGAGATTTTACTGAAGAACCTCTACAAGGAATATTCGTAAAGAAGTATAAATAGTTAATTCTGAGATTTTTTTTTTTTTTGATAAAAATTTACAAAGATTCATTAAAAATTACTATATTCGATGAAGCCAAAAATGAACCTGTTCTACTTATCTCAACAAATTCGAAAACACATATAAGGGGGAAATTAGGGTTTCAATAGAAAAACAATGAAGTACAGGGAGTAATTTTGTCTTATTCTTTGCTAAAATAAGTCTTTCTCATTACTAAACGAGGAGGTAAACATATACATATATATATGTGTGTGTGTGTATATGTACCCTCGATCACACGTTATACTGTTATTGTTGTCCTCTAACCGATAGTAACTGAAACGAACACAATGACCATGTGCATATTTACCTTAACCAAAAGGAAAAAGAATTGGATGGCAGCAGCCATTCTCTCTCTCTCTCTCTAATATGCTTCTCTTAATTCTTATTAGGACATTATCTAATTAGTTGAATATTAAGAAAAAAGCTTCTCCCTTTAATGATATTTGGGTACATAAATTTTAATAGTATTGAATTAAACAAAATCGTAATTCGATATTTGATTTACAAAATATATATGCTACTAGATAAAACTTTATTCATATTGCTAGACAATACCTAAAATTTTTATCCTCTTATATTTTATAATATCAAAAATAAAACTGGACAAAAATAATTTTTTAATAAAGACACCAAATCAATACAAACAAAATTATCTTACTTTAACATTCCAACCTTGTTACTATCATCACCACAATTATGATTTTGTTGCCTCCAATACTAATGTCATTAACGTCACTATCGCCATCATCACTAATATCATTACTACTGTCATCACTAC
The DNA here is from genome assembly GCA_024138025.1 of Combretum micranthum. NCBI lineage: Eukaryota > Viridiplantae > Streptophyta > Magnoliopsida > Myrtales > Combretaceae > Combretum > Combretum micranthum. Next base: position 311,355 of record JAMXBD010000561.1, read on the forward strand.
TACTATTATCACTGCCACAAATATAACACTAGTAACAAGTTTTCATCACTATCATTACAAAACTACCATTAGATCATCACCTTTTCCACTTAATATAATATTTGTGAATAATAATACAAGGGATAATTGTTAAAATACAACATCTTGTATTGTATTTAAGTATACCAAATAATGGACAACATAAGAATCTTTATCTAATATTTTGCATAACAAAGATGGTATAAAAGGATTGCATTGTTCAATATTCCTTTATACCATTTAGTTCTCCTTATCTTAAACAAAATTTCCAACAAAATACTACCTAATATTAGCAAGTGTCATAACACTCGTTGATTAATTAACTAGAAAAACTACACTCATTTCTATTCATAATACGTGTAATTACAGAAATATGAAAAGTTCTAGCACTTTCAATAAATTTCAACCATTTTTTATTGGATAAATACTAGCTTGATAAGCTAATTTTATTATTAGTTACATTTTACCTTTTTTATTAATTTTTCTCACTAATAATATATTAATTAAAATAATTTATAATATTCATGTTCTTATATATAAATATGTTCATATATATGATAGACTAGTTATTTTAAATTTTATTATTAAAATACATTATATGTTTAAATAAATTATTATTTTTTAATGAAATATGTTTTTTTATATTGTTAATTTCTCTTTAAGTATGTTTTGATAATAACAAAAGCGTAGAAAGATTACTAATAACTTTTTAAATATGCAAGAAATTATTTTTAAAATAAGATAAAATTATGAATAGTACTTAGTTACCCAGAGCGTTACCTAGAGGATACGAGCAATAAATTAAACGAACAAAAAGTACAAAGAGGTTATCCAGAGCATTCTCTAGATAGTAGTAATACATTAGACAATAAGTTACGGTTTGATCACGGATTAATTAGAGCGAGTTCAAATATTGGTTAAACATGTTTTCAAGGCTTAGTTCCAAAAGATGAATACATTTAGGTAATATATTCAAATGTTCCGCTAAGTTGGATTAAAATCCATGAGGATTTGAATTATTTTTTAGCGAGTTCATCAAGTTATTTCAAGGTTTAGTTGAACAAGCTAATAGGTTCTGCACCAAATTTGAAGATTCAAGTTTGTTAAGTGATACTATAGATTTTCCTAAGAGTGAATTACACAAAAGGTCCGAAGGTAAGTTCATTTAAGGTCCCAACATTTTAAGTAGTTAAAAAGAGGTCTCAATATTTGAAGGTAAGTTTATTTAAGGTCTCAACGTTTGAAGAAGTGGATCAACTTGGGTCTCCAATAACACTTGTCAACAGGAGATAATATTTAATTAAAACTTAGAAGACTCTTCTTTTATTGACTCATGTCTTTGGAGACCCAAATTGACCCACTTCTTCAAATATTAGGACTTTAAATAAACATATCCCCAAACATTGGGACCTCTTTTCACCACTCAAAATGTTGGGACCTTTTGGTATAATTTTCCCATTTTCCTTATGAAAACAGAAAGACAAAGCTCAAAACAAGTCGATTTTCAGTTTGGAAAATGTTTGGATGAAAGTTGAAAATTCAATTTCTGCTAATATAAGATTTGCTCCTACTTTTTAAGGGATATTATGATGATAACTACACCTAGATAAAAAAAAAAAAAAAAAAGAAGTTTACCCACAATTTATATCACTTTAAAGAAGATCTTTATAGGAGGAAATAATCAACTTTAATATGTGAAAGCTCTATGTATTTATAAAATTGACTTTTCAATTTAAAGCTCCAAAAAGGATAGGAAGAAGATGATGAAAACACATTGTGAAATACTTGGGGTAGGGGGGGCGCGCATGGGTTTATGGATTCACTCTGTCCTAAAGCACAAATAAATGCTTTTTATGTAGATTTTAAAATATAATGGTAAGAAATGAAACAACATCTAATAATAATAATAAGGAATAATGAAGAGATAGGGATAAAAAAATTTGAGCCCAGATTTTTAATATGAAGTTCGGCCTACTTCCTACTCCCCACAATCCACAAATGTGTCCAGCAAGAACTTTACTACCACTTTATTTATCACAAAAAAAAAAAAAAAAAACACATTCAAGATGAGAAAAACACAAGTTACAACACTTTAGGAAATAGAATGTTTCCTTCACTCACTAGATACTCTTTTTAGGTTTACAAGTATGAGAACAGAGCACTAGAATGATTTTCTCTCTTACTTAAAGATTTACCAATGATGAATAAGAGAACGGAAAGTTAAGTAAGAGAACTAGATCTGTTTGTTTGCAAATGAAGGCTCACGAAAAGTTGTCTGAATCTCCATGGTAAAGAGTATTTATAGTTTTTTTTTAATTTAAAGGTCCATTAGAGATAATGTCTGTCAGACAGTGACAATTAATGTTCGCAACGGTTGGATTTAATCATTCACTGGCTCTCTAGTCCAAGGTCTTCATATGTCACGCATTAGCTTTAGGCTCGATTGCTTTATGTTCTTTTAGTTCATTGGATCGGCTTGCCGGTGTGACGAAAACGTATGTCGTGCCCCAACCTTTCTTCTTTGCACCTTTAGTCGAGCCTTGATTTAGGGTTCGACTATCTCTTGGTTTTGAAAAAGTTGGATTAGCTCACTGGTGCTAAACCTGTAAGTACAAACACAATATATACACAACATAGATTTCTATACTCATATTTTATCAAACGGAATTATGTGAGGCATGATTTATAAAATCTTTCTTAACTTTTGTTCTCATCAAAATCATATTTGAAATAATTCATTTTAACAAAAGATTTTGCTGCAAAAAATCAGGAATAATACTTTCTTTAATGTTCAAGCTCCAACATTTCTTTTTCCATACTTAGTTGTTGAAGAGAAGGATATATATCTACACGAAGTTCAAAGTTCCATACAAGTCTATGATAAAAAAAGCTACTAATCATATCACTTAAAGCTACTCATGTGCTTGCCATAACTTCCTACACTATTATTCTTTTTCTTTGGCTGATTTTCAAAGGAGGAACTTTAGAGTATCCATCTGTGTTTGATTGTATTTTGTGTTGATCACAAAGGTTACAAATTGACTTTATAGTCAGTGATAGATTAAGAATAAGCTAGGGAAGCTGAAAAGGAGGGAATTGAGTCCAAGTTGTTGGCAATTATTCGTAATCAAGTTTATTGAATTTAGTAGAATATACCTATATAGATTACAGGGTCCCCAGCTTAGAGTTGAAAGAGTAGATATAGGCATAAGACTGAACTACTATATATCGCTGTGTTTAAGCTTTTCTTTACCTCTCTTTTTTGGTTTGTGCATATTATATTCGTTTTAAAGTTTTTGAATTGCAAATATTGTTACAAACCATTATATTTTAAGTAATCAAGGGGATTTAATTTCATGCAAAAATTTTTAAAATTAAACAAGTAATCAATTTAACCCTCCTGCTTGATTACTTAATTGAGGCTAATATATAAAAAACATTATACAATATATAAATATAACTTATATAAGATATATATATATATAATAAATGTAATAAAAATATGTACTATATGAATATAAGTGGTTCTAGACTTGTGTAACAAAACTAACGAGGACATCAATTTTATAAGTGGGGGAGTATGTGGTACCTCTGAAATATAGGTTGAGGAACTCTAATTACAGAGGTACCTTTTGGTATAACGACTTAGAGTTCGTCGAAACTCTAGAGTTAAGTGTGCTTTATGCAAAGCAATGCCATGATGAGTGACTTCCTAGGAAGTGTTGGCACCAAAAGGAAAAAACTGTGCAGTATATGGCCAAACCGGACAATACCTTAGTGGGTGGAATTCCGGGGCATTACAATATTAGTTGTATTTATAAATATGTTTTATAATAAAATTAATTAATATACATTATAAGTCATATTATAGACTATAATTAAATATATTATGTATAATAAAAAATATATCATGAATATATATTTAATGATTTGTGTATATTTATATATATTCATTTGGTTTAAAGACTGATTTGCAACATAATTTGAAAAGAAAAAAAGATGGTGCTAAGGTATTATATTTCCCACTAAAATCAAAGACAGATTTGCAACAAAATTTGAAAAAGAAAAAAGATGGTGCTAAAGTATTATATCTTTCACTAAAGTTAGAGACAAATTTGTAAATAGTAAGGAAATTCTGTTGCAAATCTATATGTAATCTACCGTAGATTGTGTGGAAAAAAAATATGAATTAGAAAATATGTCATAACTTTTTTCATCAACAACCTACCACAAATCTATCTTTAATTCATATTTCATAGACAAAAATTTTCATGGCAAGATATCTATTCTTAAAGGTCAATTTTCTTTTCTTTTGAGGGGAAAAAAAGAAGAAGTAAATCCCAAATAAACTAATGACAAAAAACTTCAAGAAAAAAAAATCAATAATCTTCTTACTTTACAAATAGTAAAATTTTTATACTTAAGTAGTACATTGAATGCACTATTCTAATTATTGATCTTTTGCCTTGATATTTCCTCATAAAGAATTAGGAATTCATGTAATCTTTTAAATGAAGAAGAATCGCCATTTAAAAAATGACACAACCATTAGCAAATGATAGGTTAGCAGGCAAATTCTAATTGCTTTCCAAAATAAATTGTATAAATAGAAATCTTATCATATAATAGCTCAAACTCTAATGAATTTCAATAAATAATAAATAAGAAGTGAAAGTGGACTACATTGTTAAAGTTCTTTATAAGACTTTAAAAAGAAAAAAAAAATGAAAAACCCTAAATAAACACCTTTCACTTTTAATGAAAAAAAAACAATTGAGGAAGAAGACCGTTTACCATAAATTTGAATTTGGAATCAAAATCATACTAATACAATGCTAATCATTTTGAAACTTTTTAGGTATAAAAATTTGGGGAAAAAGTAGAAAAAGGATGTGCTTAAATCCTTACATGTACATACTAGTATATAATAACACATGGTGTGTTGTTGCACCTTTTAGATTATGCGTTTTCAAATCATAAACGTTCATTTTATGTGTATAAATCAAGTATATTAGAGAAGGGGCAATATACAGTTTGATATCTAAATTTTAAATTGTGACTTTTAGAGAAGATTTTTACCACCTACGTGAGGCCTATGTTACACTATCTATCCAGTTGGATTTTTAAGCTAATTATATACTAATATATTTCATAAAAGATTATAATTAAAATATGTCACTAAAGATATATGGTTCTTTTGCAATCATGGACTATTATATGTGTGTGTGTGTGTTTTTTCCTTTTTAAATGATAAAAGTGCCCTAAAATGCAAAATAATAGTCTAAATATAAAACCAAACAAGCAAGAAATAAGGTGTTGCACAAGCTAAATATGGGTCGATAGAGATAACTCCTATGATCACAAAAGACAGGTCAGAGGGGGTGCCGAGGGTTGCCCAATACGAACACTCCGATGCCTAGGTCAGCCTGCAGATATAAATATTCTCTCAAGATATAAGAGACTTCTTTTTCCTCCTCCTTCCTCTCCCAAAGAGGAGGTAGGGTTATTTTATAGCAGGTTAGGGGCATGCCAGGGCAAGTCGCTTCCTAATAGGCAACCTGGTACTCAATTCACCAAAGGTAGCTAAGCTTGGGAGTTATGGCTCCTTAGAGTGTGGTTGAGCTATTGGTGTTCCCCTAGGTCACAAGGTGTGACCAAGGCGCATACTTTGGTTGTAGATCTTGAGGCTTTGAGACTAAGCTGGGGAAGGTAAGGACTTCAAGAGAGGCTTCATGGCATAGCATAAAACGGGGTATCTCATTGATTTCTTGGGAGATAGGGATGTCATAAGTGGTGGGCTTCTCTTGAGACTATGAGTGTTGTAATGTTTTGGGTTTAAGGGACCCAGTGGGCCAATGACTATATTCCACTGTCAAAATAAGGCATATCAACAAAAGGCCTGCCTAACACAACAAAATTGATCCCTTTCCTCTTGGAAAAGCACATCATAGCCTATTATCCTACTGCTAACAACCCTTAAGTCTTTATGAAAAACATAAGAAATAGTAATTTTTATTTCATCAAACACTGCATATCAAACAGAAGAAGGTAAATCATGGAGGAGGCTTTCATGGAGATTATTTGAATGGCTAATATGGGCAAGATGATGTGCAATCTAGTTTGTGTCTCTATCCATCTACCTCATATGCATTATCCTGTTGTTATCCTACTACTATTGTAACATTTGCTTGCATTTCAAAATCACATTAAGTGTAAAATTATCATGATATTCTTTTGATATCCAATTAATAGTATCTAAACATCAAATTTAGTGATAACATTTGACAATTGGTGATCTATTATCCTCTTGATAGTCCAGAAGATACCCAATCTTCATTAGTAAGGGAGATTCAACATAAAAGTTTTTTATCAGACCACCCACATAAGAACCATCACTTCTCCTTATTATTGTCCCCAATGGAAGCTTTCTTGTCATCCTTTTGAAATGTTGCATCACAATTATTCTTGATCCATCCTTCTAGAAGGTAAGTCCATTCACCTGTATCTATAAAAGCACTATTAGAGAACTTGCTTCTAATATTGGCGCAATATTCATGTGTTGCTACTCTGCTAGCAAACATCCATTGACAATTAGCCCAATTTTCAAACAATATTTTATTTCTCTCATTCTAGAGTCCCCAACATAAGAAGGCACACATTACTTGATTTGGACAATTAAATCTTTTAGCTAGAGCTTTATTTTACTTCAACATTTAGGAAAAATTTAAGTACCAAAGGTGACAATAACTCAAAATTATTAATCTAGTTGTATACTTGAGTGAAAAAGTACTGACGCCTAATAGAAAACTATATGTGTTAACTTCGTCTTACAAGATGCCGTTTTACACCGATACCATTCCTCCTATCAATTACCCGCTAAAACCACTTATAAGTTGTCATTGCATCATGACAAGAATTGTCGCAGTGCCTAACTACCATGCTTAACTCCAAGCAGGGCTGTCGTTCCTTGGACCGGATTAAACAATATAAGTACAATCAATTCAATCATTATTAAGCCAATCTTTGATAACAGTCAATTTAAGTATGTTTATCCTATCATCCAACAAACAAGTTAGTGCGTACCTGAATAAATGGATTTATTTGGTAAAAGATCTGTGTTTAAACACGACTGAGTATGGGAATCTGTTAAAGATAATTATTTAATATCTGGCAAAAGTCATCCCATCCTCACTAAATTAAAAAAACAAAAATATTCAATCATCTCACAACTTCTCATTCATACATATATATTATATATATATATATATATATGTCACATTCCATTATTCATTTACCTATATTATTATTCAATTATCATTATTACTATTTATTATTTTTTTATGAACGTTACCAGGGGATTTGTCACGCCCGTGACAAGGGTTGTGATGGATATCATAAGCATCATTATGACCGTAATTGTGGGTTGTGAGGTAAAACTCTACCGTGTTATGCCTATAATAGGAGATAACACCCCCTATCACGGCCGTAATATAGGCCGTTTCATGTTTTAAAAATGGTTAGAGGAGATTACGAGCTAAATTACGATTGTGACCTTCAAGAAGAATAAGATCCGAGGGCAAAATGGCCTTAATCATACCCATTTTGAACAGGGCATTATTCTTATGATGCTTGATTCAAAATTTTTGAAGTTTTACGTCACTTAAGTTATTACTAAGATCTTATTTTTAGTATAAACATGTAAAGACCTACTTATAAGTATCACACATTATCAAGCTTATTTGCATAGATATTCCTATTACATATGCATACATAAAATCATATCTCAACTTAAGAATACAAGTCTATTATACTTGCCTTTAAGGACTCTACTAGCAATTTAATTACTAAAGTTCTACTCATCTATCACTAATAATAAAGTGCACAGACCATATCACCATAAACTCTATAGTTCATTTCATCAAATACCTAGAGTACGTATGTCCACTTGCATACTTAGTTTAACATACATGTTAGCAAATCATTACTTTGTCTAAAACATCAAAGTTCTTCTCCTATTTAGCATCAACATTAACTAAAACTCACATTTAAACAAACATGAAAGAGATCAACTTTATTTACTTGTATGACTATTACTAACAACCAATCTTCACTTTTCTACTTCTTTGGCTTAATTTCCTACTTCCACTTGTTCCTTATCTTAATTCTTACTTAGGATCTTGTGTGGTAAGATTTAGAAGAGGTTTTAAGAAGTAAAAATTGAGCTTGTTTGAGTTTGAGATGATGTTGGGGGGGGGGGGGGGGGGGGGGGGGGGGTGGGGGCCTGCTGGAGGGGGGAGAGAGAGAGAGAGAGAGAGAGATTTGATCTTTTGGGGTCTATTTTGGAGTTGATATTTCTAACTTTTTAGTTTGATTATTATCTTAATTTTGTTGCCCTTGATTTTAGAGGCATTGGAAGAGTTTAGAAGTTTGATAAAATCATGGGCTTGGCTTGTGTGTGTAAGCTTAGGCTTAGGCTTTTATTTAAGAAAGATGGGCTTGCGGTTTTTTTTTTTAAACAAAATTTGCAGCACAAAAGGGGCTCCTAATTTAAGAAATAATACATCATATATAAAACAATTCAATTCAATATATTTAACACTATAATTTCACAATTACACCAACACACATAAAATTAAATTATAACACATTCTTCTACTACTAATTTATCATACTAATAATGAAAATTTCCTACAACTTAAATGATCACAATTAATTTATAAAAATCAACACACAAAACAAATTTGTTAATCAATTTAGTATATTGAGTTTAGGTTATTTTATTAAATCGCAAGAATTATTTGTGATTTGTGTGAATTTTTATAAAATAAAAGCTAGGATTTTGTGATGGATTTTATTCTTTCTTGTAATAATGACCTATATTTTGGTAAATTTTTTTAACTATTCTAAACATGTTTTACATTCCACATATTAAAGTTGCTGGGAGTTAATATGCCTACTTAATTATTTAATAAGACAATTTATATGTTAATCCACTTACTTAATTATCTAGTTTTTAAGTTTTAAATTGGTTATTGGCACATATCATTTTCCATTCATTGAGAGTACCAACACATCTGACATAATTAGAGAGGTAGTATTAATAATTGATTAGGTTTTAAAATAACCATCTTAAATTTTAAGTAGTTAATTATAATTTAAAAAAAGTTTGCATTTGGCATAGATACCAATTGCGAAATCAACCCAATAATTTCACATTGTACAACTTGCGCAGGCAAAAGATCAAGTGAATTCAACAGTTCATTAGTTTAACGATTAACTTTACACATGTTGGAGAAAACCTAGTTGTATTCTTGCTAACGCACAGTCATGTCCTGACATCCAAGTTCGATGTAAGTTGAATAACTCTACACCAAGTTGATGGTTTATTCTTCGATGATGAAGCAAACAATTTGGCTTTATTAGTTCCATATTATAGGAAACTGGGTGGCTCAAATTGAAGTCAGGGGAAAAAGGAAGGCACCCATATGGGTTCATCCAATTATAATTTAGGGTTTATACTTGTTGCTGGCAAATCATATCGGTTTTTCATAAATTTTCTTCTAGCAATTAACATGTCATGTTATATAGAATTATGTTCACGTAAAAAAAATTATATTTGGGAAAATGTTGCTAGAGTGTTTTGTGTCTGAAAAAAGGAAAAATAAAATAAAATAAAAAGTGATTCGGGGTATCTTTAATAGTTTACGAAACAAGTTTTTGCCCCTTTTATTGACTTACTCTTATCCAAAGCTGAGTTACCGACGACTTTGTATGTCATTCAAGTGAAAAAAAGAAAATAGAAGAATTCTTTATTAATGCAACAATTATTTTATAGGTTGATAAAATACAATAGTAAAACCACCTCAAGATGCTTACAATTATATATTAACCATATAAAAAAAATTTTTTCTTTTATATTGTACCATGAAGTGGGATTTTGTTTGCTGTGAGACGATTCAATTAATTGTAGGTTAAATAATAAAAAACGTTGGATTACAAAAATAACTAAAAGATTTGCTGGTGAAATTAAGGATTTGGAATGGATTAGTAAAAAAGAAAAAAAAAAGAAAAGAAAACATGCATTAAATTATAGGAAAAATAAGTTTTAGGTTTCAATAGGAGTACTTGTTCCCTCGTGGTTATAATCATAATATTTATAAGAGAATTTATAACGAGAGACATTGTTGTACTATACATGAAATTAAGGATTTGAGATGAATTACAGTAAAAACAGGAAAACATGCAGGTGGGAAATGCAATATGCCCTAGTATGAAAACAATTAAAAACGTTACTTCGGAAAAGAAAAATGAAAGGACTACAGATGTTAACATATATATGGATCGAGACAGAGAGAGAGAGAGAGAGAGAGAGGAGAGGAATCTGGCTTGGTAATGGGACCAATGGGAGGACAGTTTTGCTTCCCAAACCACCAACATGTATCGTGTAGCAGGACGACCCTCTTTCCCATCCATTATCCTTTCAGCACCAGCTCTTCCTTCTTCTTGTATAAAATTTGTGTGCGCTAAAAAAGTGAGTGACCAATTGATAGGGAATTTATTTTCAATTTTGAAAGGTCGTAAGACTTAAGCATCCATCCACATCACTACCCCATTTGAATAATCCACTAGGAGAGCTGTTGTGTTTTGTCTTTCCCCCCATTTATATATAGTGTCCATCTCTCCCTCTCTCTCCACACTATTCCATTTGTGAACCCTAGCTCCATATTTTAAATACTATGTTCACTAAGCGACATGATATACGCGAAGTTGATCGTCATATTGGGGTCTACTGTGTATCTTCATCGACAAGTGATGGTCGATTTGTCATTTTCCTCTGCCTTACTACTACTTTACTCTCATTTTCCACGGTTGTGATTTGAAAACGATTTCAAGGGTAAAGAGGAATAAAAAATAGAGAATCGAAGAAACATTATATATTAAAAAATTGGGACTTAATATAATTTTACATGAAATGCTTAAAATAAAGGAATAGACATGTGAATGTGAATGCTTAAAATAAAGTATCAATCTCATACCAAGTATTTCAAATAGAGGAATGTGTTACTATCTTGCAAACATATCACGTTAGCTTGATTTAACAATGTGATGCTAATGCCATATAATAGATACTCTATATCCAACCATTTACTACAATATTGAACTTTTATTTTTAACCACATTAAAATCAATCTAACTTGGTTTGTGAATTTCTCAAACCGAAACTAATAATAACGTCACATTGGTGATTTAGTATCATTAGTTTGATGATGGCCTAAAATAAAGTATTATACTGCAGCAGTGGAATTTCGATTAAAGTTAGCATTTATTACGGACAGTTTCAACTTTTAGGTTTTGAAACCGCCAACATTAATAATAAGCCGCTAGCTTTATTATCAGTATTAATTGTCGGTTACACAATTTATTTGTATTTATTATTTTTCTTTTTAGATCTTGTCTTTTAGAATTCCTCATGTAATAGTACAAATAGGCATTTAGGCTTGTCTTTATAATTAAGAACATTTGATATATTTTTTAAATCCTATTGAGAGAGTTTTCTCTATGAAATTGCAATTATTTAGAAATTGTATGATTAAGTTCATGTTTTGAAATTAATCGTTGAATTGGTTTATGTTATTTAACGCTTTCATGTTGCGTCATATCATTAATTTGATTGAAAAAATTTAGGCAATAGATAATAGAAGAGATTATTAGAGCTTTTTCTTTTTTTGGAAAATTATAAAAAGGTGATTGTATTTTAATTATTTTTTGCAAATAAGCGACCCATTTTTTTATTGGTGACAAATGCATGGCCATTGTTTCTTTACATTATGTTTATGGTATTAGATGAGGAAATTTTGCAAATTCTTATTGACCCATAACGGTATTAGATGAATTTAAAAAAATAATATTAAAAAAAAACCAATTGAGGGAAAAAGAATAAAGAAAATGAAGAATATAAGTAACATAAAACCGGTTGAAAGCCCCAGGTCATTTTTCCCAGCCTCAATTGAGGAAATGCTCGAGCTTGTTTTCATGGTGAACATTTTTGTATCTTTCTTATCTCTGATTATACATTTCCTTCTCCTTCTGGGTTCCATTAAGAGAGGTCCTTGCAGTACTATATGCCTAAGACATCTCAGTGACTATCAAGGAAAAATGCTAATAATTGAAGCAATCATTTTAATTGTTCCCAATTTTGCACTCATCATCGAGAATCATAAGAGTGCCGAAAGACAAAACTAATACTATCCTTCTCCTTTTCTATTATTTATTATGCAGCATAATTAATAAATATATTTAAAGCATTGAGGTCATAATACCCAAAAAAAATTTTAAAAAAATATCAAAATTCAAAATACGGTTCTTTTGCGAGAACACCAAATTGTAAAACCGATTTTTTTAGTAATTTTTTTAAATTTTTCTTTATCATTTTTAGTAGAAGATAAGAAAAGGATTATGGATCGACTGACCCATCATACATCCTCACTCTGGTACCTCATCCATGATGGCATGCACGGGTTTAGCTAATAGCACCTACTGGGCAAGCGAACGATCAAATTTTTTCATCTAAAAACAGTGTCCTCATTCATTCTCCATTGCACATTGAAATAAATTATTATGACATTAATGGCGGTTAACTTTACTGCATAAAATAAGAAGAGAATTGAATTAATATTCAATGTGATGTAATAAAAGTATAATAGATATTAAGATAATATTACAATATATAGTTAACATGAAGGAAATATATTAAAAAACAGTAAAATATTTATTATCCCATTGTCATAAAAGTAAAATATTTATTGTATTAAAGACTTAAGTCTAGTGATGTGTCAATTTGAAAATTAAGGGTAATTATATAAAGATAGTAAAATAAATTATTAAATAACAAATCAAAGAATAGATATGAATTGTTATTCATTAATTCAAGTAATAGCAAATAAATAATTGCTATTCGGTATTTAAAATGCAATTAAATATTGTAATAACAATTTCATATGTAACAAGAGAGGAATGGAATAACCATTCATCCAGGCGAACATGTCATAAGTGTAGATACTAACTATTAAATGAAAGATTTCTTGTTTATTAGTCGCGTTTCTGCTAGCAATAATAATTAAAAACAACATTCCATGAGATTGATATATATATCCAATACTGTATTGGTTGGTAGATTGTTTCCTTGTGCGAGATTGTTGATATATTACATCATTCCCTTAACTTCGCGAAGGATAGACAGAAGATGAGCACAAGATCTCGTTTGTCGATCCTATATAATTCCTCTGTCCTAGTTGTGGATAAGTAGACATGATCAGGCTTTGAGGACATATTCATTAGCCTTATAAGCTCTTGATCTTCCCTGTACAATGAATTGTGATTAATCTTTAAACTTGAGATTTTGCATTTAATGTCTGACAATATAGCTCTATCATGGGTTGTTATATTAAGTCAATTATTAGTATGACCTAAAGCATTTGATGTTACACAATAAACTTGTGCTGCTTTGTTGGATAAAATTGACTCGGAAGTACAGGCCATGGCAAGATTTCGTCTAATCTAATTTATTCAAAAACTGACTGCAATGAGCAATATGTCATTGCACATCATGTATAAAACAAAATTAGAGATATCGAAGCATGTATATATATTTATGCATGATAGATTCATGGAATGGTTCTCCATCATTCGTTTACTTATGGAGCATCTAGAATAGCTTGGAGATAACGGATAAGTAGTTTAGACAAGTTTATGCTTACCATGGTACTGTCCTGTAACGAAATCTAGAAAGTTACAAACAGTAGAACGAAGGACAAGAAATTTTAAATGACGAGAAGGTCCAATGTTCTGACATTACGTCAGTGGAGATTGGACAAAAGATTGGAGACAACAGTAATTCAATTGATGTGCCTAGAATTTTACAAATCGCGGTTTTGGTGTTAGTGTTAGAATCCTAACTTTTTATGAAGTATATTGTTTTGCACTTGTATATCGAGCATGGACGGGACAAGCACGGAATGTATTGTAGACCGAACAGCAACTACTTAAGTATATTTGGCTATATACTCAAGTAAAAAAATTAGTGAAGCCCTCTCTTCTTACATGAATTATTGATTGGAAATACTCAGCCAAGACCTAGCAGTCCCAACATTAACCTAATAGGTTAGTCACCAGTCCCATAAAAAGCCTCATTAATAATATCGACTAGAGAAGCTCTTCGAAGACCTCGACTAAAAAGCTCCACACAGACCTCGACCAGAATGACCTAGACTAGAAGTTTTACGAGGGCCTCAATCCTAAGAAGACGTTGGCTCTTTACTAGAGGTAGACATTTTAGCTCACTTTTAAATAGGCTAGAATTTCTAGGTTCAACTCTGCCTACGGGCCAAATAATTTTTTTTTTTTTGAATTTTTATTTCTTATGTTAGTTTATATGAAAATTAGAATATTTATATATTTTAGGGTTTTATATATATAACGATTAACTTTGTTGTTATTTTTATTAATTATATATAAAAATAAGTTTTTAAATGATTTATTGGATATCATATTATATTTAAATCAATAAATATCTACTTAATAATTTATTATAATGCTTATTGTGCGTGTATCAATCTATCTTCTTTTATGACATATCTTAAATAATCACTAATATGTTATAATACTATTATTGTTCTTAAACTTTTCCTCTTTTTTTTTTTTTTTTTTATGCCTCGGCTTGCAAGTTGAACCAACCTAGATAATGAGAATCTTATAGCTAACACCAAGACTAGAACCCAAAAATCGAGCCAAATTAAAACCAAACCTTATAAACCTTGAACGAGATTAAATAAAAATTTTCAATAACTTTAATGTATCAAATGGTTTAGGTGAAACTTGAAACCCTAAAGAAAAGTAGATGGTGAAGAACGTATCTTCAAAAGGATTTCGTACCCTAACTAGTTAATACAGCTCAACCCTAAAACCTATAAACCCTAGAATCAATCCGAACAAATCGCAAGTCTGGAAAACCGTAAATAATGTTAAGTAAGTCAAATGACTACATGCCTAATTAGTACAATAGGAATAGAAAATCCTAAATATTGAACCTTAAGGAAAAAAAAAATCTTTGAAAACAAAACAAAAATATGATAATCGTTTGACTTGAAAATTCTACACTAAACAATTCATTTATTTGGCCTTTAACACGTAAATCAAGGTAATAACTCCAAATGATATCTAATAATAATAAAATAAGAAATAAATTCCTATAAATTGTAAATCTTCATAATTTTATGTAATCTTATAAATAAAACCTTAGAGTTGAAAACAAAGACAGAATCCTAAGTCAAATTGAGTTAACCTTAAATTTTAAAAATTCTAGACTTGATCAGACGACTTCTAAAACCCTAAAACGTGGAATAAATTATAAAAATAAGATAATCTTGATTAGTGAACTGAATAAATAGTATATACACTGAAAAGATCATATTCGCCAAAATTTTGATTGTTTGAAGCCTTTACGGGATCAGTTTCTGTATCTGGACACCGACACTCAAAATGAGATGAAATATTTCGACAAACAATTTATACTATAAAATATTAAAATACTCATATATTATCGGATAAAATTTTTTTAGGTTATAAAAACATCCGATAGAGCTAATAGATAATATATATGTATTTTATCTCTATTGGTGATTAATTTGTTACTTCATCTTACTTTTTACTATTCATTACCGTTCAATCTATGCTACTTTTTCTGAAACCTATTCTTACACACTTACACACCTATCTCTTATATTGCCTTTTTTCATAAAATTTTTATTACACTTTTTATTTAACTTCTCTTATACGTCACTATATTTTTTCTACTTAAATTAATCTTTTCCTCTTTTCTCTCTTTATGGCAGCTGCTGCCCCTTTCCCTATTCTCTCGTATTTTATTTTCTTTTTCATTTATTTTTACATTTTTAAGTCTCTCCTTTTTCTCTCTATAAATACTCCATCATTCCCTCACTTCCCATACCTTACATTTCTATTCTCTACCCTATGCATCATGGATAATTTTATATGAAAATGTTTAAATACATAATCATAATATGTTCATTTATTTCATTTTCCTAACTTAACTTTCTATATGTTAGTATATATATGCAGTACTTAAAATTTTAGAGCCTATTAGTTATTAACTTAACTTTATTTATTTCACACACTTATTTATTTATGCACTCTATTTATTTATGTGCTTATGAGACTAGTTAACTGTAAACCCCTGAAATTTTCATAATTCTTAGAAAATAATCCTATAAGTCAAAAATAAAAATCGAAACCGTAAAAATCGAACCAAGTTAAATTCTAAATAAGGTCAAACACGAGAATTCTTAATCTTGAGAAAAAGAGCACCCTCAAAACAAAATATAATATCCAACTATCGATTGATTCAATATGCGTATACTAATCAAATGATCTATCCAATTTCTAACACGCAAATCAAGACTATATATCCAAATAACGCTCGACAACGAAATACTAAGACCTTAAATCCTTTGGTGAATTATAGAATCAAAATTTTCAATTTTTACCAAAAGTCAAATTAAGTCAACCCATAACCCTAGACTCGGTTAAACGATCCCGAGAAGTGAAAACTATTAAATAATCATAAATAAAATGAGATAAACCATAGACGTTGAACTAAAAATATAATATGGGTAAAACTCCTAAATTTTATGATTTTACGAATAACTCAACAAAATCGGAAGTCAAACTGGAACCCTAAAAGTCAACAAATCTTAGTGTTTAAGATCCGACAATCTCGCTCTCTTAAACCCTAACAATAAAATGGAAATAATTGTTGATAATATTTTGCAATAATATAAGGAAGCTTAAAAATATCAGATTTGCAAAATTCTAATGTCCTTCGGATCTGAACGGGATTAGTTTTCAAAAATTGTGCCCTGGTACACCGGATGGTAAAAATATTCCGTTAATACCAATAGACTCGTAAAAATATAAGGTTTCTAAAAATATCAGTTTTAAAATTTTTCGGTAGTTAAGAATTACAGATATCGCATTTATACGCGTATTTTAATTACTACCGGTATTTTATTTGTCTAGTTTACTATTCATAGTGCTTTTTTACTATTCATTATTACTCCTCTATCTCTACTTTTTCTTACTACCTATTTTTACACATACATACCTATTTCGTATAATTTTCTTTTCTCATAAAAATTCTACACCACATATTACTAAACTTCTCTTACACTTTTCTTCTAAAATTA
The DNA here is from genome assembly GCA_024138025.1 of Combretum micranthum. Taxonomy (NCBI): domain Eukaryota; kingdom Viridiplantae; phylum Streptophyta; class Magnoliopsida; order Myrtales; family Combretaceae; genus Combretum; species Combretum micranthum. Next base: position 328,634 of record JAMXBD010000561.1, read on the forward strand.
ATTTTTAATCAATTTTCTCTCTCTTCCTCCCTCTTTGCCGTCCACCCCCTCTCTCTCTTCACTCTCATTTATTTTTCTTTTTTAATTAATTTAATTACATCTAATTTTCACTCCAAAATTCTATAAATATCCAATTCCTCCTTCATTCTTTCACACAACTCATCTTACTACCAAAACTCTCCCAAAATCTCTTCACAAATCCTCTCTACCAAAACTCTCTTAAACTAATTTTTCACAAAAATCCTTTCTTATACACAAACTATCTACCACATATCACTACCCACATAAACCCCATTCATCCACCATCTTCATACCACATAAACACTTTAGGTAAACTTCTTCCAATTATTTATTTACCCATGTCAGTAACTTAACATGACTATGGTGTTGTTTTGAAACTTATATGAGTAGTAAAAGCAACAACATGTTCATGTTTTGCTCTTGTACATGAAATTCAACTTTTATTATGTTGTTATTATATTCATATATATGTTGATTTTATTGTTGTCATTATGCTAATTTCTTATTCATATTTAACTAAATATACTTATGTATTTATATATAATCTTTAGAGCATATAAACTCACTTGTTATTTATTTATTTCATGCTCTTTTAAGACTAGTCTTAGACTTGTCCATATCAAGTCAAAACAACATTTTCTTTATTTTCTTTATTCTTTTTGGGACTAGTCTATTCTTAGTCCCGGGATGTCTTGATGAAGCTAAGTCTCCCAATACTTGACCGGGATACCTTGATAAAGCTAAGGTTCCCAATACTTGACCGGGATACCTTGATGAAGCTAAGGTTCCCAATACTTGATATTTTTATTGTCTTGCTTATTATTATTTGTTTCTAGTATTTTCTCATATCCTTATTATTTTACATGCTCATAATACTTGCATCTACATAATGATATTATCTCAACTAAATTTAAAAGTAGAATTTTACTTTATTAAAGGAATTTAAAACTAAATTTTCTATTATGTGACTTATCATTAAATAATAGATTTATTATCAACAATATAAAAACGAAAGTAATACAAGTTTTCTCAAATAACAAAGATAGCTTTACCAATGAAACATAAGAAATAAATACTTTCTTTTTATAATATGGTCACCTAAGTTTTAGTAAAATAATTTGTTAGTGTTCAAAGTTTTCACAAAAAGCTTAAGATTAAACTCTTTTCAACTCCATAACAAAACCAAGAAGTAAACTAATTTTCAAAGTTAAGATAAAAATCGACCTACAAAGTTATAAACCCACTTAGGAAAATAATGATTTTCAAGTTTCTAACGAAGGAACTTATTTTCAAAGAATACAAATATGATAAGATAAAAAACAAAGGATTTTATCAATAAAGAGGATTCTTTTCAAATAAAATTTGTAGAGGAAATAAAAGACCAAGTTTTAGAAAACAAGAACTTATATTTTAAACAAGGAATATAAAAAGAAAAGACTCATTTTCTAAAAACATTCTAAATTCAAATTTATAAATAGGTTATTAACAACTTAATAGACTTTTGATAACTTTGATCTTTTATAATTAGAAGTAGAAATTATAAAAAACCAAAGTTAAAGGAAAAATTTGCTTGTTTTGGAAAAAGGAATGAGGAAAATAAAATAAAAATATACTCATTTATAATAACCTAGGAAAATATAAAGTTTCTTCAAAATACTTGAAAAGGAAATTTGTCAAGTTAAGTTTTAACACTTCAAAATAAATTGTTTTATGAAATATATTGTTAAGACACTACCATTAGAATTTTTGCATATAAAGTGAGCTTATTTATATATTAAAGGGATTTATCAATCATATATATATATATATATATATCTATATTTTTATCAAAGGATTTTTTTAATGAAGTTGAGTTGGAAAATTATTCGCAAAATCTAGAAATACTCGTTTTAAATCTATACTCTACGGTTTTGGAACCCAAATGACCTTATATGAGAAAAATATAGAAAGGGATAGATCTTTTCAAATAGATAGAAAATGGTATGTTATATGTGAAATTTTGAGTTAAAATGAGCAAATTATGGCATTTTAAATTGGAATTTCATTCTATGCGATTTTGACGAACATAGTGAAATAGAATTAGAAAGTTTAAGTAGAATTTCTACGAAATACTCTTCCTGGGTATTTCTTTTGTCTAGGTGATGAATGATACGAGATTTCCCTTCTTGAGGATTGCTACGACTAAGAAGATTGCGAAATGGACGAGTGAGTTATTCCTCTTAATTTCGTTACCTTGCTTGTGCTTGTAAAGTAGTGGCATTAGTATACTAAAAAAAAAGATAAAAATGGATATGTATGGGGAATTCAGGGATATGTATATATATGTAATTCTATGCTTACGTGTGAAATGAGAATTAAGAATATCGTAACTTCAAATTACCTGTTTAAGTGTTTTGTTTACTTACTTATATAATTACTTATTGCTTGCCAAATTGATTGATCACCCCCTAATAAACCTTAATAAGGTTTGGCTTAAGAAAAATAATACACTCACGCATAGCAACCATCGAGCCACATCTCTTTTGGAAGGCTGTTACTCTTACGCGTAGAGTTGGATTGGCTATCATCGTGGTGGGACATGGGCCATGTTCTTTCCTAGACAATCCAAATTACCCAGGGAATGCGACTCTAGGTTCGGAGCCGAGCCAACCAAACGCTTTGGGTGGGGACCTGGAGACTAGCAGTAGAAGGTCGCAGATCTTCATAACCAATTCCCTAACCTTCGATACAGAGGGGTAAATCCATTCTATATATGGTTTCCGGATAACTATATATATTTGTGTAATCACGTGATTGTTGCATTGTATGCATAGTATTTGTGTGAAAATTTAAATGAACTTGTTTGAAACCATGATGCGGATGAAAAAGCATACCTCACTAAGCTAGTTGTAAACTTATACCCCTATAGATTTTGTTGAAACAGATATACCCGTGGCTTAAATCGAAGATCATGACATTAAGGAAGTCATGGAAGGATGTTAAAAATTTATGAAGGCAATGGGAACATAAGATGAAGTTATTTTATAAGGTTCCTTATATGTAATATATGCTATGCTAGTGTTTTGAAAATTTTTAAGAAGTGTATTTATTTTGACTTGAAGACAATAGAGGGATATGCCCCTAAGAATTATAATTTACCATGTTTATGTTTTATGTTAAGTATTCTCTTTGCCTTGTTACTTAATTATTATCAATGTAAATTTTGTTACTCCGATGCATTCCCTTGGTTGTGATGTACGCCTTGTACATGATATGGAAGCCTTCGCATGACTAAGTTAGTCATTCCTAGGCTTTAATATTGTGTACTGTGAACAGCCACGTTTAGGATATCCCTCGGGGCATGACATTAACTTTTAGTCTTCAACTTGTCCAATTTCAAAGCTCGAAGGAGACTAGAGAAATTCAAGTCTCGATGAGCCTTGACACAATCTAAGACTACCATGCTTTTCATTATCTATTTGATTTTATTTAAGAGATAGGAAATGTTCAAGTCTCGGGAAGCCTTGACAAGGATCTAAGAGTTCCAATTTTATTTCTTTATGCTTTGTTTTTATTTATTTCGTATGATTACTAAATTATTTCAAGTCCTAGGAAGTTTTGACTATAATCTAAGACTTTCATAATTCTATTTTTATTTCCTTATATTTTCATTCATGTTCTTGTTTATTTTTTATTTTTAGTTGATCTTGCTAAGATAAAAAAAGTAAGTGTAGTTAAGTTCATGTGCATAGAGCATTCATTGTGATGTTGTTATACAAAATTAAATTTTTTACTTAAAAGGTTAATAATCCTTTATTATGTAAAATATTTGCTTAAAATTCATTTTCGAGACAAGGAAGAAAAATTCTTTTATTAAACAAAATTTTTAAAACAATATCATCCTCTTAATTTCTTATTAAAAACCGTGACACACACTGTGTAGAAGGAAATGTTGGAAACTTCAACCTTATTTTAATATTTATAAGTGATGAAGTCACAAGATAAACTCTACACCTATTTATTTTGAAAATAACAAGGCCCTAAAGAATGTCTGAGAAAATACAACTTGAATTTCTTTTCTCACCCATGCATGGAAAATCATTTGTCAAAACAAAATTCTTTAATCTCAATATTGATAATCCTTTGTTATGTAATTAATTTTCTAAATCTATTTTTCAAGCCTTAAGATTCACTCGAGCAAAAGCAAATCATGAAACAAAATCAACCTCCTACTTTAAAAAAAAAATGTCGTGGCCCCATATGATGCTTGAGGAAAATATTACAACTTGTAATTCTTTTCTCGAATACACATGAAAACCCTCTTCATCAACAAAAAAAATTTAGAACAAGTCATTTACCTAAATTTTTCTTAAATACCGAAACTTAAGAAAATTTTAAAGTAAATACAACTTAGAATATTTCTTCCTAAACACATAAGGTTTATGTTTTGAAAATAATTGGTCGAATGATTTTTTTATTTTATTTTATTTTTAGTATGAATTCTAATATAAAACCATGATTTTTGGTTAAGTTTCATACTTACTAACATCTAAGAATTGAGATTTTATCAAAATTCCAAAGGTTATTTCCTCATAAACTTAACCTTTTTTTACCTTCCATGAAAATTATTTTAATAAAATATTATTTTGAATAGTATCACTAGGATCATGTATGTATTATAGACTATTATTACATTTTTATCATAAATGAGTATCGGGATAGAATATACTTGACGTTCGAGAAGTCTATGTAAGGTAAAAATATAGAAAATGGAAGAATTGAAGTCTAGAAATATTGGGACGTATTCTATACTTTCCTATTCCAAAACCCAAGTAACTCTAAATGTAAAAAAATAATCGTAGAAATGGATAGAGCATTCAAAGTAGATAGAAAAAGACTACTAATATGCGAGATTCCGAGTAAAAATGAGTAAATTATGACCATTTAAAGTTAAAACTTCCATAACTGGGAAAAATGACACAAATAGAATAAATATAATTAGGAATTTAAGTAGAACCTATATGAAATACTCATTTCGAGTATTTTTTTTGTTTAGATGATGACAAGTTTGATGTACCTTTCCTCAAGGATTACTTCGATTGAAGCTTTTCAAGCAATGACTGAGTGAGTTTTTCCTCTTAAATTTGTTACCTTGTTTGTGCTTATAAAGCGACTGCACTAGCGTATTAGGAAAATATAAAAATGGATATGTATGATAAACATGTGTTTCTTTGCTTGTGTAATTAAGTTACTACTAAGCATATCGCAATCGTAGAATGTTTGTTTAACTGTGTTTATTCATTTATATGATTGATTGGTATGTGTGTTCAAATTGATTGATCGACCTTAATGAATCTTAATATGGGATGCTGTTAACAAAAGAAATGGTCACGTATAGTATTTGTCGGGTCACTTTTCAAAAGGTTACTACTCCTATGCATAGAGTTAGATGGTTGTAATCGTGGTGGGTTACGAGCCTTACTCTTTCCTAAGGAACCCACATCACTTGAGGAATGCGACTCTAGCTTCAAAGTCATGCTAGCCGAATGCTATAGGCGAGTACCTAGGGACTAGTCGTAGAAGATCATGGAGACCTTTATAAACAATTCTCTAACCCTTGGCATAGAGGGCGTAAATCCATTATATGTATAGGTTCTGGATAACTATATATATTTGTGGTTTTCATGTGATTTTTGCATGAGCATAGCATATGCTTTAACTAACAAACTTGTTTGCTTATTTATATCAGTATGAGTGATAGGGAAATATCTCACTAAGCATATTGTAAACTTAGATCTCTATAGATCTTGTTTAAAATATGTATAGTTGAGACTTTATTCAAAGAATAAGATGACAAGGAAATAACTAGGGGATTTTGGGACTTTAATGAAAGATTTAGGAGTATAAGACGAAGTTTCTTTTGGAAACCTTTTATGTTAAATATTTTAATTTGGAGATTATTATGATCAATTGTACCATTTGAACTATTTGTAGTCATTAGTTGGATATGCCTGTAAGAAATGTAATATACCTTATTCAAGTTTGATGATATATAGTTCTCTTGTTTTACTATTTAATTACTATCATCATAAATTTTGCTACTCCAATGTGTTCCCTTTGCTATGAAGGACGCCTTGAGCATAAAATGGAAGCCTTTGCATGGCTAAGGTAATCATTATTAGACTTTGATATTACGTATGATGGATGCCATGTTTAAGATACCCCTCAGGGTATGGTAGGTATCTCATCTAATATAACCAAGTAACATATGTACTCTCTACATATTTGGTATCTCTTGAACTCACTACTATCTTAAGCAACATAATGGTTGTGCCACATAACCTCCTAGCCTACCATTAACCATGTATTATGTTTGCACATCCACCTCTATCAGCGATTTAGCATTCGCAACACTTGATGCTGTTTGTGGCAATCAAACCTATGGCCATATGGTTAAGAGCCCTTATGAGATTGCTACACTCCCTGGCATGCAGCTTCTCGAGAGCTTGATTTCCCTCCTAGAGATAAAAGCATCTTAGGAAAGGGAAGGTAAATCCTCATTTGTACAACACGTCATTGAGCAACATGCAGTTACCAACTTGGTACATGAGGCTCTTTACCTCCTTATCAGGGCATAGAGTTTCATCCTTCAAATAACAGGTGATTAGGTCCATCTAGCTTGGTGAAGGTAGTGCAAGTTGTAGGTCGATAACCTCATGAACTTACCTCAAGGTGGTTTTTTTGTGGGAGATACTCCATGAGTATCTTTTCCACAATTTTTTAGATTAAAGGCTACAGAGGCAAATTTAGAGAGTCTATTAGCTTTGGAGTTATCAAACTTTGGATTCTTTATGATATTTTTGGAGGGAAACTCCATGAAAAGAGGTCAAATAGCTTCAGGATACTTGACCATCCCTTCATCCTTTGCTTCATACTTACCTTTTACCTATTGGACCATGATCATCAAATCTAAAAGAAAAAAATAAAACTTCATAGGACCGATGTCCTTTATAAGCTGAAGGCCATTGATTAATGCTTCGTATACTGCTTCATAATTGCTTGCAATGAACCTAAACTTTAGGGCATACAAATTTTGAACCCAGGTGATCCATCCAACACTAGGTTAGCCTCAGTTCCCCCCCTAAGTGGAGAAGCCATTAACATAGAGAGTCCATATCGACTTTTCACAATTTTCAATCTCATCTTAGCCTTTATACTCAACCACAAAATCAAAAAGGATCTAAGCTTTGATAGCATTACATGGTGCATATTGAAGAGCCGCTCTCAAGGACATATGAGTAAGCAACATGACTTGATGAGCCCAAACATAAGCTTGAAGATGTCGAGATTAAATAAGCATAACCGGAACACATTTCTCGAGCTTGGTATATCTCTCCTCAGCTCGTTGGAGGAAATTGCTAACATAGTACATTGACTGATGCTACCTCTTGTTAACTTTGGCAAGCATCATAGAGAGAGTTTAGTCACTCACTGTAATATACAAGTACAAGTCTTCACCTGATAGAGGAGTAAAAAGGACTAGATATTCATTAAGAATTGTTTTGAATTCTTGAACGTTTTTGGATGTCTTTATATCAATATGAACTTATCAGGGCTCCTCAAGATCTTGAAAATTTTTTAACACTTATTTATGCTCTTTAAAGGAAACCTGCTCAGCATAGCCACTTGGTTATCTAGCCTCTGTACATCTTTCATCGAGGAAGGTGGGTACATGTTAACAATCAAGTTGATCTTCTCTACGTTGGCTTCTTTCCTAGGGTAAGACACAAGATACTAAGGAACTTCCCTTAAGTGGCTCCAAAAACACATTTTTTAGGATTCCGCTACATCTCATGAAATCAAAGTTGATTAAAGGTCTCTTTGAAGTCTTTGAGGTGGTCTTGGGGTTACTAGCTCTTCACAATCATGTTGCCTACATAAATCTCCATGTTGCATTTGAGCTGGGGCTTGAAAATCTTTAGTACATGGTTACAGCATTCTTTAAGCCAAAAGGTATACCTTGGTACAATACTTATCAAAAGTGATGACAAAGAAAGTGTGGACCTTATCCTTGGGATTTAGTTTTATCTTGTTGTAGCCCAAGAAGGCATCCATGAAACTTAATAATGCATGTCCTATGATGAAATTAAATCCTAAAAAATGTGTCTTTAAAGCCATCTCAAGGAAGTTCCTTAAGTACTTTGTGTCCCTACTTAGGATAGAAGCCAACCCTAACAAGATCGAGGTGATTGTTGACATGTAACCACCCTCCTTGATGAAAGATGTACAGAAGCCAGCAAGCCAAGTGGGTGCATTGAGCAAATTTCTTCCAAGAAATATAGATAAGCATTCATAATTTTTCAAGATCTTAATGAAACCCAATGAGTTCGTGTAGATAGAAAGATATCAGATGGCATTTGAGAAGTTGAAACAATTCTTGATGAAGCATCTAGTCCTTTCCACTCCTTTACAAAGCAAAGACCCATACCTAAATATTATAGTGAGTGCAGAACCCTTTCCTCAGTCCCACTAGATTTGATGGGAGGTAACACTAGCCTGTGTACTATGTCAATCAGCCATGTTATCCAAGGGGCTAAAGAGAGATATGCCAAGCTCGAGAAACATAATCTGGTTGTGCTTATTTTGTCCTAATGTCTCTAACCTTATTTTTTAAGTTCATCAAGTCATTGTCTTTATTAATATGCCCCTAAAATATTCATTTTAGGTTAACAAATATAGAAGAATGATAAAGTATGCATTTGAGCTTAGTGCATATAGAGTCCAATATGAACATCAACTTACCATCAAGGCTCAAGCCCTTGTTGGTTTTGTGGTCAAGTACATAGGTTGAGATGAGATTGATAATCTTGAAAAGCTGATGTGGCTCTTCATGTCAATGGCTCCTCTATTTAGGGGGGAGTGGGGCTAACCTAGTATTGGAAGGACCTCATGGGGTCAAAATCTATTATGCCTTGATATTTAAGTTCCTTGTGAGCAACATTAACATAAAGTACGAAGTGTTGATCATTGGCATCAAGTTCATGAAGGACATTCGTACTAAGAAACTAGAAAATTTTCCAAATTTGATGCTCATGGTCCAACAAGTAAGAGGTAAGCATGAAGTGAAGGATGAAAGGATGATCAAGTATCTTGAAGTTGTTCAAGCTCTTGTCTTGGAGTTTCCCTCTTGAAATATCATAAAGATTCCAATGGCTGAGGACTTCAAAGTTGACAAGATCTCTAAATTTGCCTCTCTAGTAGTCTCAAATCCAGAAAAAAAGTTGAGGAAAAGATATTTGTGGTGTATCAACCTACAAGTTGCACTGCCTTCACCAAGCTGGATAGACCCAATCATCAATTATTTAAGGAATGGAACTCTAGCCCTAGACAAAAAGGAGGCAAAGAGCTTGATAAGTCTACTAGACTCTGTTCAATTTATAAGAATTCATGCTCTATTTAATCAATTATTACATACATTCTTACAAATATGTGCTATTGTTGTGTAAATGTCATTTTCCAACTCCTAAGATCAAGAAAAGAAGAAACAAAGTGATTTGAATGAGAGTTGGACCAAAACAACAATAACTTTTGAAGATAGAGAAAAACTATGCCTTCAAAAAATGAACTAAGGGCAAGAAACAAGGCATAATGTCAAAATGTGCCCAGAGTCGCACTCGTCATTATACCCATGATACAAACTAAGATATATCCCGCCTTTGGTGACTTGAACACAGCTTCTACCATGGCTGACCTTTGAGCTTGTGATCCAACTTGCGAAAAGTAACCCTGTCCTTGCTGTTATGCATACGCTGCCTTGCTGACATGGATAATGATATCTACAAAATCCGTTAAAAAGAATATGCTACATCATTGAATAAAATCTTCTTGATTTTTATGCTATGACACCTATAAGTAAATATCCACAAACATTGTAATAGTATTATACCATATGTAACACATTTCTAACATAGAATAGAGTAGAGTTAGAATTTCTAGTAAGAGAAACTTTTCTTTTGCAAGAAATTCAAGTTTTCTAGGTAAAAATTCATATTAACCCAATGTTTGTTCTTACAACATTTATGTGCTTAATTATTAATATTTATTTTTATTTCATATTGTTTCTCCTAGATTTGTGTTCAATGTTCATATCCATAGGGAAACAATCATTTTAACTTAGGGTTTATGAATGTAAAACCTGATTAATGTGATTTTATCGTGACATAATTGAAAATTGACTGAGTACTTGTAATTAGTAGTTTGAATCTTAATTTGTGAGTTTATGTGAGTGCACCATGTAGATTCATGTTTGATTTCAACTAAATAGATTGAGAAATCGTTCTTTTGAATAGATCCAGGCTGCTAATGAAGTTGCTCATAATCACCTAGAGATAGATATGGTGTAAACCCCTAAACTTTTTGATACTCTTAGAAAATAATCATAGAGTTAAATATCAAAATCGAAACCCTAAAAGCCGACCCAAATTAAAACCAAATCATAAACAAGATAAAATATGAAATTTATTAACCTTAAGAAAATGAGAACCTTAAAAAACAAAATGGAAAAAAAAAAATCAATAATTGCTCGACTACAAATCCGTATGCTAAACAATTCACTTGTCTTACCTCTAATACGAAAATTGAGACAGTATATCCAAGCAATATTTGATGACAAAATTTTAAAACCTTAAACCCTTAAGTGAATTTTAAAATCAAGATTTACATTAATACTAAAAATTAACCTGAGTCAACATATAACCTGATACTCGATTTAAACAATCCCAATAGCCATTAAATATTAAACGAATCATAAAATAAAGTAAACTTAAATTTTTGAACAAAAAATACAAGTATGACATAAACCCCTAAGTTTTAAAATTTTATAAGTAAATCTTAGAAGCTGGAAGTCAAATCGGAACCCTAAAGTCAATCGAAAGTAATAACAAAACTTAGTGAACCAAGGTTCGGTAATCCCGCACGTGAAACTCTAAAATAGTAAAAATGAGATGACCTTATATTCTAGTTCGAAATAATGTGTTACAAGCTAAGAAGATCATATTCATAAAAAATTAGCTTATTTCGGACATGAACGAGATCAGTTTTTGAAATCGAGGTCTTGGCACACAAAATGGTGAAACATTTTGGCAATATATTTAGACTCATAATGAGGTAATGAATCATAAAATATTAGTTTTAGGATTTTTTGGCTTTTAAAAATATTAGATAGAGCCCTTTTACACGTACTTTTCTTATTACCAATATTTTATTTGTCTAGTCTACTATTCATTTACTATTTATTACTATTTACCATTATTCACCTCTCTCTCTACTTTTTCTTAAACCTATTCTTACACCAACTTCTTACATCTTTTATAATTTTCTTTTTCCATAAAAATTTACTATACTTTTTTTATACTTTATTACACTTTTTCTATCTAAATAAATTTTTTTCCTCTCTTTTTATTAAGTGGCAGCTACTGCTATCACGCAACAAAGGGTACCCTAAACGTGGTAGTCTGCCACATATAATATCAAGACTTAAGAATGATTACCTTAGTCATGCAAAAGTCTTGGTATTATATGTAAGGCGTCTACCACAGTAATAGGAGACGCTTTTGGGAAGTGTGATTTAAGCAAGTAAAAATGAACATACAAGAATCTAGAAATAAAATAGATCATAATATTAACAATTAAAGGTCTATTACATGATTCTTAGGGGCACACACCCACTAACATTCCAAGGATCGAAATAACTAATTGTCCTTACAATAATTTAAATGCTACATCAAAAGATTTTAAAGGATTTCTAATCTAATCCTTTAGATTTCCTTCAAAAGCTCCCAAAAGAAAACGTACGAGGATAAGAGGAGACCTCGGGTACAAAAACAAGTGCTCCTGTAAATACAAATATCTATAGAGGCGTAAGCTTACGGGCTTATTGAGTAAATCCTAAAATTTATACTTGAAACAAAATATCAACCAAGTTTATTAAACAAGTAAATGGGATGCAACAAGCATGTGAGCATACAAGACATATGATTTTTCGAGAATCATATGTTGAATGAATTACGCCCTTCATTCGGGGTTAGGTATTCCGGCCCATTACGACCACTACTTCTTTTAAAAACCATTTTTATAGATCTTACCGGCTCTTATACACCATAAAAAACATTTAGTTATTACCAACTCCTACTAGCCACCAATTTATGTAGTTTTTACTGGCTCCTACTCGCCACATACATAATATACCGGTTATGTCTATCACCACTATCATGCACTTGTTTCCCCAATTGTATAATAGCGAATGCAATGTGACTCAATATATGAAGTACATGCATCAACTTTTAAGCCGTTATATTTTAATTTCTTACAAGTGATTAACCAAATTCAAACACTTCAACATGATAATAAGCATACAATTTATTATAAGCATTTCATGCTTAGATATACTTAATATTCTTTTAACACATTATCATACATCTTAAAGTTTATCTTTCCTTAATTCTAATGTAACTAAATTTACAAGTACAAACATAAGCATGAAAAATAAGGGGAGTAGACTCACTCAGCCACGACGGTACTTCTTCTTTCTTATGGATGAATCGTTTGATCAATCCACTAATCAAAGTAATCCTCCAGGTACGAATACTCCTCTCGGGATCACCTAATCAAGAAGAATATCCATAATGAGTATTTTTTGTTGATTCTATTGTACTTATCAAAACTATGTCGTAAGATCGTCAAAAATTTGTATAAAAGACAATTCCAATTTATAACGATCATAATTTGGTCATTTTAACTCGGAATTGTGCATATAATATACCGTTTTCTACCTATCTGAAAATATCTATCTGTTGCTAAAACTATTTTTATCAAACGAAGTCGTTTGAGCTTCGAAACAATGGCAATCAAATTCACCACGAATTTTTTTGTTTGCAAAACTTAATTTTGCAAACTTTTCTTTATCTATATATACTTGTACAAAAAATATAGATACTAAAATGGTTGGAAAAGACCTTTAAAATGTATATATCTATATTGACTCATATCAAATGCATGGATTTAATGAAGTTGTCTCAACCATGAATTTTTGTAAAGATAAAGTCTTCTAAAAATTTTGGAAAGGAAAAACTTTTGAAAATTTCGACTTAGCTTGTTAAAAAACTTCTTAAGTCATTTTAAATGGGTATTTTCTCCTTCTTAATTCTATTTCTTTATTCTTTTAAATTTCAAAAGAATGATTTTTGCTTTTCTAAGTTTCTTAATTTTTTTAGGAATTCAGAGAGTAATGTTTTTTGGAAGTAGTTAAAATCTATCATACTCTATACTTTGACCTTTCCTAAAGCTTATTTCACTTAAAAAGAAGAAAATGATTTCCTAAGTCGTTCATTAATTTTATTCCTTAAGATCATTCTATTTTTATGAAAAAAAATTTCTTGGTGTTTTGTCTTACTAGTCTATTCTTTTTATATTCCAAAGTATTTGTCACGCCACAATATGGGGACCTAGTAGGATTAATCTAATGCTATCATATCACGTATGCACTCATCATATAAGAGCCATCTTGTAAGTCAGAGTGTACAAAACTCTGTTTATTTATAAATGTTTATCATATAAATTATATATTATATTATTGGATTTCAACTATGGAATCCGATTTTCCAATTTCTACCAAGATCGCAGAGAATCAGTATCCCCTACCAAATGGTGAAAGTAACTTTCAAACTACAACTTTCAAAATTCAAAATTTATCTAATTTACATTCTAACTTTACTATATCCTATATCTCTATCTTCAATATAGTTCGTTGGAGAAGCTCTCTTCACACATTCCTAGCCCAATCCCACCTAGTATTAATCCTGCATAAAAACTGTTGGGGGATGAGCAAACCACATGCTCAGTGAGATAACTTGACCAAACCACATATCAACCAAAAACAAGCAAGTATAATTATTAATTGTATGCAATGCAACAATCAATCATAAGCACATTACAAGTTTGGATAATCTAGAATACAAAGCAAGATGGAGATTTACGCCCTCTCATCGGGTTTGAAGGAACTCGATACTATGGCCCACCTACCTAGGAGAAACTAAGTATACAGGAAAGCCACGATCCTCATTGTAGTTATCTCTTATACTTTAGGGACTCAATTCCTGTTTTAAACCTTAGAAACTCCACTAAGTGTTAGTCATTTCATAGCGATACTATGGGCGGCGTCCTTCATTACCAGTTAGTTCCCATGGAACCGACGGAACAAAGGTAATCTTGCATAGAACTAATAGCCTCTTGCCTAGAAAAACCAAGCATTACCAAAGAACCGAAATACTAACACATAGCAGGTTCCCACATCTTCAACTATAGTTTATGCAAATCATGTGATGCATGTCCATTTCATTTATAGTACCAGTAGTTGTTAATCAAGTTTAAGGTGATCATACGATTTACAGACAATCATCAACATGCTTCATACAACATTTGTCATGCAATAGAATTATCGCTTATATTATGATAATTTGTCATTCAATCATACACCACACATCATGCATTATTCCTACTCCCGCATGCATATCAATTGATTATAAATTATTCCATATGCAACTATACTACAAGCACAAACAATGTAATAAAGTTAAGTGACTCACCTGTAGTCCTTACTAAATTGTTGTATAAGCTACCAGAAGTCCAGGAATTGATCTATTTTCCTATGAAAGGAAATAACAGAGATTCATTATTGGACTATTTTTGTAAGAGAAGTCTTCCTAGACTTAAAGGCGTTGATCTCGATCGCTAGATATTAGACTAAGTTTGCTATATTAATTATTGCTTCGTTTAATAATTTAATTGAATCCTTATAGGTGCTTAATTATTCTGTATCGGTATGTGATATGATTTCTATTATTTGTATAGAGCTTTTAAGGTTTTAACCCCTATAGTGAAGAATATTTACATGTTATTTGTTTTCATTTTGCTTCCCTTGATTTTAGTTACTATCTATATTTTTACTTAAGGGGTTTGTCTTTTTCTTAAATCCTACTATTTTTAATAGACGATTTTTATTTATTAAATCTTTGCTTGTCAACCTTATCTATCTCTTAAATTGGTATTTTTATTTATTTAAAGCTATGTTCTAGTATCTATATCTTTTCAAAAATGATAAAATCGTATGTCTATGGAGTTTAGATATATCAAATTTTTATTATACTTCAATTTTATTTTTATTGCAAAACAAGCTAAGTTTTTTGATATGGTATTATCAGTAATATTAGTTTTGAAATGTTAATATCATTATTAGTAATAAATACAAGTATTAGTAAATAATAATATTAGTGACAAAAATAATAATAGTATTTATGATAGTATAAATATAGTAACATTAACATAAATAATAACAGTATTGATAATCCTAATGATTCGTGATGAAAATATCAATAATACGGAATACTATAAACAATAGTAATAATAATGGTAATAATCATAACTATATTAATAAAAGCAATAACCTTAATATTGGTTTATTAAGAGTGAAAACTGAGTGAATTTCTATTTGCGATTTCTTATTCGTTTTAAATCCGATTTTGTTGTATAAATAGTTGATTTGATAGTACTCTTCGAGTACTTTCTAGTAGTGGTGTTATTTTTAAGAAAAGAAACATGTAAGGTTTTTAAATTCATAAATTAATTCTGCAATTTTCGGATGAATCATGATAGTTTTATCTTAACTTTTTTTTTTTTTGTGATATCTAACTCATTTCTAGTCCGTTTTTGACGAATAAATAGTCATTTTCTTAGTATTTTCCTAGTACAATCCATTGATAGTGTTGTTTTTATTAAAAAAGGTCATTAAGGGGGAGAAAAAGGCAAGAACAATAGTCTATTCCTGTGTAGATATGACAGTAATGTTTCCATTTTTGTTTCTGCAATATCTAATTCGTTTCTTATCCGTTTTTAACAAATAAATAGTCGATTTCATAGGATTTTTCGTGTTCTTTCCATTGGTGGGGTCATTTTTGGCTTATAACAAACATATCAATACAGTTTATTCATTCTTTCCAACGATTTACATGAGTTATTTAAAGTTCAATTTAGCTTGTTGTAATTTAGGTATGGTTTTAGTTTTTCCTTTCTAGGATTTGAATTTCTACACTTAAAAATCTTCAAGTTGATGTATATATATCCTAAATAGTCTAAATATCATCAATATACTATTAGATCAATTTTGATAAATCTATAAGACAAATTCCTATAGATCAACATAATGAATATTTGAACTTAATATGATCTTTACCATGGTTGGATGCTAAAATGAATTTAGCTCCTCATTCTTGATGAAAATAATGATCTAAAGAGGAAGGTAGGAAGATGAGTAACTAAGGAAAAACTAATCTAGCTAACTAGCATATATATATATATATATATATTTGTTCTATTTTCTTACATTGTTGAGCTTGGGTTCCAACTTGAATCTACGGTAAACCAAGACTATTTAGCTTAATCCTTGATGTTGTTTGGGTTAGTTAAAGTGGGGTTTTGATTGTGGTTGATGAGTATTGATGTTTAGATAATGCTATAGGATATAAACAAGGGATACACTTTTATTTTTGAAGTGTTTAAACAAGGTTGATCAAATAAGCATGGAAGAGGAGTATAGTAAATTCGTAGAAGCTGTTTCGAGAGAATTTTTGGATTGTATTTCGGGAGATTTTGCATTAGTTTTGTAGCTAACTTAAGCCTATATATGTATAATAATGTTAGGCTAAGATTTAGGTACATGAGAGGGTGTATTGGACTTGAAAAATACAAATTTCTATTGTTCTTTCTCGGGTTTGGTGCGAATTTGAGGACGATTTTTGGATGAATTTGTATGAAATTTGTGACTAATTCCAAGGAGCATTAATTGTATTTGTTTGGTAGTTAATTAAGGTCATTTATATGTGTAAATTAGGGGCTCAACTTACAAAAAAATCGAATAAAAAATCGAGTTAAAATTTGAGGTTGAAATTAAAACTCTGCTGCAATTTTCTTGGTTAAATTCCTCGTACTGCAGCTGTTGTTCGGTGAATTCTCTAGGCCAATTGGAGCTATTTTGGTGCATATTTGAGTTGAAATTCTTAGCATTAAATGTTGATCACATGTGGAGTGTTAGTATTAGGTTATATGTCATTTTGAAGTTGAATAGGAGGCTCAAATTTGGATCAAAATTGGACATGAAGCAATCGTAGTTCCGCTATTCCCGAAAAAAAAATTTTTTGCATGGACTTCCTCTATTTCCAACATTGCAATTTCTACAGTGGTTAAAGCTTTAATTTCAGCTGGTATACAACTTATATTTAGTTGAAATTTTATGGCATTGAATGTTGACCTTTTATGTGGAGTGTTTTGGTTGGTTTAATTATTACTTTCATATAGAATTTGGGAGCTCAATTTGATCAAGTTTGGTTGGACGGAAATTGTATTTTTCAATCCGTGATTTCCCCTGCAGCAGCCGAAATTTTCCAAGTTTGTATTGTATGCCTCTGCCTTCATGTGATCTTTATTCCAAATGTGAAAACTTCTCTGTTCCAATGTGAAGTTTTCTCTATTCCTGCTGAGAATTCCTAACTGTGGTTATTGATTTTTTGGATGTGAATTACAATTGTTTTAGCTGAAAATTTCCCTTATTGTTCGTGATATCTCCATGTGTAACGTGATGTCCTGCTCCAACGTGAAGAAATTATGCAGCTTGTTGACTTCAATTTGCTGCCTGTCCTCTATAGATTTGTGAACGTGATGATGCGTGGACTTCGGCCAAGATTTCAAATTTGTTGTCCTTTGTTCCGTGAAGCATTTTCCAATGTGAAGGATTCCTTTAGCATGAAGGCTGTTCGTGATTTGTTTCAGAGTTCGATTTTCATTTTTTTTTTGTTTATTATTTACTTAATAGTTAATTAAATTATCTTAACCAATATTAATTTATAAACGTTTGTTTATATTCGTTACGTACAAGTTTTATCGAAATAAAATTATCTAAGTTACTACAAAAACTCTAGATTATTTATATTCACATTTTTGGTTTGAAGTTTATACGATTAATTATTTTTAGTAATTTTAACTTACGTGATTAAATTTTTCAAGTTCAGTAAATTAAATTAGGAACCAAGTCTTAATGAATTCAGAATTTCCTAACAAGTATAACAGCGGGTTTGGAATTTTCATTTTAGATCTAGATTAATATTTATTGATTGGTATTGGTATCTATTATGTATTTATAATCCTAGTAATTCCTCTTTGGATTTTTGTTTTATACCAGTAAGTTTTGTTAATAGACTATATCTTATCGGTTTTGAATTTTAGAGCTACTTCTATTCATATATTGAATTATCAGTTCAAGATACGAAATGTCGTTTTTGGTATCTATTAAGGTCAAAGAAATTTTATTTGCGTTTTTCATACTAGGAATGAGTTTATTACAACTCATAGGTCTATTCTAAGATTTCTGTTGAATCATATATTTGATATTAGTTTCACATTTGCTAATTCGTTCCTTTTCTGGTTATGAAAATTATTGAAGGTTATATTGGCGACTCAGGAGTTTAATTTCTAAATTCTCTAAATCTTTTAATTAGAATATTAGTGTAATTTAAATATTTATTTAAGATTTAGATTCTTAGATATTGATCTATTTTACCAAATATTATGTTTTATTGTATAGGAGCTATTTATACTAATTTGTTATTAGCAACATATTTTTATCTAGGGCTACTCAATATTGTTAATAGATTAATAGTAGCTTGAACACTGTTATTTCATTATTTAACAAGCATAGGATTTATTTCCTAAGTAGTGAACTTAAGGAAAAATGATTCAGTCATTTATATTAACGATTGGTTTATCGTCGTTTTATAAATTATTTGAGATTATAGAAGTTACAGTTTGTATTTCGAAGTTTTCATTGGTAAAGATTCTAATCTTCCTAATTAAATTCATTCATACTTTAACATTTTTAAATCGAGAAAAATTTGGAACTATTTGTTCCAAATATTCTATATAATTCTATATTACAGTTTTAGCTTTTGTTAAAATTAGGTTAAGTAAAATCAGGGGAATTACAGTATTGGTGGAAAAATGAAGTTTAGTAATACTTTTGTTAAACAAGAATTTGAAATCTTAATAAAGAATACTTTTCCATTTTATGACTTTGTAAAATGTATGTATGTATTGTCTATAAATTCCTATGTTCTTTGGTTACTATAATTTATGATGAACTCCTCTAGATTTTTAGAAAAGATTTGTTAAGATAGATTTCTAAGTTTTTATGAAAAATCATTTCTTTCGTGACAACATTTATTTTGAAAAGAACTTCTATTTTAAGAAAACCTTTCGTCCTTTAGCTGGTTGAGACAAAATCAATATGTTCATGCATGATCATGAATATGAAATTATGAAAACATAAGAAAGACATAATAAGTAATAAAATAAGTAAGTTAATAGAAATGTCAAGTATTGAGAACCTTAACTTCATCATGGTATCACGAGACTAAGAATAGACTAGTCCCAAAAGAAATAAAGAAAAGAAGGAAAAGATTGTTTTAACTTGATGATGACAAGTCTAAGACTAGAGACTAGTCTTAAAACAACATGAAATAAGTAAATAAATTGCATAACTTTGAAGTAAATAAATAACAATGAGCTTATATACTCTAAATATTATATATAAGTATATAATTATATTTAGTTAAATATATATAAAAGGTTAAACATAATATCAACAATAATATGAGCAAAATAACAACATAAAAATATATAAATACATATTTATGAATAAGAACAATACATGAACATAGTGGAGCTTCCATAACATTAAGTTTAGGAAAACTCACACAATGGTCATGTAAAGTTACATGACATGGCAAGAGAGATTTGAAGAGAATTATTACTTAAAGTAAGAATGGTTTTGTAGTAGAAGAGAGTTTTGAGAAGAAATTTTGAGAGAGTTTTAGGAGAATGTTTGAGAGAAAATTTCCAGAGAATTTTGGAGAGTAATTTTATGGGTAGTAGATGTGTAAATGAAGTGAAAGAGGAGGGAGTATTTATAGGAAAATGGGGAGTGAATTTTGAGTGATTTAAATAAAGAATAATTGAAAAAAAAATGAGAGAGAGAATTGGGCGGGCGGCCACAATGAGGAGAGAGGAAGAGAGGTTTTTTTTTTTTTGTAATTTTGTGTATTAAAAGTAATAATATGTAAGGTAGATGTAATATAAAGTTATGGGAAAGATAAAAAGTAAAGATAATAGGTCTATGGAGTTGTAAGAGTAGGTGTTAGAAAAAGTAGAGATAAATTAATAGTATAGAATAGTAATGAATAGTGTAATGTAAACTAGATGTAACTAGTAAAATACTAGTAGTAAGTAAATACGCGTATAATTGCGATATCTGTTATTTTTAGTTACCGAAAAATTATGAAAATGATATTTTTGAAATCTTTGTATTAAATCGGTCCTAATGGTGTTATTGGAATATTTTTACTATTTTGAGCTTCGGGACATGCTTTTCAAGAACTGATCCCGTTTGAGTTCGAACGACACTCGAAATTTGCAAATCTGATATTTTTATGTTTCCTCATGTTATTATGTACTATTATTACTAATTATTTCAACTTTGTTTTCTAGGGTTAGTGTAATCCCCTTAATTTTATATAACCCGATTATAATAAATATTATAAATAAAATGTAGAATCATAAATGAACTATAATAAAAATAATTAGAAATCACTCCAAATTTTTCGCAATTTAAATTTTTAAGTATGAACAAATTAGAATAAAGAATCTTTATCACTAAGACTTTGAAAGTTCATAATAATCGAAATAAAGAATAAAGAAAACTATTTAATATTTAAGAATCTATGTTTTAATGTTTGAAAAATATTAATACCTTCAAGTTAAATAATTCCGAGTCTATACAAACTAAAATTCCGATCTAACTCAGTAACTTATAATTAGTAAAAAGAACAAAGTAACAAATATAAATTAAATTAAATTTTTAATCTAATAAAAAGTCTAGAATAAATTTATCAATAGAAATGAATTCATATGTAATTTCAAATCTTAAAAATTTTATAATAAAGTCGAATTAAGGGCAATATAATTATTATCAAAATACCACTCAACAAAACTTTTAAACAAATAAAATATAATTTACGATAGCAGGTTTAAAAACTAAAAAGTAAAAGCATTAAACTAAAGATTCTATGTATACTATCGTATTCAGAATATTTAATATCATTAATATGTAAATTTTTATCCAAAATTATTATCAAATCAATATGTATTATACGTGTCATTTAGATTCACAAAATTAATTTTTTTCACCAGTTCATATTTTTGCCCACTCCTTACATATTTATTGGTTATAAATTTATTATCTTTTTTTTTATATTTCCATTCATCCTAACTTACTTGCATTTTTTTTGTTACGATTTACGTTTCTTCTCTGTTTTTCAATTTGAACTTCTCCTGGACGCGACAAATCCTAAACAAAAAGCAAAAGTTCAAACACATATACACATATCTTTAATAGAAATTCTATGTATACTATAGTGTTCAGAATATTTAATAACACGAATATGGAACTTTTCATCTAAAAATAATACCGAATCACTATTTAACATACGTATCAATTAGAACCTCAGAATTGATTTTTTTCACAAGTTTATATATTTCCTCACTTATATAGTTATTAGTTATAAATTCATCATATTCTCTTTATTTTTGTATTTCTATATACCCTAAACCTAAGATAATTATATAACTTAATATTATTAGAATATTTCCTACAACAAATCAAGAAATCTCGGTGCAAATTGCACCAAATTGATGGAGAGGATTGCATTGGGATGAGTTAGCCGAATTTTGAGTCTTTAGGCAAAAAATAAGTCAATAAAAACAATACTTAAACCAATTGAAAGAAGCCATGCAAGCTCAACAATCAATGCAACAATCTCTCTTGAATTTTCGACCAAAATTAAAGGAACAATATGATCACGTATTAGCTGGAGAAGAGACCAAATCCATTGTTACATTATATCTTCTTCTATATATATACATTTAAGCACATTAAGCAAACAAACTCCATTGATTACCAAAGCTTCCAGAACAAAAGAACTCCCAAATAACAACCAAACCAACCTAAAAACCGAACCCAACTCCTACCACCATTAGAGCACACTCACAAGCTTGGTTCAAGATCAACTAGGTAAGTTAAATTTGTTTTTCAATCAATTTTTGTGTATATAATGTTTCTAAATGTGTCTTGATGATCTTAGGATCATAATACAAATCAAAACAAGGTTTAAATAACGTCCAAATAGCTCCAAGAAGGTAAGAGTTCATAAACTTTAATTTGCACCATTTAATTCGACAATCATGAACTAAGGATGAGTTTTGATGTTTTTAGTTGTTATATGTGTAGAAATATCATGTATGAGTGCTTAGAAATAATTTAGAATGAATTTAGATGTGTAAAATATACAAAACAAGCTTTGGATCCAAGATTGAAAATGATGAATAGTACCGCTGGTACTGTTCACGTGAATAGTAACCGAATTTTGCAGAAAATTTTTTGAAAAATCATATATAAATTTTTTTTTTCTTTTCTGATTGGTTGAATAATTATTAATAACATATATTTATTAATTTTGAAGTGAAAATTATTTTTAATAATTTTTTTAGAATTATTTCTATTAATATACAGTTATTTAAGCATATGTGTATGTAAATACTTTAGCATTATAAATGATGTAGAAAAATATAATTTTATTAATTATGGCTAGATGAAATAATTAATATTATTGTATTTATTAATTTTGGGTTATATTTATTTTTAAATAATTTTTAATATTAGTTTTATTAGTATAAGCTAATTAAGATTCAGATTACATGTGTCACGCCTCCAAGGTGTCTTGGATGGGACAGTTCCGCCATACACAATATTCGGCTTAAGATTAACTCATAAGTCTCTCTAAGCCATAAATATTGTGCAGAAGCGTATCATGAATAGATAACCAATAAGCTTGATAGTATCAGATCAGTCACATATTGTACAACTAATAATCTCAAAACTAACTAATAACAACTGCAGAAATATAATAGTAAAAGAAAAATAGTTAGGAGTATATATAAGAAAGCAGTTTGGATTACTAATCCGACGAATATTACAATCTTGTTTCAAAAACTTTTAGAAACACTTCCAAGGAAAAAGAAGAAGGAACTCTCCTCAACCCTTGCATCCTTCCCTCAAAACCCAAATTCCATAGGGGAGCTAACCTGAGGGTAGCCTCGTCCCGACTAGTACCAAATATAATCCTGTGACAATAAACTATAAGAAAGTGAGCGATTCACAGGCTCAGCGAGTTATAATCCTCACTCTATATCATTTTAACACACTAAGCAAGTTATTAAGTCAAACATATGTAATGCAACCAATCAAGTGGACAAATATATATAGCCAACCGGTAACCATATATATATTTGGATTTATGCCCTCAGAATCCGAGGTTAGGGTACATCCACTCATCAGCACCCAGATTTTTATACTTCGGGAATCAAATTTCTCAAAAAAACTTTTTATATATCGAAAATAATATACATATAACAACATCCCATTGAAGCAATAAATCCAAAACAATGACCCGGCGCGATTCTAAGAGAAGGGCCGTCTCCCCAGGACGAATTAGTTCCCTATCTCTTAAAACAAGGCCCATGGTACACACTAGACATATACCATTTTGGTCCTCCATGTTTACCATCCTCACGGGACAATGTGGCCCATCCGAGTCAAAGTGTAGTGGTGATGGCCTTCTACGTGCATATATCCATGCATTAACGTGTTTAATTATTATGCCAATTTTTTTATATTCATTATTTTGCAAACAATCATCACACACTTTCATTTCTATTCTAGAACAATCAATGGGTTAAAATAAATTATTTCATCAACCAAAGTCAAGTAACAACAACCACAATTTATTTCCCAACCCCTTGTTAGTTTATTACTTAATTAATTCTATTCTACAACCACAATCAAGTATAAAGATCATAGGAATATACTCACCTGTCCATATTTCTTGCCAGTCGTAATAGTCAACAGGCAGGTCAAGCTCAGAGTCAGAATCACCTGAATATAATTAAAAATAGGAATATACTATAAGAATTGACTATAGACATTTAATATATTTTTCTATGCTACATAATTCTTATACTTCTATAATTTTTGCACTAAAACCTCATGTGACTAAATTATTTCGATTTAACTCAAATTTTTACGTACAAAGTTGATTTAATATTGTTTTAGAGTTATTTTTAGAATATAAGCAAAATAATAAAATAAAAAAAAATAATAATGATAGAGAAAAATTTTAATTAAATGACATAAATAACTAAAAATACATAGGTACATATCGAAAAGTTGAAGGAATTAATTTAAATTAAACAATAGACATGAATAATAATAATAATATAATAATAATAATAATAATAATAATAATAATATAAAATAATAGTATATACCATACATACGTACATGCATGTATAAGCATATTGTAAAGACCCGACCCACTTAACCCAATTATTAGTGTGCCAAATCTCCCGACCACGCATAATATCCAAATATTAGGAACAATATTCAAGTATTATACGTAAGGTCGTCTTAAAAAGAGATGTTTGTAATGTCTACCTGTTTAAAATAGATATAACATTCATATGTTTTGAATTAAAACATTACCACTACATGGGTAGTGGGTCATTAACTATATACAAGCCATACATAATATATTTATACATTACAACTTCTCAAGGAACATATAAACATAGAAATCCTACTTACAACCCAACTATATTACAAATACAATTCAACACAAATTACATTCCAAGGCTTAACAAATAAGCCTAAACACTTCAAAAAGGAATTTTCATCAAAAAGGAATCCTAAGCATATACTAGGCCTCTCTCCTAGTCATCCATAGAGTCTTCCCAATTAGTCCCATAGCCCATATCGTCATAGAGCTCGTCATCAAAGTCACCTGCAAGATAGCAGCATGAGCCAAAGGCCCAGTACATAATAATGCAAACAAATACATATGCAATGCTCACTTAACTAAATACAATTCAATAAATCATTACAACTTCATTATCTTTTAGTTAAGTGAATAGAACAACACTGGAGTATTCAAACTCCGATTCAAGCTTGGGAATTCTGGGAGTCCTGAGTAACAGCATGCTTAGGGGGTTGATATAGATAGACCGAATACCTATATCTCCTATATCTAATCGATAGAGAACAATAGCTTCATCTAGGGTTCACACTCCTTTATATAATCCACTTATCTCGGTCTATAATATCAATTAGTTCAACGGTCCCATTCCTGTGAACTAAAACATATTATTTCCTTCCGAGCCTAAGTAGAGGATATACCGATACAGTTAACCCTATTAGCTACCCACTTAGCCAATAAAAGAAACCACCATTGCATCGTGGTGAACCATTGCATTGTGGATTTGAGTCATTGCATCATGACAAAAGATTGGGCTAAGTGCCTAAACTACCGTACCATTGCATCATGACAAGGTTGTCGCTCCCTGGATCCGAATTCAACGACGTAAAGCACACCCAATTTCAATATCTTTTTATTAATCTTTGATTAAGGTCAAATTGGTATATGCCTATCCTAAGCAACAATCAATCAAAGTATTGTGTACCTGTACTAGCTCGAGAATCAATGGAAATAACCGAAAGGGGATCAATCACTGTAAAAAGAAGTAATTACAAACTCACACTTAGTTCAAGTATATATATTCATCAAATCTCAAGTATAATCATCCAAAGAAATTCAAATAAATCATTACAACATCATCACATAGCATTTAGATATCATATATTGTCATACAATACTCAACAAATACTTAAATGATCATTTATCAAGCTTGGGAGAATTTTTAACAACCAATTATAAGTTTTAAACTTTGTTTGAAAAGTGTATCAGTTGAAAAGAACTAAAATTTAAGCATTGTTACTATTAAAATTTGTAAAAACTTAAAACATAAAAGTTTTAGATCTCTTTTTATGCTTTCCAACACAACTTGAATCACCTCAAACGGAGGTCGGATGAAAAAGTTATGATGGAATTACAAATGGGCTACGAAATAGGGGAAAGTCTGCACGGCCGAGTGCATGGCCGTGCTCGAGGCCGTGCTGGGTATAAAAAAGTGACCCGAGATGAATTTTTAAGGGTTTTAAGGCCTGCACGACCATGTGCATGCCCGTGCAGCAGGTTGTGCACACTGGAACAAGGAAATAACGAATTCCTTTGTTCTTTAAATGCATTTTACACTTCTCAAACCTCTTTAAACTCATTCCAAAGTTTCTCATAGCTTGTTATATGATCAATATAACATTCAAACAACATAAACTTCAACTTTAAACATCAAACAAGTTCAAACACCACTCTACAAGAATCAAACTCTTCTTCATCAACTTTCACCAACCCTAGCACACTTCAAACAATTCTAATACTTATCATACTTCAACACTTCAATTCCAAACCACATGAAAGCCTACTACAACCTATCTATAACAACTCAAGCATTCTAAAACTTTCCTGACAAATCTACAACACTTCAACAAGAATTTAGCATACCAACTACTTATATTACACCACACATGCATATTCCATGGATTAAGGGGAAAATAAAGCATCTCAAACATCAAATAAACTTACCTCAATGTATATATAAGGCTTGGGGAAGGATTTTTGGTGTGTAGAGTCCAAGAAAACTTGATTTGGATCTTGGAAATTTTTGGGCTTCTTAAGTTACGA
This sequence comes from Combretum micranthum, assembly GCA_024138025.1. Taxonomy (NCBI): domain Eukaryota; kingdom Viridiplantae; phylum Streptophyta; class Magnoliopsida; order Myrtales; family Combretaceae; genus Combretum; species Combretum micranthum. The sequence goes on from JAMXBD010000561.1 coordinate 355,480, forward strand.
ATTTTCTTTTTCTTTGTTCTGTTTTGGGTTGTCTAATGGTTTAATGAGACTTTGATGTTTATCTAAATGTTGTTGACTTTTGAGGAGGGCAGATTTGGAAAGGCTTGAGCCTTATTTGGGCTTAGTTATGGACTTGAGTTTGGGCTTGAGTGGGCTTTAAAAAATTCTGCTACGTTTAGAATTCTATTTAAGCCTAAAACAAGCTTAAATTCAACACATATAATTCATTACAATAACAATTAACACTAACATGATAATTTCTAACATGAATAAACTATCAACCTAGATATATTTACCATAGCTTATTATCTAATCACATATGTTATAACATACCCAACATTACAAACACACTAATCCACTCAAACACATACACACATATAATTATCAAATTTAGCATGCATTAATATATATATTAAAATTATGGCTATTTCACATATTATAGACTAAATAATATACTTATATTATATTAATATTTTAACTCTTATATATAAGAAATATAAACATATAAGGTAAGAAATGAAACATTTCATATAGTATATATGTATATATATAAATATATAACATACAGGTACCTATACATATATATACATATATACAGCTTCATCCGCAACAGAGGGAGCAGCTGTTGGCCACTGCGTGGAGAATAAGTAGCGTTGCTGCTCCGGTGCGCTCCAAGAGCGCTCGCGAGTGCTCGCTGAGCGCAGCTCATGCGCTCTTTGCGCACTGGACCGGGCGCTCGTTGAGCGCTGCTCCGAGTGCCCAACATGCTCAACCATGAGCGTGCAGTGCTCGGTGGTGGAGGCAAAGCATGCTCTGTTTGTGTGCAGGTTGCTGTGAGGTACTGTGGTGCTGCATGAAGCGATAAGTAGTATGTACAGTGGTGCGTGGTGCGATGAGCGGCATGTGCGGTGCTGCGTGGAGCGGTGGTGTGCGGTGCTATGTGGAACGGTGAGCGTGAGCGTGTGTGCGTTGTGGTGTGCGGTGGTGTGCAGCGATGAAGCGAAGGAAGAAGAAGAAGAAGGAGCAACGAAGAAAAATAAAGAAAGAAAGAAAGAAAAAGAACGATCTACTTACTTGCTAGGGAAAACCATTGCTGCTAGTTGTTTGGAGAGGAGAAAGAAGGAAAGAAAAAGAAAAGAAGAAGAAGAAAAAGAAAGAAAAATAACAGAACAAATTCGAAACGGAGAAGAAGAAACGCAACTCCTATATGTTATATATATATATATAGCTAAATAAGACAAAAGACTCAAAGTCAACCTTTTAAGACTTATCCAAACGTTTTGCAGAATTACTAATCTTATATATATATATATATATATATATATATAATAATTAGTTGATCACAAAATGGATCTTGCTAAATTGCTCGTTGATTAAATTGTCTCGAAATAATTTAATCAAAAATAGAAAAGATCTAAATCAAACAAAATAGCGCGGTTCAAAAATTAAAACAGTAAATCAAACAATATTTTTATCGTATAAGATCAATTACTCAGATAAATTTCAAAACGAAGAATTTATAAGTAAAATGTTTAATTACTACTATTTAAAAGTGTATTATAAGTTTAATAAAGAAAATCAAATTATTAAGAAATTTATAATCAACTTGATTTTTTTAAAAAAAAATTATCAAATCAATTTAGTGAATCGGCGATTAGAAATTATTCCGAAGCTTACAACATGTATATGTATTAGTAATGAAAAAAGTGTTAAAAATTAATATTATTATTTATTGCGAATTTTATAATAAGATTAGTAATTATTTAAAAACAAGAAATGGAAATCTAGAACTGCGTCCTTGCAGTCCTCTTCAACGGGGAGATAATTTTTTAATAATAATAATCATTAAATAATTAAATTAATTAGCTAATTATATAAAAATAAAAACCTGGAACCTAGGACGTGAAATCACGTCCTTGTAGACTACTCTCCATCGACAGGTGAAATAATAATAATAATAATAATAGTAATTGCTAATCTAATTTACTTATTCCAAATACAAATATATATTATTTATAATTACTGTTATTATTATGATTATATTATATTTCTATTATTGTTAAAAATAATAAAAGTAAATTGAAATTACTTATGTTATTAATGAAATAATATTTATCAATAATATTATTATTAGTGATTTTATCATTAAAATTTTTTTTAGTAATATATTAATTTATATTATTAAGATTGTTGATCTATCATTGTTTTCACTAATGTTGTTAGTAGAAATATTAAAACTATTATTAAGCCTATTGATATTATTAATATTATTATTATTATTTATCCTCATTATTAATATTACTAACATTATTATCATTATTATTTATATTAGTGTACCTTATAAATGAAAATAAAGTATAATAGTTGTAAAATACTTACTTTATATATAAGAATGGAAATTTAAATAAGATAAATTTTTGAATAATGTAATACCTTTTACATAGCAAAAAAATTATATGAAGTATATAAAAAAAAACACGAAGACACTAAATAATAGTAAATAAATCCGAGTACTATAATGGGTCGGGTAAGGAGCAATATAAAAACAGCAATAATAATAATAACTATAAAAATATAAGCCTACTAAATATCAATTTTTCAAATGCCCGATAGAAATATAAAATATTTTAAGATCAAGAAAAGCAAAGTAAAAATAGATATTAAATAATAATTAATTATCATAGGATCATTAAAGGACCAATACAAGTAATGGAAATTAAATTAAATATCAAGATAGGACACCTAGATATTTATAGAAGTTTAGTTACACTATTTTTATTATGTTAATAAATATTTTGTCATAATACGTGATAATGAATTGTAATTAATATAAATAAAAGTAATATATCCTAAATGAATTATTTTACTAAGTAAAATCATATTGGATTTTTAAACTAATTAAAATAGATTTAGAAGTTGAATTAGGCGATTAGTTTCAATTAACTCAGCTTAGATTAATATACTAAATAAAACCATAAAAAGAAAGAAGTACATAATTTCTAAAATATGTCAAATTTAGAATTAGTATATATAATAGTATAAGTTATACCATAACTAATCTGGTGAATATGTTATTTCAAATATCTTATTTTCGAAACTAATAGAAGAATAGATTAGTTAAATAATAAATATCTGTTATTTCATTTTCATAGGAAAAATAGATCAATTCTCGAATTTCCAGTAGCATATTCTAATAGTTTAGCGAGGATCACAGGTGAGTAACTTTGACTTTATCATACTGTTTATGCTTGTAATATAGCTGCATTTGTAATAATAATATGTATTAAACTAATATGCATGTGGGGTTGGGTATACTGCATGATGATTGGTGTATGCATAATTGCCAAAATTATCCTATTATAAGTGACAAGTTTATTGTATGATAATTATTGTATGAAGCATGTTGATATTGTTTGTAAATTGTATGATCACCTTAAACCTAACTAAAAGCTTTTGACACCATAAAAGAAAATGATCATGCATTACATGATTTGCATAAATAGCATTTATGCAAGTGGCAGCTTACTACGTGTTAGTATTTCGGCCCTTTGATAATGCTTGGTTGACCTAGGCTAAAAGCTATTAGATCAACGCAAGGTTACCTTTGAGCTGTCGGTACTATAGGAACTAAATGGTAAATGAAGGACGCCGCTTATGGTATCGCTTTGAAAGGGCTAACACTTAGTGGAGTTTCTAAAGTAGAAAACAGGAAATGAGAGATTTAAGATATGGTTAATTTAAAGAGATAATTAAAGTGAGTCTTGCTGTATTCGTGTATGCTTAGTCTCTCCTGGGTAGGTGGGCCATAGCAATGTGACCCTTCAACCCTGATGAGAGGCGTAAATCTCCATCTTGCTTTGGATTCCAAGTCATTCAAGCTTGTAATGTATATATGATTGATTGTTACATTGCATATGATTGGTAATTATACTTATTTGTTATTGTTTGATATGTGGTTTGGTCAGGTTATCTCACTGAACTCGTGGTTCGCTCACCCCCCAACAGTTTTTGTGCAGGACTAATATTAGTTGGGATTGGGTTAGAAATATGTAAAGAGAGCTTCTCCAACAAACTCTATTAAAGATAGAAATATAGGATATGGTAAACTTAGAATGTAAATTAGATAATTTTTGTAATAATTGAAACTTGTAAGTTGTAAGTTTGAAACCCATTTATATTATTTGATAGGGGATACCGATTCTCTGCGATCTTGGTAGGAAGTGGACAATCGGATTCCATAGTTGAAATCCAGTAATATAATATATATTTATATGAAAGACACTGATAAATAAATAGAGTCTTGTACACTCTGACTTACAAGACGGCTCTCATATTACGGGTGCACGCGTAGTATGACAGTTTTAGATTAATCCTACTAGGCCTCTTTTTGAGGCGTGTCTGTTAGAGAATATGGAGATGGCGGATCTAAATTCTAGGGTTTGTACTAGTCTTTTATTGTCCTTTAGGGTTTCTAGTTGACTTTTAATTTTAAGATTAAACTTAAAATTAATCGGAATTTCAGGGGTTTACAACTGCACCCCTGCCACCCCCATCTTTTCTGTCACGCCCCGAGGGGTACCCTAAACGTGGCAGTCCGCCGTACACAATACTAAAGCCTAGGAATGACTACCTTAGTCATGCAAAGGCTTCCATATTATGTACAAGGCGTACATCACAACCAAGGGGACGCATCGGAGTAGCGCAATTTACATTGATAATAAATAAGTAGTAAGGCAAAGAGAATACTTAATATAAAATATAAGCATATCACATTTCAATTCTTAAGGGCATATTCTTCTATTATCTTCAAATAAATATACGTCCCTAATCATATAGGTTAGCACATATAAAGAACCTTACAAAACCTCTTTATCGTATGATTCCATATCCTTAATCATCCGTCCATGACTTCCTTAATGTCATGATCCTCAAATTTAATCCACAAATAGACCTGTTTCAGCAAAATCTATAGGGGTATAAGCTACAACTAGCTTAGTGAGATATTCCTTTTCATTCGCACCATAATTTCAAACAAGTTTATTTATTTAAGCACACATATGCTATGCATACAATGCAACAATCACATGATTACGCGAATATATATAGTCATCCGAAAACCATATATAGAACGGATTTACCCCTCCGTATCAAAGGTTAGGGAATCGGGGTTGAAGGTCCTCGACCTTCTACTGCTAGTCCCCAGGTCCTCACCCACAGCGTTCGGTTGGCTCGGCTCCGAACCTAGAGTCGCTTTCCCCGAGCGATTTGGATTCTCCAGGAAGGAACATGGCCCGTGGCACCGCACGATCACAGCCAATCCAACTCTACGCGTAGGAGTAGCAGCCTTCGAAATAGATGTGACTCGATGGATGCTATGCGTGAACGTTTTATTGTTCTTAGGTCAAACCTTATTAAGGTTTATTAGGGGCGATCAATCAATTTAGCAACAATAAACAATCATACAAGTAAGTAAACAAAATTATTTAAACAAGCAGATCGAAGTTGCGATATTCTTAATTCTCAATTCACATAAAATAGAATCATGCATAATCCCGAAATCCCCAAATATATTCGTTTTTATCTTTTCTTAGTATACTAATGCTACTACATTACAAGCACAAGCAAGGTAACGAAATTAGAAGGAATAACTCACTCGTCCATTTCGCTATCTTCTTAGTCGTAGTAATCCTGGGTAGGGTATTCTCGTATCCTTCGTCACCTAGACAAAAGAAATACCCGGGATAAGTCTTTCATGAATTTCTATTCTTGGAGATTCTAAACTTTACTTAAAATCGCGGTAAAATCGTATAAGAAGAAATTCCAACTTAAAATGGCCATAACTTGCTCATTTTAACTCGGAATTTCGCATATGATATACCGTTTTCTACCTATTCGAAAAGTTCTATCCATTTCTAAACTTATCTTGGTCATAAAAGGTCATTTGGGTTCCGAAAACGTCAGGTACAGATTTAAAACGAATTTTCTAAACTTTTGCAAAAATCCATTTTCTAACTCAACTTCATTTTAAAGAAAATCCTTTTGTAACAATATAAATATATATTTGATAAACACTTTTGAATATATAGGTATGCTCACTTTATATGCAAAAATCCTAATGGTAGTGTCTCAACAATTTATTTCATAAAACAATTCATTTAAACTTTAACTTTGAAATTTTCTTTTCAAGTATTTAAAGAAACTTTATATTTTTACTAGGTTGTTATAAATGAGTATATTCTTATTTTATTTTCTTCATTTCTTTTCCAAAACAAGTAAATTTTCCTTTTAACCTTAGTTTTTCATAAATTTCGCTTCTAGTGATAAAAGATCTATTTTTATCAAAAGTATATTAGGTTGTTCAAAACCTTTTTATAATTTTGTATTTAGGATGGTTTTAGAAAATGAATTTTGTCTTCTTATATTCATTTCTAAAATATAAGCTTTTGCTTTCCAAAACTTGTTCTTTCATTTCTTTTGAAAAGAATCATTTTTATAAAATCCATTATTATAAATCTTACCTCATTTATATTCCTTTGAAAATTAGTTCCTTCTTTTAGAAATTTGAAAATCATTATTTTTCCTAAGTGGGTTCATAACTTGATGAGTTGATTTTTGTCTTAACTTTGAAAACTAGTTTGTTCCTTAGTTTAGAAAAGAATTTAAGTCTTAAACTTTCGATATTAACGATTTATTTTTCTAAAAACTTAGATTACCATAAAATACAAGGAAAATATTTATTTATGTTTTCTTGGTAAAACTATCTTTGTTATTTAAGAAAACTTGAGAAAACTTGTATTATTCTATTTCTAGGTTGTTGATAATAACTTCATGTTTTTGTGGTAAATCATATAATTGGAAACTTAGCTTTGAGTTCATTTAGTAAAACAAGATTCTATTTTTAGACTAGTTGAGACATTAACATTATGCAAATGCAAGTATCATGAGCATATAAAATAATAAGCATAAGAAAATACTAAAAATAATTAATGAGCAAGAAAATAAAATATCAAGCATTGGGAACCTTAGCTTCATCAAGGAATCCCGATCAAGTATTGGAGCCTTAGCTTTATCAAGGCATCCCGGGACTAAGAATGGACTAGTCCCGAAAGAAAATAAATAAAAGATTGTTTTGACTTGATATGGACAAGTCTAAGACTAGAAAGACTAGTCTTAAATCAACATAAATAAATAAATTGCATAACTTAAAATAAATAAATAACAAATGAGCTTATATGCTCTAAATAAATATATATACATAATATACATAATATATATATAAGCAAATAATCACAATAATAATAACAACATAATAAAATAGGAAGCTTATGTACAAGAACAAAACATGAACATGTTGTTGCTTTTACTACTCATATGAGTTTCAAAACAACACCATAGTCATGTTAAGTTACATGACATGGATGAATAATAGATGGAAGAAATATTTACCTAAGGTATGTAAGAGGTATGAAGATGGTGAATGAAATGGGTATTATGTGAGTAGTGATATGTGGTGATAGTTTATGTATGAGAGATGATTTTTGTGAGGAATTGGTTTGAGAGAGTTTTGGTAGAGAGAATTCTTGAAGAGAGAATTTGTGGAGAGATTTTGAGAGAGTTTTGGTAGTGAAATGAATTGTGTGAAAGAATGAAAGAGGAAGGGGGTATTTATAGAATTTTTGGAGTGAATTTTGATGTAATAAAATAATTGAAAAAGAAATAAATTGTTGGAAGGGAAGAGGGGGCGCCGGTTTTGCTTTTAGAGGGGGAGAAATTGTTTTATTTTATTTGTTTGTGTAATAAAGAAGTAATGTGTAAAGTTTGATGTGATTAAAGTTGTATTGGAAATGAAAAAAGTAAGAAAATAGATATGTAGGTGTAAGAAATAGGTGTAAGAAAAAGTAGAGATAGTGAATAGTAATGAATAGTAGAAAAGTACTATGAATAGTAGACTAGACAATTAAAGTACCGGTAGTAATAAAAATACGCGTAATAATGCGATATCTGTAATTTTTAGCTACCGAAAAATTCTAAAACTGATATTTTTGGAATCCTTGTATTTTTACGAGTCTATTGGTATAAACGGAATATTTTTAATATTCCGAGCTCCGGACACGCTTTTCGAGAACCGATCCCGTTTGGGTCCGAAGGTCACTCGAAATTCGCGAATCATATTTTTATGTTACCCTATGTTATTACGAACTATTCTAGGTCATTAACTTAATTTCGTTTTCTAGGGTTTGAAAACGCGGGATTGCCGGATCTTAAACACTAGGGTTCGTTATAGGCTTTTTTAGGGTTCCGTTTTGATTTCCGATTTTTACTGAGTTATTCGTAAGATCGTATAATTTTTGAGTTTTGATCGTTTTATATTTCTAGCTCGACGTCTATGGTTTATTTATTTTATTGTGATTATTTATTTGTTTTTAGTTCTCGGATCGTTTAACCGAGTCTAGGTTTATGAGTTGACTCAGTTTGACTTTTGTTGAAAATTTGGATTTTGTGATTCTAAAATTTTCTGAAGGATTTAGGATTTTATTATCTCGTTGTTAAGCGGTATTTGGATCTATCGTTTCGATTCGCGTTTTAGGAATTGGGTAGATTATTTAATCGACGTACGGACGTTGATTATATCGGTAATTGGACTTTATATTTCGTTTCAAGGGTTCTCGTTTTCTCAAGATTGAGAAAACTCATTTTTGTTCTTATTTGGAATTAAGTTTTAACTTGGTTCAATTTTTAGGGTTTCGTTTCCAGTATTTTGACTCGGTCTAGAATCAGGTGTTTCCCTCCATTTCTTTTCTTTTTTCTTTTTTACATCTTTTATTCCCTTTTTTCCCCCCTCTATAAATACCCCTTTATTTAGTCACTTCTTACACACTTTATTTCACCATAACAAAACTCTACCAATTTCTCTCCACAACTTTTCTCTCTAAAATTTTTCTCAAACAATTTCCTTCCCTCTTTCATCCATACACAAATCATAAGTTCTCTCAAATTCTTCTTTCATCAACTACCTTAGGAAAAACACTAAACTCCCTCTTTAATTCATATTGACATAAAATAAAAAATATGTGTGTTTTGATTCCATGTAAAAACCCCATAATGCTTACGCTAGGGAATGGAATCATGAAAACAACATGTTGTTCATGTCTTGTTCAATTCCATAATGTATTCATATTATGTTATGTTGTTGATTCTAACATCACTTTCTATATGTTATTATGTATAAGTATATATATATATATATATATATATTTAGAGCCTAAAGCTCACTAATTTAACATTTTATTTATGCTTTTATTTCCTTACTCATTTATTTATTTCATGCAAATAAATAAAACTAGTTACTTCTAGTCTTAGACTTATCCTCAGTAAATCAAAATGTTTTTGGACTTGTCAATAATCTAAGTTTGGGGAGCCTTGACATAAATATAAGATTCTCATGATTTTTCTTATTTGTTTTCTTGTTTTTCTTAAGGGACTTGCCCATGTCTAAGTCCCAAAAGACTTGAATAAAAATCTAAGACTTCCAAAAATTTTCTTCTTTTTTTTTCCCCTTAAGCTTTCTTATGTATCCTCTTTTCTCTTTTTGGAACTTGACCATTCTAAGTTTCGGGAAGCCTTGATGCAAGTTAAGACTTCTCAATACTTGACTTTACATATATGCTTATTTAATTTTTCTATATATCTTATATTCTATATGATTTATTCCTTTTTATCATACAACATAGCTATAAGTTTATATTCATGCATGATCATAATGTTGTTGTCTTAATAGAATTTTTTCAAAGAAATAAAAGGAGTTCTTTGCTTTTATAAAAATAAGACTAGGCTCTCAATAAAAATAATTTTTGACATTTAGGAAAAATTTCCATTAAAACTTATGATCATGATTCAACAGCCTCATTTTCAAAAATTTAAATAGGTTCATCATAATTTTTAATGTTATTTTTATGCAAAGTTTCTTCAAGACTTAATTATGTGGTTCTATTACTCTCTTTTCAAATACTAAAACAAATTTATTATTAAATCTTAATGTTGATAATTCTTCGCTATGCAAACTTTTCTTAAAAACTTATTATAAGGTTTGTACCAACACTTTGATAAACATTAAGAGCCAAATAATTTTTCTAAGTCAAGTTTAAAATTAACCTACTAGTTAAAAATCCACTTAGAAATAAAATTGGTATACAACTTATGGAACTAAGTTTTGAGAAGAAAATTAATTTTCTTTTTATAAAATTGAGGAAATATAAATAACAATTATAATAATTAGACACCTACTTGTAACAACTAAAAATTTTAGTTTTCTTCCAACAACCATTTAAATACACAAATGTTGAAAGACTATTAATAGAAAAATAGTTATTATGAGAAAAAAATTTAAAATAGGCCATTCATTTAATTTCCCTCATGCTAAAACTTAAAACATTTTAGAAGTAATAAGAGTTAAAATGATTTTTATTCACAACCATATAAAGCTTCACGTTTAAAAAAATATCTAATTAAAAGAAGTTTAGTATGAAAATAAAATATTCATGAACTCTCAAATAAATATAAAATCATGATTTTCTTTAATTAAGTTTCATATTTACAAAATCTAAGAAATTAAATTTTTTTTTAAAGAATCAAACTTAAGAAAATTTCTATAAGGAAATATACTTGGAGTTTCATGTCACCAAAGAGTAAAACCATGCTTTGTAAAATAAATTATTAAATAAAATTCTTTTCAAATATAAAACCTTTGAGATTCCAAAATATATATATTGAACTATAATTTTTTTTTGTTGAATCACATGTTTACAAAATAGCAAATTTAATCACAAATTAAAGAATAACCTTTCACAAAACTCTACTTTCGATAAATTTTATTTTTAAGACAACATCACAAATATCATGCATATAATATGAGTTATTTTTAATATTAAATGATTTTTAAAGGTAGAAATGTTTATATGTTTGCTCTAAAGTATCTAAGTGAAGTAAAACTTGGGAAAAATTACAACTTAAGGGCTGGAATTTTCGTATCTATTATGTATTAACCCTTTTGAAACCTAAATGGCTTTAAATATAAAAAATAACCTTAAAAATAGATAGATCATTTTGAGTAGGTAGAAAACGATACCTAATATGTGAAATGCCTAGTTGAAATAAGCAAGTTATGGTCAATTTAAATTGGAATTTCCTTTCATCCGAATTTTGACGAAGATAAAAGTTATAAATAGAAGGTTTAAATAGAACTTCTATGAAATACTCATTCTAGGCATTTTTTTTGTCTAGGTTGTCACGCCCCGAAAGGTATCCTAAACATGGCAGTCCGCCGTACACAATATTAAAGCCTAGGAATGATCGCCTCAGTCATGCGAAGGTTCCATACTATGTACAAGCCGTCTAACACATAGAGGAGACACATTGGAGAGATACATTTTATATGGATACACTTGAGTAATAATGCAAAGGAAATACAATTCACTATACTGTAGATACAAATCACTATACTTCATATACGAATCACTATACTTCAAAATACAAATCATTAACTTCAATTACATTCATCCACAGACTTCCCTACATAAACTGTTACAAGGTAAATCATAAAACCTAGCTGATAACTTCAAACATTCTTATTCTTTCCCGAAATCCCAAGGTCATTCTCGGCTCCAACGATCTCGGTCCCCACTTAGCATTCTTGAGATAACTTGTTCATTCAAACATCTATTGGGGTATAAGCTACACTAGCTTAGTGAGAATTCCCTTAATTCTGTACCATAACAAGCAAGTTATAATCAACCATATGCTATGCATGAACAAACACATGAGCAAACAATTATGTATGGGTATCCGGAACCCACACATAGAATGGATTTACGCTCTCCGTATCTTGGGTTAGGAATGGTATTGAAGTCTACACGACCGCTGCTAGTCCCCAAGCCCTCAGCTCATAGCACTCGACTTGGCTAGGCTCACTCATGGAATGCATCCACATGCGCCTTAATTCCCATGAATGATCTCTGATACCGGCCTTGTTATCCAAATGAGTCATCATCGAACCATACCGATCGACCTGCGTAGGAGTAGCATGCTACCAAATGCAATATGTCCGATGCGATGCATGACCAATTTAATTTTTTCTTAGGTCAAAATATTCATACATTCTTTAGAATGACCAACCAATATCATACATATAATAGAAATAATATGAACAGTGCAGTTATCCAATCAAATTGTGGTTTCGATATGCTTTAGTATTCTTTGTCATACATTCATTATAGTCTCATCATATATCCCATCCCCATTCATTTCAATTTTTATCTTGTTCCTATAATTCTAATGCGACTAGCTACAAGCACAACAAGGTAACAAAATAAGGAGAAAACTCACTCAGCCATTGGATCACCAGTCCTTTAGTAAAAGTAATCCGGTGGTAGGGAATCGTCGATTTTGGGATCACCTAAAAAGGAAGAAATACTCTAATAAGTATTTCAACTCAAACTAATCTAAGCGATCTTATACAAACTATCAAATTCGCAATTCTCGTCCTAAGCGAAAATTCCAACTTAAAACGGCCATAACTTGGTCATTTTAACTCGGAATTTGGCAAATTATATATCTATTTCTATCTACTTCGAAAGATCTATCTATTTCTAATATTATATTTAAGTTTTGAAAACTTTGAAGCCTAAAAAAAGTCGGATCAAATCAGAACAGTAGCAATTTCAATTCTAAAAGATAGTTTTGTAAATGTTTGAAATGTTCCTACTATATAGTTAGCTATACATGCAATATGAATGATTTCCTAACATGAATGACATGAGATGAGCTTAATATATGCATGATCTTGATGATTTTTGCTAAAAGAAAATTTTGTAACTCTTTGTTTCGCAAGACTTCAAGGATAACTACTTTTAAGAATACTAATTTCCTAACTTTGATTACTCACTTGTGTTTTGGGATTAATTCTTAAGAATTTCTAGTTATCTAAGTTAGAATTAAATCTTCATTATATCTATTACTTTTGGCCTTCATTTCTACATAAAAATTTTCATTTTGCACTTTGTTAACATGTTTTCAAGTAGGGTTGATTCCAAAATCCGAATTTTATAAAATTAGTTTTTGAGTGATTCCTTTAAGTAAAAATCATTTGATATTTAGAAAATTAAGGTTCAACCATACATAGCCACTAAGGACTTCATTTCTTTGAGAAAACTTCTAATTTGAGTTTGAAAAATATGTGTTTTCATGCCATCACTCCATTATTACGAATTTCTTAAAATGACAGCAACTCAAATTTTTCCTACTTCATTTCTACTCCTTGTTCTATATATTTTTCTTAACAAATCCGATCTTAATTTATCAAAATCATTACTTGATGATACCTATGACCTAAACTCTTCATTTTTCATATAAAACACAAGTTTTGGAGTTGATAAATGGGTTTTTTTAAGGCATGGTTTTGAAATCATCCGAATTTACAAATTTTTGATAAACTCAATTTTCATACTTTATGTCTACAATGCATCATGTATATATGTATTACCTACAAGATATTGTTATGAAGGTTATGAGATGATCTACCTATATGTATACATATAGTACCAAGAATTCTTTTTGAAAACTTTTACTTTGCAAAACTTTGAACTATACTAGACAAAAGAAAAATAGTTTTTCTTCTTGTAAAATCATATTTTCTTTTATCAAAACTCAACCTTGATGATCTATATAACCATCACCTTCATTATTTCAATAAAAACCTTCATTTTAGGGTTAGAAAATAGGTGTTCACACAGGTGATTTCCCTAAGTATGAATTTTACAAAATTTTAAAGAATGAAAACATTGTTAACCTATTCTTGGAAACCATTTGTTATTCTAAGATTATATTTTGATAAACTTCTTTTATCCTTATCAAAACTTGGTCTTTGTTATATATATTCCCTAGGACTTCCATTTTCCTATAAAAATTATCATTTTGGCATTTAGAAATAGGTGTTTAAATTGTGGCTATTTTCAAATCTGAATTTTGAGAAATTCATTTGAGCTTGTTTTCTTTGTAAAACTCATTTAGTCTTTCAAAAACCATTTCCTAATCAGACCTATACTGTAAAGACCCGACCCACCAATCCTTAAGATTTAGCAAGTCAAGTCCCCAACCACATATAATATTTTCATATTATATGTAAGGTTGTCCTAAGTCTAACAATTTATGTGAATTGTTTATTTAACCCACTATAACTTGATATAAAGACTTTTTACAAAAGGATTACTCACTTGAGTAATCCATTCATATAGAACTTTTAAGGAAATAATTTATAATTTTGTCTTAAGCACATGACACAACAAAACTTACATAAGTTTTTACAAAACAAGAAAACTAGACTTTAAGTCTTTATATACAAACAAGGCTTAACTAATAAGCCTCTATTCAAAATACAAAATACATATTTGAAGCAAACAACTTGTTCAAAAACTTTCTTCCTTGCCATCTTGCACTCAATTCCTACTCGCCCCACTCATCCATAAACTTTTCCCAATCCGACCCATAGCCCATATCATCATAACAGTCATCATCATCTGAAAAATAGCAACAGTGAGCCAAAGGCCCAGTACACAGCAACAACACTTAAAAGCGTAGTGACAATTATACCTAGACTAATGCAATGCAACACTAATGTTTCGTTTATCTTTCTTTAGTATTCATTGATCAAATCATCATTGGAGTATTCAAACTCCGAGACAAGTCATGAGATTCTAGGGATCCTGAGTAACGCTCACGATGCTCAGGGGGTTGATATAGATAGCCCGAATATCTATATCTCCTAGATAACGTTACATTAAAAAGAATAATCTCATATAGGTTATATAGCCGTTACTCAACTTTACTTAACTCAATCCATAATATAAATTAATTCACATGCTCACATAAACATTGAATTAAATTATACTACTTCTTTTCAAGAATAAGTAAATGTTACTCGGTTACTATCTTTCCTATCGATTATCCACCGAGCCTAGTCATTGCATTATGACTATTGGCCTAAGTGCCTACACTAACATATCATTGCATCATGATAAGTTACCACTCCTCGGACCGGATTCAACGGTGAAAACACAAGCAATTCAAGCAATATTTAAGTCATTTAAAACTTATATCAAATTTAAGTATGCCTATCCTAACAAACATACAAGCAAGTCACTGCGTACCTGAGATAACTCGGGAATTAACGGGGTTAGCTGGGTAAGAATCTATCACTGTTTAAAACAATATTAAATTTCACACTTAGCTTAAGCACTAATTAACTAGTTGAAACTACAATTAATCAAAGAAATTCAAATAAATTAATACAAAGTCATAATAAAGCATTTAAACATCCTATTATATCATAGAATACTTAACAAATACTTTATTGATCATATATCAAACTTCGAAAAATTTTGAAGGAAGTTTTTTAAAATTCAAAAGCGCAGGGGATACGCCGGCATTCAAAGCCTGCAGCTTTTAACCGGTGTTCAACACTCCGAGAATCAACACTGCCAACGCTGGCAGTGTTGCAAATCCAAATTTCCAAAAATCTACCGAGAGGTACATACCGGCAACGTATCCATGTACGCTGGCAGCTTCTTACTCTACGGCGACGGCTTCGGAATCCTAGTAGCCAGCGTACAATTTGAAAAAATGAACGCCGGCTGACTTTTCTAGTTAAAGCCGGCGGCATTTGAACGGCTTTAAGAAATTTGATTCTGTTCGCTTCCAACACCGCCTATAAGCCGGCGGTGTAGAAGCCCCAGATGCCGGCCTACGACCAAAATTTAGCCTATACGAAAATGTTTTTGATTTCCTCTGTTTTATTACAACTTTGTTCACTTTCAAAAATTCCCCAAACTTAATCCAAACTTTCCAAAGCTTGTTATTTGATCCAAACACTATCCTAACAACATGAATTCTACTTCTAATCATCATAACACTAATCACACTTCCGAATTTCCCTTAAACTCACTCCAAGTTTCCTAAAGCTTGTTATATGTTCATTACATTATTCAAACAACATAAACTCCAACTCAAAACATCAAACTCTCCACCACAAATCATCATACACAAATCATACTTTAAACCCCAAATCACTACACCCAACATTTAGTCATCAACCATTTGCATTTCTCAACACTTCTAATCTCTTATACTACATATACAACTAACTCCTATAACAACAAAGCACTTCTCATACAACCAACAAAGCATATAAATCATCAAACACAAGTTTAAGCTTAAAACCTATTGCTAAGACACAATGAACTTGCATATTTTGAAGACATGAAAAACATACTTACCAATAGAACTTTAGGCCTTGGTTTTGTGATCCTCTAGCATGCTTTTGATGGAGGAAATTGTAGAAGATGAGAGGCTTATCTATATAAATCCATGGGAGAGCTTTGGAGAAGAAGAAAATTGTGTTTTGAAGCTTTTGGAGGCATGTTTAGGAGGTCTGAAAATTGTGCACGAATTTTGCACTACTTGAGTTGATATTATCTCAAGTTTTAACTTTTGAGGCATAAGAGGTCAAAGGATTTAATGACTTATCATTTGCTAATTAATGAACTTGTCTTTGGTTAATTAATCTTGTGTTTAAGCTCCCTTTAAGGTAAAAAGAATTATGCTATGATGAGGTTTATGTACATGGATCTATTTACTTATTTTAATACATTCCAAATATAATTCTTACATGTTAATGCAATTTAAATTTTATGAGCTAAATATTTAATAAATTCTAGAGTATTTGAATATTTTAACACAATAATAAAACACATAGTTCATCATGAACACAAATCATATTCAATACATATCAAAAGCATGTATAAATTCAATAATACACATATAAAATCTAAGTTGGAAATTTCATGGTTATTTCATTCTTCCCTCCTTCAAAAAGTTTCGTCCCCAAAACTTAACTTACCTTAATCACTACTCAAATAACTCAGGATACTTTAGTCTCATTTCCTCCTTAGGCTCCCAAGTTGCTTCTCTTTCGGTTTTGCCCTTCCACAAGATTTTTACAAAAGGAATTACCTTCCTCCTCAACACTTTATCAATTTTATCCAGGATTTTGATCGGCTTCTCAACTCTACTCAAATTTGGTTGAATCTCTAGTTGGTATGTAGAGATGATGGAATCAGGATCTGATACACATTTCCGAAGCTAAGATACATGGAATACATCATGCACTTCCGACAAATTCAAGGGTAGAGCCAATCAATAGGCTAATGGTCCAATTCTTTCTAAAATTTCATATGGACCAATGTATCTTGGAGTCAATTTTCCTTTAGCCCCAAATCTGATCACACCCTTCGTTGGAGAGATTTTGAGAAACACTTGATCACCAACTTCAAACTCTAACGGTCTTCTTCTTGTGTCAGCGTAGCTTTTATACCGATCTTGAGCTGTTTTCATCCTTTGTTTTATCTCTTGAATCTTATCCATTGCTTGTTGCACTAATTCAGGACCCAAAATAGCTCTTTCACCCACTTTATCCCAGTGTACTGGAGATCTGCATTTCCTACCATAAAGTGCTTCATAGGGCACCATTTGAATTGTTGCTTGGAAGCTATTGTTGTAGGCAAATTCAACTAGTGGCAAATAAGTATCCCACCTATTGCCAAAGTCTAAAGCACATGCTCTAAGCATATCTTCCAAGATCTGAATCATTCTCTCTGATTGC
Organism: Combretum micranthum; assembly: GCA_024138025.1. NCBI lineage: Eukaryota > Viridiplantae > Streptophyta > Magnoliopsida > Myrtales > Combretaceae > Combretum > Combretum micranthum. Next base: position 373,190 of record JAMXBD010000561.1, read on the forward strand.
CCATCTGTTTGTGGATGAAATGCAGTGCTAAACTGAAGCTGAGTACCTAAGGCAGCATGTAAACTTTTCCAGAACCGACTGACAAAAAGAGAATCTCGATCGGAAGTAATTGTCTTTGGAATCCCATGTATTCTCACTATCTCTTTAATATATATATGTGCCATCTTCTCTAAGGAATCTCCAACCTTTAAAGGTATGAAATGAGCCGATTTCGTTAATCTGTCCACGATCACCATATGACTTCATACTTAGTAATAGTCCTGGGTAAAGCCGATATAAAATCCATGGTGATATCTTCCCATTTCCATTCGGGTACAGGTAGAGGTTGAAGTTCTCCTCCAGGTCTTTGGTGCTCTATTTTTATTTGTTGACAAGTCAAACACTTGGAGACATATTGAGCAATATCTCTCTTTAAACCTTCCCACCAGTAATTTTTCTTCAAATCTTTATACATCTTGGTGGTTCCCGAGGTGAATCGAATATGAAGACGAATGAGCTTCTTTCATGATTTGTTTCCTTAAATCATAAATCTCTGGCACATAGATCCTGTCTCTAAATCTGATAACACCTTCATTGTCTACTCTCATATCCTTCTTCTTTCCTTCCAATATATCACTTCTTAAACTTTGGCTTTCTGGTTCTTCTTGTTGTCCTTGCTTAATCTGTTCCAATATGGTAGGTTGTAGAATTAAACTTGCCAACATAATCTCAACTTTATCCATAGTAACTTCAACATTCAATTTTCGAAGATCCTCTTGCAACTCTCTTTGATTTGTAACCATGGTAACCATATTCATTTGCTTTTCCTGCTCAATGCATCTGCCACACTATTAGCTTTTCCGGGTGATAAAGAATTTCAAGATCATAATCCTTTATTAGCTCAAGCCATCTTCTTGGCGCATGTTCAATTCTTTTTGAGTAAAGATATACTTTAAGCTTTTGTGGTCGTGAAGATCTTCACTTTTCACCAAATAAGTGATGTCTCCAAAGCTTCAATGCTAGAATCACTGCAGCAAGCTCCAAGTCATGGACTGGATAGTTTCTCTCGTGGGGTTTCAATTGTCTTGAAGCGTAAGCTATTACTCGGTTATCTTGCATCAAGACACATCCTAGTCCCTGTATAGATGCATCACTATAAACGACAAACTCCTTTCCACTAGCTGGAAGTGCTAAACTGGTGCAGACACTAATCTCTCTTTCAACTCTTGGAAACTCTTCTCACAATCTTCATTCCAAACAACTTCATGTTTTCTAGTCAACTTCGTCAATGAAGAAGCAATCTTTGAAAATCCTTGAACAAATCTTCGATAGTAGCTTGCTAAACCCAGAAAACTACGCACCTCAGTAACATTCGTAGGTTGTGGCCAATCCAAAATAGCTCTAATCTTTTCTGAATCCACCGATATCCTTCCTTTGTAATGATGTGACCAAGGAATGCCACTTCTTTCAACCAGAACTTGCATTTGCTGAATTTGGCATAAAGCTTCCTTTCCCTTAGTCTTTGTAAAACTAGCCTCAAGTGTTGTTCATGCTCCTCTACACTTCTTGAGTATACCAGTATATCATCAATAAAAACAATGACAAACTGGTCCAGATAATCTTTAAATACTCTGTTCATTAAGTCCATAAATGCAGCAGGGGCATTTGTCAAACCAAAAGACATAACCAAGAACTCAAAATGTCCATATCGTGTTCTGAAAGCCGTCTTGGGGATATCTTGTTGTTTAATCTTGAGTTGATGGTATCCAGATCTCAAATCTATCTTGGAGAACACTGCAGCATCTCTCAACTGGTCAAATAAATCATCAATTCGAGGAAGTGGATATTTGTTCTTAATTGTCACCTGGTTCAGCTCTCTATAATCTATACACATTCTTAAGCTTCCATCTTTCTTTTTCACAAATAATACTGGAGCACCCCAAGGAGAAATACTCGGCGAATGAATCCCAATTTCTGTAATTCTTCTAACTGGTTTTTCAATTCTCTCAATTCTGTAGGAGCCATTCGTATGGAGCTTTAGATATCGGTATGTCCCTGGTATCAATTCAATTCCAAACTCAATTTCCCTATCAGGTGGTAACCCTGGTAATTCTTCAGGAAAAACATCAACAAACTCATTCACCACTGACACCATATCCATTTAATCTCTTCACTACTCTTCTCCCACAATTCCATAGTATACATACAAGCTGGTCTTTTCCTCTCCAAGACATGTGTTACTTTACCATTCTCCAAATTAAAACTCACTTCCGCCTTCATACAATCTATACTAGCTTTATACAAATTTAACCAATTCATTCCCAAGATAGCATCAAAATCAGTTAAAGGTAAAACCAGCATATCAATTGGCATGTTCACATTGGAAATCACAACATCAACATTTCTACAAACACATGGTTCTTTAGTTTGCACCCCAAGAGTAGTATTAATACTCATTATTCTATCAAGCAACACTTCAGAATACAAACCACACTTATTCACAAAGTTCTAGCTAAACGCATGAGTAGCACCCGTATCTATCAATGCATATGCAGTATGATTTGCAATCTTTATGGTACCTGCTAATGTATCCACTGGAGGAGCTTTCTCATACTGTTGTAAGGCAAACACTCTAGCAGCAGTCGTTCCTTTTCCAACATTAGGACCATCATTTAGGCTTCTCCTTACAATTCATCACATGGTGTCCTCTCTGTTTGCAATAAGCACAAAATATAGGCTTCAATTTTGGATTTTTGCAATCAGAAGCTCGATGACCTACATCCCCACACGCAAAACATGCTTCAGGAACCCATTTACACTGAGCTAAATCATGGGGTCCAAAACATCTAGTACACCTCTTATCAAAAGGAGTAGAAGACATAGAAGTCTTCACAAATTGTCCCGAACTAGGCTTCTTTCCCATATATGGTCTTTTACCCTTATCAACATTATCATACCTTGGGTAAGGAGTATATGATGTGGTTGATCTCTTGCCAGAAAAGTAGCTCTTCTGTCCCTTTGAACCCTATTATCATCTGATATTTGCTCTAACAGTCTTGCCTTAACCACAGATTCTGATAATGTCATCAGTTGAAATTTCTTGACTTCACTCTTTAATTCCATATTTAATCCATCTTGAAACTTTTGGACTTTCATTCTTTCATCGTTATAGTTTGCTCCTGCAAACCTTAGCAACCTGCAAAACTCCGCATAATACTCGTCTACAGTTTTACTTCCTTGTCTCAAACTTAGCCATTTAGAAATCATCTGTTCCCTCACAGTTGATGGAATATACTTCAAGAAGAAAGCATCTTTGAATGTATTCCAGGGAATCGGTCTTGCAAAGCCTTCACTGTTCATCATCCACCAATTATATGCATCCTGCTTCATCACAAACACAGCTAAGTCGACCTTCCTATCATCAGGTACTTGGCAAGCAGCAAAAGCTTTCTCAAGTTCTATGATCCATCCTTCAGCTTTAGTCGGATCCATGATAGTGCCATCAAACTCAGGTACTAGCTTAACAAAGTCATGTAGCTTCACTTGATCATATCGGTCTTCTCTCGCACATTAGGTTCTTGCCTCACATTTGGTGGATTATATTGTTGCATGAATTGTTGTTGTTGTTGATACATCATTTGTTGATACTGTTGAACCATTGCAAACATATCCCGGAACAAATTGAACATAGTACTTGTATCTCCTGCTGGCATTTGAGGCATAGGAGGATATGGAGGCATTGGAGGAGGCATTTGTGGTTGTTGGGATCTTGAGTAGTAGAGGCCGAAGCCGGTGATGGAGTCGAAGTCAGCTGGGTAGTAGATGTGTAGATGCTGGACAGAAACTGAGGAGGAGGAGGTGGCATATTCTCCCTATCTGAAGTCTGTCTAGTAATTCTCCTTGACCTATCCATCTTTAAACAACATACAATATACACATGACATGATAATTAATGCAATGTTAGATTAATCTTAAAGTTAGTTAATATTAAAAATGAAACAACATTCAAGCATAACACACCATTCAAGCAAATCCTAACTCAAACCATACTAATCTCACCGCATCTAAGGTCAAGTCTTCCTATGTTAAACAAACAATTTACATAAACAAGCTCTGATACCATTTGTAAAGACCCGACCCACCAATCCTTAAGATTTAGCAAGTCAAGTCCCCAACCACATATAATATTTTCATATTATATGTAAGGTTGTCCTAAATCTAACAATTTATGTGAATTGTTTGTTTAACCCACTATAACTTGATATAAAGACTTTTTACAAAAGGATTACTCACTTGAGTAATCTATTCATATAGAACTTTTAAGAAATAATTTACAATTTTGTGTCAAGCACATGACACAACAAAACTTACATAAGTTTTTACAAAACAAGAAAAATAGACTTTAAGTCTTTATATACAAACAAGGCTTAACTAACAAGCCTCTATTCAAAATACAAAATACATATTTGAACCAAACAACTTGTTCAAAAACTTTCTTCCTTGCCATCTTGCACTCATTCCTACTCGCCCCACTCATCCATAAACTTTCCCAATCCGACCCATAGCCCATATCATCATAACAGTCATCATACTGAAAAATAGCAACAGTGAGCCAAAGGCCCAGTACACAGCAACAACACTCAAAAGCGTAGTGACAATCATACCTAGACTAATGCAATGCAACACTAATGTTTCTTTATCTTTCTTTAATATTCATTGATCAAATCATCATTGGAGTATTCAAACTCCGACAAGCCATGGGATTCTGGGGATCCTGAGTAACGCTCACGACGCTCAGGGGGTTGATATAGATAGCCCGAATATCTATATCTCCTAGATAACGTTACATGAAAAGAATAATCTCATATAGGTTATATAGCCGTTGCTCAACTTCACTTAACTCAATCCATAATATAAATTAATTCACATGCTCCCATAAACATTGAATTAAATTATACTACTTCTTTTCAAGAATAAGTAAATGTTACTCGGTTACTATCTTTCCTATCGATTATCTGCCAAGCCTAGTCATTGCATCATGACTATTGGCCTAAGCGCCTACACTAACATATCATTGCATCATGATAAGTTACCGTTCCTCGGACCGGATTCAACGGTGAAAACACAAGCAATTCAAGCAATATTTTAGTCATTTAGAACTTATATCAAATTTAAGTATGTCTATCCTAACAAACATACAAGCAAGTCACTGCGTACCTAAGATAGCTCCGAAATTAACGGGGTTAGCTGGGCGAGAATCTATCACTATTTAAAACAATATTAAATTTCACACTTAGCTTAAGCACTAATTAACTAGTTGAAAATATAATTAATCAAAGAAATTCAAATAAATTAATACAAAGTCATAATAAAGCATTTAAATATTCTATTATATCATAGAATACTTAACAAATACTTTATTGATCATATATCAAATTTCAGAAATTTTTGAAGAAAGCTTTTTAAAATTCAAAAGCACAGGGGATACGCCGACATTCAAAGCCAGCGGCTTTTAACCAGTGTTCAACACTTTAAGAATCAACGCTGCCAATGCTGGCAGCGTTCAAGGGTACACCGGCTGCCTTCATTCTACGCCGGCAGCTTTGCGCCGGTGTAGAATGCAAATCCAAATTTCCAAAAATCTACCGAGAGGTACATACCGACAACGTATCCATGTACGCTGGCAGCTTCTTACTCTACGCCGACGGCTTTGGAATCCCAGTAGCCGGCATACAATTTGAAAAAATGAACGTCGGCTAACTTTTCCAGTGAAAGCCGGCGGCGTTTGAACCACTTTAAGAAATTTGATTCTGTTTGCTTCCAACACCTTCTATAAGCTGGCAGTGTAGAAGCCCCAGATGCCGGCTTACGACTAAAATTTTGCCTATACGAAAATGTTTTTGATTTCCCCTGTTTTATTACAACTTTGTTCACTTTCAAAAATTCCCCAAACTTAATCCAAACTTTCCAAAGCTTGTTATTTGATCCAAACACTATCCTAACAACATGAATTCTACTTCTAATCATCATAACACTAATCACACTTCCGAATTTCCCTTAAACTCATTCCAAGTTTCCTAAAGCTTGTTATATGTTCATTACATTAATCAAATAACATAAACTCCAACTCAAAACATCAAACTCTCCACCACAAATCATCATACACAAATCATACTTTAAACCCCAAATCACTACACCCAACATTTAGTCATCAACCATTTGCATTTCTCAACACTTCTAATCTCTTATACTACATATACAACTAACTCCTATAACAACAAAACATTTCTCATACAACCAACAAAGCATATAAATCATCAAACACAAGTTTAAGCTTAAAACCTATTGCTAAGAGACAATGAACTTGTATATTTTGAAGACATGAAAAACATACTTACCAATAGAACTTTAGGTCCTGGTTTTGTGATCTTCTAGCATGCTTTTGATGGTGGAAATTGTAGAAGATGAGAGGCTTATCTATATAAATCCATGGGAGAGCTTTGGAGAAGAAGAAAATTGTGTTTTGAAGCTTTTGGAGGCATGTTTAGGAGGTCTGAAAATTGTGAACGAATTTTGCACTATTTGAGTTGATATTATCTCAAGTTTTGACTTTTGAGGCATAAGAGGTCAAGGGATTTAATGACTTATCATTTGCTAATTAATGAACTTATCTTTGGTTAATTAATCTTGTGTTTAAGCTCCCTTTAAGGTAAAAAGAATTATGCTATGATGAGGCTTATGTACATGGATCTATTTACTTATTTTAATACATTCCAAATATAGTTCTTACATGTTAATGCAATTTAAATTTTATGAACTAAATATTTAATAAATTTAGAGTATTTGAATATTTTAACACAATAATAAAACACATAGTTCATCATGAACACAAATCATATTCAATACATATCAAAAGCATGTATAAATTCAATAATACACATATAAAATATAAGTTGGAAATTTCATGGTTATTTCATATACCGTAAGGCTTCCATTTCTTTAATAAAAATCTTGTTTTGAAGTTAAAAAATAGGTTTTCAAAATTGGTCTTGGTTGGGATCCGAATTTACAAAATTTATTTTTGGACATATCTTTTGATAAAATCTATCTAAACTTATGAAAATCCATTCCTTACATATCCCATCTTAAGAGCCTTCCATATCTTGAATAAAAACTTCATTTTTGAGTTGGAAAACATGTTTTTAATATATGCCTTGGCCAAAATCAGAAAATGAGATTTTTATTTTGAAAATAACTTTTGAAAATCAACTTTGATTCTTGTAAAAAGAAGTCTTGATGATATATATACATCAACCCTTCATTATCTCAAGTAAAAATTTCATTTTGACTCTTGGAAAGTGGTTTTTAAATAGGGGTCTTGCCTAAATACGAATTTCACTATTTTTGTTCAAGTTCAAATCTAAGATCTACACATAATATGAACATGAATATAAAAGAAATGCATGGTAGTAAACTATAAACTCATAGATCTAAACTTTACTCATCAAAATCATTCATTTATGTTGTCTATACCCTAAGCCCTTCATTTTAAATGAAAAATACACATTTTGAAGTTGAAAAATAACTTTTCTAAATATGGTTCCATTTTCATCCGAATTTTCAAAAATGATTTTTCTTAAAAATAAAATAGATCTTGAGTTTTCTAAAACTTTCCTACTAATATCATGCTACTACAAGTTGTTTATGAGCTTAAAACAAAAGTCTAATGCATGTATGAACCTAAAACAACTAGATCTAGTTATAGATGCATGAATCACTATAATAGTTATGTGAATGGTGAATATATGCATAAATCATAAGCAACAACAAAAATAATAACTTCAATAACAAGATCTATGTCATAAACGAAAATCAAAGCTACAAAAAGTTAAATCTACAAAATATAACTACTTTAAACAAGAAAATAATAATGATACAAGATAATAATCATAGAGAAGAGGAGTGTTTCATTTTGACATCATCATCCTTAGCTTTTAAGCTTATGGAATGTCATTTGATGCATGAAACTCTCATTATACTTTACCTATATTACCTATGGAAGCTTTGGACAAGAGTTTTATTAAAAAATCTTGAAGAAATATGTGTGGGAGCTCAAAAATGGAATGGGGGCAGCTTGTGTTCTTGAAGGAACAAGAACAAAATAAAGAAGGAAAGAGAAGAAAAAGAGAGAGAAAAAGTTAATGAATGAAAAAGGGTAAAAGTGAGTAAATGAAAGAGAGGGAGAATGAGTGTATTAATTGTAAGAAAGAAAGAAAAAAAATAAAACAAAGGTAGCTAAGAATAGGTGCTGCACGTGAATGGTGAGAGGAGAGAGAGAGGGAATTTGTTTGAATTTTGACTTAAAATTGAAATATGTAATAAATGTGTATGTGTTCCTTCTTTAAGAAGGAATGGAATATAATTATTTTAGTCAAGTTGGGATTAAATCAACGGATAAGGGCAGCAAAAGAGGTCAAAATTTATGCCAAAGAGTGTGGGATAAAGTGTAGAAAGATTGAAGTGAAAAAGAAGTGATATGTGAAAGGTGTACTTGAATTATGGGTTGGAAAAAGTGCTTTTTATTAAGAAAAATACAAAATAAAATTAGGAAAAATATTTTTATATAAGTGGCGGAATTTTCATGAATAAAATTAAATAATTATTTGAATTATTTTAGTATTTCAATAAATATGTTACCGGTATGATCAAAATATTCGAATATGGGCTATAATTGATATTTTTATAACCCAAAAAATTTTAAAAAATTATTTTATGAAAATAAAAATTTTTTCAAATATTTTCTACTTATTAAATTAATTTATTTTATTTTTAGTATCGTGTCTTGAACAAAATCTGATCCCATAAAAACCCAAAACAAACTAAATTTTAGAAATACAAAATTTTCTATAACATATGAAATATTTATCTAAAAATATAAGGCTTTATAAGAATAATAAAATTGTGTAATGAAATAAAAGTGAATAGTGCAAAAGACTAATTAATTACCGGTAGTAATGAAAATACGATAAAAAGGTTATAACTGTAACTTTTATAACCCGAAAAATTATAAACTGATATATTTGGAAATCTTATGAAATTACAAGTCTAACGGTACTAATGGTATATTTTTTATATCTCGAGCCCTGGGACACGCTTTTCTAAGTCGGTATCCGAACGGGTTCAAAATAGGTCAAAAATTTACCAATCTAATATTTTTAAGCAAACTTATATAACTACAAGCTATTCTACACACTTAAACTACATCTCAGCCTCTAGGGTTAGGGGCGCTAGATTGCCGGACTTAAACTATTGTATTCCACTTAAGGTTTCCGGGTGATTTTCCGGTTTAGATCTTTGTCAATTTGGAAACTGATATTTTATGTTTATACAACATATTTAATTTGAGAAATTTATCTTAAATTTTATTTTTGTAAGTATGTAATATCTCTCAACATTTTCAGAATTCTTGAATTGGGTTTCATTTCCGAAAGTTAATCATTATTTACTTTTTAATAATTTTTCTTTGGGCTTTATATTACTCGATTTTATAGTCGAAGTTACGTATGAAATTCGTCGTACGTAGTGGTTTTGAATTTGAAGAATATTGAGTTCTTATTTTATTTTTAAGGATTTTCATTTTCTCAAGATTAAGAAGTTTCTAAATTCGTTCGTGATTTAGGACTAGTGAAAGTTCGGTTTTAATTTGGAGTGATTTTTAGAGTTTATTTTCAAAGTTCATCTTGGAATTATTTACTAAAATTTTACGGGGCTTATATAGATAATGAGGAATACGAGACTCTCCCTTTTGAAGATTATTACGATTAAGAAGAATGCATTATAAACGAGTAAGTTTTTCCTCTTAAATTCGTTACCTTGCTTATATTTGTAAAGTAGTTGCACTAGCATGATAAGAAAAGATAAAAATGGATATGCATTGGGGATTATCAAGGGTTAAGCATGTGTTTCTTTTGCTTGTGTGATTAAGTGAATGCTAAGCATATCGCAACACTAAAAGGTTTATTTGACTCTATTTATTCATTTGTATGCTTGATTTTTGTTTGTATTTAAATTGATTGATCACCCTCAATGAATCATAATACAAAATGGCATTAACAAGAAAACGATCATGCATAGCATCCATTGAGTTGCGCTTTCGAAATGCTGCTACTTCTACATATAGAGTTGGATAGGCTGTAAACATGCTAGGACACAGGCCCTACTCCTTTCTAGAGAATCCATATTGCTTGGAGAATGCGACTATAGATTCGAAGCCGTGCCAACTGAACTCTATGGGCAAGTGTCTAGGGACTAGCAGTAGAATATCAAGAAGACCTTCATCAACAATTCCTTAAGTCTTCATATGGAAAGCATAAATCCATTATGTGTATAGGTTCCAAATAACTATACATATGTGTATTCTCATGTGATTGATGAATAAGTATAGCATATGCTTGACTAACCAACTTGTTTGTTTATGAGTGTTGATGTGATTAACGAGGAAACATCTCACTAAGATCATTGTAATCTTATACCCCCATAGTTTTTATTGAAAATAGGTATGCTTGAGACTTCATTCGTGGATGGTACAATAAGGAAATCATTAGTGGATCTTTGAGCTCATTAGAAAGGAGTGGAAACATAGGATGGATTTACTTTCTTATAATCTTTTTATAAGCAAAATGTGATATGTTGATATTTTAGAGATTGTTAGGATATGTATTTATGTAGACTTAAAAACATTAGTGGAGGTATGCCCCTAAGAATTATAGTTGACCTTGTTTACGTTTCATGTTAAGTATTTCTATTGTCTTGTTACCTAATTATTATCATAGTAAATTGAACTACTTCGATGTATTCTCTCTAATGTGTTGTACGGCTTGTGTATGATATGGAAGTCTTTACATGAATAAAGAAGTTATTCCTTGGTTTTAATTGAAAACCCTTGAATTTATGCTAAATTTATGCTTAAATCTTAGAATTAGAAGTAAACCGGGAACCCTAAAAGTCAACAAAAGACTATAACAAACCCTAGTGTTTAGATCCAACATTCCCAAGCTGTTAAACCATGAGCAACGAAATTAAGATAATTGTAGATAATAGTTTATAATAATATAGAAAAGCTTAAAAATATCATATTCGTTAATTTTTAGTATGTTTCTGTCACGCCCCGAAGGGTACCCTAAACGTGGCAACCCACCACATATAATATCAAGGCTCAAGAATGACTACCTTAGTCATGCGAAAGCCATAGTGTTACATGTAAGACGTCTAGCACGGTAATAGGAGACGCTTTTGGGAAGCATAGTTTGAGCAAGTAAAAATGAACATACAAGATTCCAAAAATAAAACATATTATATCATTAATATCCAAAGATCTATTGCATGATTTCTTAGGGGCATACCCCAGCTAATCCCAAAGATCGTGATAATCTTTACAACATCCAAAATACTATATTAAAGATTTCAAAGGAATCCTAATCTAAGTCTTCGAGCATATTTCCTCCATAAGCTTCAATATATAAAACTTACACGGGTACGGGGAGACCTCGAGCACAAAAATAGGTGCTCCTGAGAATACAAATACCTATAGGGGTGTAAGCTTATGGGCTTAGTGAGTAAATCCCAAAATTCATACTCAAAGTAAATTATCAACCAAGTTTATTATTCAAGTATATGGAATGCAATAACCACGTGAGCATACAAGACATATGACTTTCCGGGAATCATATGTTGAATGAATTACGCTCTTCATTCGGGGTTGGGTATTCAGGCCAATTACAGCCACAACTTTTAAAAACACTTTTATAGATCTTACCGGCTCCTATACTCCATAAAAAACTTGTAGTTATTACATGCTCCTACTAGCCACCAATTTTGTAGTTTTTACCGGCTCCTACTCGCCACTTACATGATATACCGGTTCTGCCTACCACCACTATTATACACTTGTCCCACCAATTGTATAGTAGTGAATGAAATGTGACTCAACATATGAAGTGCATGAAGAATTTATTAATTAAGGTCTAGTAGTTACATTTAACTTCTTTCAAGTGATCAACCAATTTCAAACACTCCAAGATATTAATGAACATACAACTTTATTGCAAATAAATCGAGTTTCAATCTACTTAGTATTCTTTCAACATATTATCATACACTTCCTTTTGATTTCGCCTAAATTCTAGTGCAACTAATTTTACAAGCACAATCAAGAGTATGAGAAAATAACGTGGAATAAACTCACTCAGCCATGATGACACCTTTCTTGAAACGGATGAGTCGTTCGGGATTTCCACTAATCGTAGTAATCTTCGGAATATGAACAATCCTCCTCAAGATTATCTAAAAGAAAGAAGAATACCTAAGATGAGTATTTCATGAACTTCTTTTCTTGAACATTCTAATCTTTTCTTAAAATCGCGGTAAAATCGTATAAGGAGAAATTCTAACTTAAAATGGTCATAACTTGCTCATTTTAATTCGGAATTTCGCGTATAATATATCGTTTTCTACCTACTCGAAAAGATCTACGCATTTCTAAGCTTATTTTCATAAAAATAGGTCGTTTGGGTTCCGAAAAGACAGCGACCAGATTTGCCACGAATTTGCAAAAACTTGCTTTCCTTCTTATAAGCAAAGCTCAAATGAAAAGATAAATATTTCAAGTACTTTATAAACTTTTTGAAAGATGTATACATATATGTAATGACTCATAACTAATGTATGAAGTAAATGAAGTTGTCTCACTTATGGAAAGTAAGGTTTTAAAAGACTTTGAACTTGAGATTTTATTGGAATATTTATTTTACTTTTGAAAGACCTTGAGTTATTTGTGATAAATATTCTTTTTCTAAATTTAGTTTCTTTAAATTCCTAAGGAGTGGTTTTATTTTCTAAACTTAGATTCCAACAATTTTGTAAAAGTTATGACAATTTTCTCACAAGAATATTTTAGCTCCTTTGTTTCTTGGGATTATTTTATTTTAATGAAAAGGGGTTCTACTTAGAAAAAGATGAAGTTATTTGTAAAACTCTTTTTTACTTCATAAGTTTTTTGTATGTTTGTAAAATCTCTTATAAGTTCCTCTAAACATTAACTCCATATTTTTATTTCTAGAGGAAAACTTTTTATCTTAAGAAAACATTTCCTTTATTTATTTTGTTGAGACAAAACCATTATATTCATGCATGAATTGAATCATATATTATGAAATATGAAAAGAACATAATACTTAAAAGAATAAGCAAATAAAGAAATAAATCAAGTATTGGGACCTAGCTTCATCAAGGTACCCCGGGACTAAGAAAAGACTAGTTCCGAAAAGAAAAGAAAAAGAGATTGTTTTGACTTGATGAGGACAAGTCTAAGACTAGAATGACTAGTTTTAAAAACAACTTGAAATAAATAAATTGCAATGAAGTAAATAAATTGCATGAAAGATAAATAAATTGCAAGACAATGAGCTTATATGCTCTAAATAGTATATATAGCCATATAGATATATTAGATAGTAATAAGCATAAAGGAAATATAAAGAAACATAAAGGAATTGATATTATGAACAAAAACAAAGTATGAACTTATTGTTACTTTCTTAACCTTTATGGTTTTAGAAAACACACACTAAGTTCATACTAAGTAGATGAACATATGGATTTCTTGAAGGCATATTACCTAAAAGAAATGAATAGCACCACCTCCTTTACTAAGTAAAAGAATTCTTAGAAGTCACTCAAATCAAATCATGTAAATAATTTATTACAAATGGAATATTCAAAATATAACACAAGTAATTATAATAAAATACAAAAGCTCTAAAATTAATACCCATAAAATATTCTACATTACTAAATTAATCATGCGGTTATCTTGGACACATAATACATAATATGTATATGACAAACTATTACTACAATTTATAGTAGTAGTGTTAATAATATAAAAAATATATTGTAACTAACAATATATGTATTCTAGTAAAGATAAACAAGATCATTCTGTCATATGATAAATAATAATACTATACTTGATCCACATATTAAAACAATTTTGATAAGTTAACAATATTAATTATATGAGACCATAATTATTTTAGTACCAATAATACATTAATCTTGATAACTTATCAACTTGCAACAATATTATGTGAATCTTATAGAACATTGTAATTATGATAGGTACCTTTGTAATTTAATAATTATAGTAATAATTTATACATAAACATAGTATCAATACACAACACAAGAAAACCCTAGAGCTAATTACCTAAGAAAGCTTACAATTATTGGCATGAACTATGTATTTCACAAATCATTTGATATGTTAAATACTATATCAAATAACTATAATTGAAAATGAGTAAACACACAAACAAACAAAAAAAGGATATTAAATAAAATAGGCCAAAATTATATAAGAAGATTAATTAGGATTTCAATAAAATACATAAAATACATCATGAACTCAAAAAAATTCATAGTAGAACCAAAATCCTAAAATCGTATCAAATCATACCAAAATCTCAAAAACCTTAGATGGAATCAAATAAATTTTATAACCTTATAATATCATACACATTAAATTAAACTTGGATTGCTAAAAATTCGAAACTCTAAATGGGATCAAATAAAGCTTCAATAACCTTAAGATATCATATGAATTAAATAAAGTTTGGAACTCTAAAAGTAAATCATATAGCAAAAACATAGCACCAGCAAAACGATCCAATAGTTTAATCAATCCGAAAACTTTACGCTAAACAATTCATCTAATTGAGCTCTAGCACACAAATCAATAATAAAATAATAAGAAATAATTTCCTATAATTGTAAACTACTAAAATTTTACAGTGATCTTATAAGTAAAACCTTAGACTCAAAAACAGAACTAGAATCCTAAAGTCAAATCAAGTCAACCGTAAACCTTATAAAAAAAAAAACCAGACCTGATCAAACAACTTCTAAAAAATCATAAAATAATAAATTAATTAAAAAAATATTGAGAACTCAAATTATGAATCATATATATAGTATAAACCTTAAAAAGATCAGATAGTCCAAAAATTCAATCATTTCGGACCTTTACGGGATCAGTTTTTGTATCCGATCACGAACATGTAAATCAAGACAATAAAATTTAATTAATATTTAGTAATAAAATAACGAAAATTTATTTTCTATAATATGGTATCTAAATTTTCAAATTAAATTTCAACAACCAAACAATTTCCGTAACTAATCCCTACTACGTAAACCGAGATAACAAAACTAGATAACAATTAATGATAAAATAATATCAATTCATCTTTCAAAAATCATTTAATGATTTTTCATTTTATAAAAATATCATATACAATTTTTACGGCTTATAAAAACGTTATACCCTATTTTTAGCCATATGCATGTAACTTAATGATATTTTACTATTACTATTCATTACTATTTGTATTATTTTTTTCGATTTCTTGCTGCGAATTTTTTTTCGTTATAATTTGTGCTTATTTCTTACACTCTATACCTTATTTACTACTTTTACAAGTTATTGTCACTTTACACTTGATTTTTTTCCTTACAACACTATTCATGCCTGTTGTACCTTGCTGCAGCAAATTTTTTTTTTTTTCAAATTGTTTATTCCAATTAAATTCCTCAAATTATCTCTATAAATACCTAACTCCATTCATGCTTTTTACACTTTACAACTTTAATCAATTTTCTCTTATTTCCTTTCTCTTTTTCCTATTCTTTGTGGCTGATTTTCCTCTTCCATTGCTGCCATTTTTATTTTTTAACTCAGACACATTCATTTAATCCATCTTTTTTAGATAAACACCTCCTCTATACGTCCTTAGCTGATATTTTGTGTTTCAAGCATTATCTACGGAATAAAATTTCCCCATGATGCATTAAGCTAGGGATAATTATGCTAAAATAAAATCAATAACTTGTTATGATGATCATGTTAATTTTGAGTTCATGTTGCTATATTATTATCATATAATTTAACTATCTATATATATATAAATATCGTTATGTACATATTTATATCTATTTGAGTATATAAGCTCACTAATCTAACATTTACGTTCATGCACTTATTTTACCTCTTGCAATTTGTTTATTTATTTACTTGTTTTTTTGAGACTTATCCATAATTTAAGTCTCAGACTTGTCCTTAATCAAGTCAAAACAAAAATGGGACTTGTCCTTAATATAAGTCATGGGAATGCTTTGTCCAAAAATTTATAAGGCTTCCATTTTATTTATTTTGCTCTTAATATTTTACTATCTAAGGGGACTTGTACATTTCTAAGTCCTGGGAAACCCTTATATGAATCTAAGACTCTGATGTTTTTCTTATTATTTTGCTTTTCTTTATAAGACTTGTCCATTTCTAAGTTTCGTCCCGAGAAGACTTGAATAAAAATCTAAGACTTCCATAAATTTCTTCCTTTTCTTTTCCTCAAGCTTTCTTATGCTTTATTTTCTTTTCTTCTTATGGAACTTGTCTATCTCTAAGTTTCGGGAAGTCTTGATACAAGCTAAGCCTTCTAAAATTTTTGTTCTTATATATGTGTATATATATATATGCTTATTCAATTCTCTATATCTTTTATTTTCTATATGAGTTGTTTATATATATATATATATATAATTAATATTACTACAAGTTCATATTCATGTATGGTCACAATGTTGTTGTCTTAATGAAAATTTCAAAAAGATAAAAGGATGTAAACCCCTAAATTTTCGGAATCGGTTTAGCACAAAACCATAACTGGAAGTCAAACGAAACCCTAAAAGTCAACAAAACCCTAGTTTATCGTATCAAGCTAAATCCGGCATTTCCGTTTTCTTCGGCCCTGAAAAACGAAGTTGGGATAATTAGCTAGAATAGCTCGTAATAACCATAGGTTTTATAAAAATTTCAGTTTTGCGAAATTCGGGTATCCTTCGAACCCGATCGGACACAGTTCTCGAAAAACGTGTCCGGAAGCCCGGAATAGTAAAAATATTCCGAATACACCGTTAGACTCTAAAACTATAAGTTTTCCAAAAATATCAGTTTCGTAATTTTTCGGTAAGTAAAAATAACAGATATAGCTATTATACGCGTATTTTCTTACTACCGGTACTTTAATTGTCATATCTACTTTACATTACACTATTCATTACTATTCTACACTATTCTTTTATCTCTACTTTTTCTTACATCTACTCTTACACTCTACATAACCTATAATCTTAACTTTTTACCTTTCCCATAACTTTATATCACATCTACTTTACACATTACATCTTTCATTTATCAAAAAGTCACAAAATTAAATCACTTCCCCCTCTAAAAGGACATGGCCGGCGCTACTTCCCCCTCCCCATGCCATCAATTTGTTCCAATTTTTCTTTAAATTAATCACACAAAAATCTCTCCTCAATTTCCTGTAAATACCCCCTTCCTCTTTCACTTCTTTCACACCACTTCTACACTAAAATTACTCTCTCAAAATCTCTCAAGAATTTCTCTCCAAGAATTTCTTCAAGAAGTCCTCTTTAAGCTCATCTTCTTTAGGTAAAAGTTCCTCAAGAAGTCTCCATGTTCATCTACTTAGTATGAGCTTAGTGTATGTTTTCTAAAACCATGAAGGTTAAGAAAGCAACAATAGGTTCATACTTTGTTTTTGTTCATAATCATAATTTCTTATTGTTCATATTCATTTAAGTTTCTCTTATGTTCATTTATGTCTCTTTTATGTTCATGCCTATCTTCAATATCTACATAGCTACATATATTATTTAGAGCATATAAGCTCATGATCTTGCAATTTATTTACCTTTCATGCAATTTGTTTATTTCAATGCAATTTATTTATTTCAAGATTGTTTTTAAGACTAGTCTCTAGTCTTCGACTTGTCCTCATCAAGTCAAAACAAGCTTTTCTTTCTTTCATTTTATTTCGTTATGGGACTAGTTTATTTCTTAGTCCCGGGAGCCTTGAAAAAGCTAAGACTCCAATACTTGACTTTATTATTTATGCTTTATGTTATTTTGTTTATTATTATTCTCATAATCTTGTTCATTTAGATTGTTGTCCAAAAGTTTTATTTTCTAAAGATAATTAAGATAAAAGAAGGCTTTTTGTCACTTAGGAGTAAGTTTTTGTGAAACATAAAAATATAAGATAACAAAAATAAACTCATTCATTTTCAAGCTACAAAAAGAATTCACTATGAAGTTAGAAACTATTTTTACTTAAAAAGCCACTTAAATCCTTGTTATTCTACCTTGTTTTTCAAAAGAAAATATTTTGTTGACAAAAATGGTTCTTTTCATAAAGAAAGAAAATAAGATGGATGACTAAGGAAATTTTTAAGTAAAGACCTTGTAAACAAATAGGCAAAGAAAATTTATGGTTTGAAAATAATAAAGTTATTTCTTTTCAAGTTACAAGAAGAGGTTAATAAAATTATAGAAATTAGTTTTTCTACAAAAAGTCCTTAAATGGTCCACATTGTTTTTATGAAGAAAACAAGTTTTCATGCATGGATAATTATTTTTGAAAAAAAAAAAAAATATGAGACATGAGAAAAAGAATGGGGAATATCAAGTAATGATTTTTGCAAAACAAGTAAACAAAGGAATTTACACAAGAAAGATGAAGAAAAGCATATTTCCTAGAAAAACTTCAAATATGGTATTAATGTAACTTAGAAAGTAGAAGATTTTATTTTCAAAGGTCACTTAGAAAAGATAAATGAAACCAACATAAAACGTTTTTAGAAAATAAAGAAAACAAGGTATTCATTTCAAAGAAATTCACAAAAACAATTTCCGAAAAGCTTCAACCCGACATTGTTTTACCTAAGAAAAATAATTTGGACAACAAGACACTTGAGCATGCTTAAATATGAGTTATATAGTTATAAAAAGAGAATTTTTCAACTATATAGATAACTAAGTATTTATCAAACAAATTTTGATTTCTTGAACCAAAGTTGTTTTTACTTGAAAATCCGTGGTGAATTTTGTCACCACTGTTTCGGAGCCTATATGGCTTTGTTTGACGGAAATAATTTTGGAAATGGGTAGATCTTTTCAAGTAGGTAGAAATCGGTATATTATATGCGCAATTCCGAGTTTAAATGACCAAGTTATGGCCATTTTAAGTTGGAGCATTCTTCTATACGAACTTTAACGTTCTTTGATATTGTTTTGTCAAAATTCAAGAAAATCTTCAAGAAAAACTCATTGTGGGTATTTTCTTTGGCTAGGTGACCCCGAGGAAGGATTCCTTTACCACGAGAACTATTACGATTAAGTGGAGTGTGTGAACGACTCATCCGCTTAGAGGAATAAACGACAATGGCATCGTGAGTTATTCTCCGTTACTTTTCATACTCTTGATTGTGCTTGTAAAAATTAGTTGCACTAGAATTTAAGAAAAATAAAAAAGAAGTATATGATAATATGTTGAAAGAATACTAAGTATATCGAAACCCGATTTGTTTATAATAAAGTTGTATGTGAATTAATATCTTGAAATGTTTGAAATTGATTGATCACTTGAAAGAATTTAAACGTAACTATTAGACTTTAATTAAAGAAATTATTCATGCACTTCATATGTGAGTCACATTGCATTCACTACTATACAATTGGTGGGACAAGTGTATAATAGTAATGGTAGACATAACCGGTATATCATGTAAGTGGCGAGTAGGAGCCAGTAAGAACTACTTAATTTGATGGCTAGTAGGAGCCTATAATAACTACAAGTTTTTGATGGCTAGTAGGAGCCTGTAATAACTACAAGTTTTTGATGGCGTATAGGAGCCGGTAAGATCTATAAAAGTGTTTTTAAAAGTTGTGGCTGTAATTGGCCTGAATACCCAACCCTGAATGAAGGGCGTAAATTCATTCAACATATGATTCCCGGAAAGTCATATGTCTTGTATGCTCACGTGGTTGTTACATTTCATATGTTTGAATAATAAACTTGATTGATAATTTTCTTCGAGTATGAATTTTGGGAATTACTCACTAAGCCTAGTAGCTTATACCCCGATAGATATCTTTTGCAGTTCCCTTACTTATGGTTAAGGCCACGTGGACCATGCGGGCAGGTAATCCCTTTTGAACATTAGAAATCTGGTTAAAGTGTAGCTCAGTATTAGCATGTTAATATGTATATAATAGATTAGTAATTCGGGAGTTGCTCCTTAGTAAGTAAAGCCTTTGCCATGAATAAATAATTATTGTGAATCCTCTTTTCTTAATGTGTTTTCATATCTCCTTAAGCTTCATAATTCCATGTATGGTCCTCTAAAGTTGTGGAAGTACGCCTTACACTTGATATAAAAGCTTTTGGGAATGGCTAAGGTCGTCATACTTAAGCTTTAATATTGAGTGTGGCGGACTGTCACGTTTAGGGTACCCATTGGGGCGTGACAAAGGAGTTATTTTCTTTTATAATAATATGACTAAATTCTCTAGAAAAATGATTTTTAACACTTAAGAGAAATTTTTACTAACACGTAGGATAATGTTTCAACTACGTTAGTTCCAAATTGTTAAAGTAAATTTTTATGAATTTTAATGTTGATAATTCTTTGATATGAAAATTTTCTTAAGAACTTATTTATAGGATTTATACAAACATTTTGAAAAACACTAAGAACCAAATAATTTTTCCAAATCAAGTTTAAGAGCAACTCACTAATTAAAAATCCACTTAGGAAATAAAATTGGTAGATAACTTAAAAAACTGAATTTTAAAAAGTAAATTTATTTTTAAGAACTTAAGAAAATATAAAAATAATAGATAAAATGGGTAGGCACTCCTTTATAACAATTTAAGATTTTAATTTTCTTTCCAATAACTAAAAAAGAGATTTTGTAAACTTCACCTTTCAAACTCTTGAAATAAATTGTTTTATGAAAAATCATTGTTGGGGCAATATCACTAGAGTCATGCATATAATAGGAGCTTATATCTATATTAAATGATTTTCCAAATCTATAAATATCTATGTGCTTGCTATATAATTTTTGGATAATGTAGAACTTAGAGAGATTACAACTTATGTGCTGGAATTTTTCGATTAATTTTGTACCAACCAGTTTTGGAACCAAAATGGCTTTAAATGTTAAAAATAACCTTAGAAATAGATAGATCTTTTCGATTAGGTAGAAAACGACATCTTATATGCAAAATTCTGTGTTAAAATGAGCAAGTTATTGCCATCTTAAGTTGGAATTTCACATAATCCAAATTTTAACAAGAATAATGAAATAGAGTTAGAAATTTAAGTAGAATCAATATGAAATACTCATTTCGGGTATTTTTTTTAGGTAATAAGAAATTTGACGTACTTTTTCCCAAGGACCACTCCGACTAAGGGTTACTAAGGACGAGTGAGTTTATTTCCTACATTATTGTACTTATGTTTTGTTTGTAGATTAGTGGCATTAGAATTAGGAAAAGATAAAAATATGAAAGCACATGTGTCTTACATATATGGTTGAAATTACGTTAAGTATATCGAGGCAGGAATTGTTTATAATAAATGTTTGATTTAGTATAGAAATGATATGTCTGCAAATTCTATGATCACCCATTAAATTATCTAAGATTTTTCCATGAGTACTTAACTAAATTGATTCATGCATATCATGTAATGAGTCACATTGCATTCACTATTATACACTTGGTGGGACAAGGGCATAGTAGTGAGGTCCGTAGAGCCCGAAACTCTACTTAATGGCGAATGGTCGCCCTAATAAAATGGTAAGTGGACACCCGAAATAACAACAATTTAGTGGCTAGTGGTGGCCTATATAAAAACTACGAAAACTTCATTTGTGAACTATGGACTTCTTGCCTGGAACACTTAACCTCAGATGGAGGGATAAATCCGTTCAATATATGATTCCCAGAAAATCATATGAATCGTATGCTCACGTGTTTGTCACATTTCATATGCTTATCTAAATAACTTGCTTGATTATTGATTGTTTAGGTACTTTATTGTGGAAATAATTCTCACTAAGCTAGTTATGCTTACCCCCCAAGCAGGAAAAATCATAATGTTGGGATTGGGATAGGAATCGAACGCAGAGTGTGTCAAAGATCAAGTCATGATAATTAGAGGATTAACATGTCTATAGACAAACTTAGTTGAGAGAAAAGACCTAAATCTTGATTTATTTCTTCTATATCTCCTTTGATAGTGGATGATAGACAACCTAAGTTGCTTTACCTTATTTCATCTTTAGTAGGGTATCCGATTCTATGCAGTCCTTGTGATTTGTGGAAATACCAGTATCAATACTATTTTTCTAAATATATTGAAATGATCTAAATTTAATTTCTATTTAACTTCCATGTAAATGTTTTATTTGTCTTAATTATTGAACTAAATGAGCATATTGATTTATGAGAGTTATGTTTGGTAATATTAATATTTGAGTAGATGAGTTGGTAATAGTTTAAATGTGTCTAAGTTAGTATAATTTGAACATTTCATATGTGTTATTTTGCATATGTAATGAAATTAATGTCATTGTTTTATATATATTAATGTGTGTATAGTATAGTTAATATTTGTGTCTTTTATACATTAATATGTTAAGTTATGTTTAAATTTACAAAATCAACTTTTGATTTGCTTAAGGAAGAGTTGACAGAAAATTTCCTTAATTAAGCCCAATATTCATGCCTAAATTACACTCAAATGAGCCCCAAATTAACCTAAATTCAACCTAAAGTCTAATATGCCTTAAAAGTCAAATTTGAGATAATATTGAGTCAAAAATTTGCTTAATTAAGCTCTCTTTTGGCAGCCCTCTCATTTCATACGAATTTCCATTTTCTTTCTTTCCTTTTCTCTTTTTCTTTCACTTCAAGTTCCAAGCCCCAAATTAAAGAATAACACCAAGCTTCTTGAATCAAAACTCTCTCCAAGACAAGGCTTATTCATGAGAGTTAATATAAGTATAGCTTTTGTTTTATTTTCCTTTCTTATAGTATCTATGTAAGATCTTGGATAGAATGAGTTTAATGTCACATAAGTTGTTTTGTTCATGCATTGAAATTAGGTTGGATTGTGTTTTGTTATTGTATGAATTTTTTTATGTGTTGTGGTAGTTATATGGAGTGTTGGGAAGGAATAAGGATAATTTGAGTAGTTGAAGTTGAAGATGAGTGGAATTGGGATTTGAAGTGATTTAGTGTGTTGATTTAATGTTCTAAGTTGCTAGGATTGATTAGTGTAGATAGGAGTTAGTATATGAAGCTAAAAATGAACTTGAAGAAGGATTAAAAGTGTTATAAGTTAGAAATTTAGAATGTGAAAAACAGGGGAAATGAGTTCTGTTCGATTAGGTTTGTTTTGAATGTACGCCGGCATCTGGCATTTCAACGTCGTCAGCTTAGAGGCGATGATGGAAGTGAACAGAGTCGATTTTCTTAAAGCTGTTTTGAACGCCGCCGGCTTTTGCAAGAAAATTTTTCCGGCGTTTATTTTTCAAAATGTACACCGGCCATTAGGGCTTCAAAGCCGTCGGCGTATGGGCGGAGTTAGATTAGAACAGAATCAAAATATTTAAAACCAAGTGAAACACCACCAGCGTATATTTCCCACACTGCCGACGTTCATTCAAATTTTGCCAGCGTAGGAAGGTTGTGTATCCCCTGAGTTTTTCAAATTCAAACTCATTCAATCTTCAATCTTTACTTCATATATGATCTCCTAATTAAGATATAAGCTAGATAAACATGTTTTATGCATGAATTAAATATTAAAACTTTATGCAAAGCTTATTGAATCCCCTTATATAATATTAATCTAGGGTTATGATCTATATATATATATATATGGATGTGAAATCTATATTCAATTATTGATTGTTCTTATATTCTTATTTCAGTTAAAGGTTCTTCGGTTAGTTCCTCACCGAGTAACTATAGTGATATACTATCGGGTTCAGGTACGCAATAGCTTGATTGATGTTTGTTAGGACTAGGCATTCCTAAAAAAAATTTTATTCGATTCAGCTTAATGTTTTGATGAACTGGATGTTCATTACGCTGTTTAATCTGGTCCAAGGAGCAGCAAACTTGTCATGATACAATGACATGTTAGTTAAGCACTTAACCAAGTCATGATGCAATGACTTTGCCATGATACAATGGTATGCTATGATGCAATAGTGATTCTTTTTGGTTAAGTGGGTAGCCGATAGGGAGAATAGTATCTGAGTAATGTTTACTTAAACTTAGGGGGAAATACCATGGTTTAGTTCAAATTTTATGGAAACTTGTGGACTAGGCCCATGTTATGGACTGAGTTTAAGTAGAGTCGGGAAACGACTTTTGAACCCTAAATGAATCTATTTTCTTTATTAAATAGATATAGGATATATAAGTATTCAGACTGCTCATATTAACCCTCTGAGCAGCTGCTGTTACTCAGGATCCCTAAATTCCCAGAGCGTGATCCCAGGGTTTGAATACCCTCTTGCTGTTTTGTAAAAGAAAACTTAATAAGATAATCACTTGTCTATTGATGCATTCCATTTGATTAAATTTTGGCTTGATAACTTGTTCTTGCATTTTTTTATTGATGTACTAGGCCTTTGACTCACTTTTACTGCTTTGCAGGTAATGGAGACGAGTTTTATGATGATTTGGGTTACGGGTTGGACTTTGAGAAATTCATGGATGAGTGGGACGAATAGGACTCGAACACCCTGGATTTTTGGAGGAGCTTTTGTTAAAGGAAAAGTCTTTGTATAGAAGGCTTGATAGATAAGCCTAAGATGTAAAGACCTTAAGATCTCCTAAGGTTATTTTTGCTTTAAGAAAACTTGTAATTTTGTAGTGTCTTGTATTGACACTAAACATGTATAACATATAGAGAGAATAAAAAATTAGAGTCTTGCAATCTCTGACTTGCAAGGTGGACTTCACGTTATGGGTGTACACGTAATATGACGACTTTAAAGTAAACCTAATAGGCCCCTATTTAGGGTCATGACAGCCACATTTAAGGTACCCCTTGGGGCGCGACAGATGGTGAAACTTTTTGTCATTTGATTTTGATTTCATTAAAATGGGTTTTAATCAAATGATTCTTAATCTTTATGGAGGTTTAGATTGATGATAGCTTGTGAAGATATTCTAGTGATCCAATCTAGATCTAAAGTTTCTAACATTGAGAAAAGCTTTAACTTACTTTTGTGAATCAGACAGTACAATTATTCCCAACAAACAACTCATTAAGTTTGTTAAGAAATTACATGATAAAGCCTTTGTGAAGCAAATCCTAAGCTCATTAGTGCATTAATAGACTTATCTTACATTTTTCCCTAAAAATGTATATATATTTAGAATTAACCTTAGCTTAGTGTTTTCTTGTTCATAATGTTTTGCTGAGTTTTTTTCCGGCTAGATAATATTTTAAAAGTGAATACGGTAGATGATAACAATCTCCAAGGAATACGATCTAATACTATCTATGCTACTTTAATGGGTACGTTTGCCTATATTGGTGATTGTAACCAAAGTTGAACAGAACTAATTAGAACTTTTCTAAAATTTAAAACAACTTCATGTTTATTGCAACACAAACGGAGCCTCATGTATCAAGTTGGAAACTATATGTTAATCGACAATGTGTTGTACAAACAGGGGTTTAGCTTCCTAGCATCAAGTGGGGATATCATACAATTAGACGAACTCTAATCAAGAAGACACCATTTCAACTTACCTTCAGCTCTAAAGTAGTCTTACCCATGAAGCTCTAGCTTCCAAAATCGATTCAATCATTTGATGACATGCCTAGTCAAATTAGAATCCGAATACATCTGGGTGCTATGAAAAAAACACATGAGCTAATAAAAAAGAGAACAATTGCTTACTAGCAAAGGGCAGTTCAATATTATGATAAGAAAGCTAAATACAAGATCTTTCAATTAGGTAACCTCTTGTGCTAAAAGCCAGGGATATAGGCTAAAAGAAAGGTCAAGGAAAGTTGGTACCGAACTGGGATAACCTTATGAGAATTAAAGAGGTCCTTAGGAATTGGTCTTATAAGCTTGAAACTCTAGTTGACAACTTCATCCATAGAACATGGAATGCTAATAGCCTTATAAAAATTTCCAAATGCTTGTGAACTTGATCGGTGAAATTAAAAAAAGTATTGCTCCACATATTTGTGTATACTATACCATATGTCTTCTTATATGAGTCAAGCTAGGGTCTAGTGAACTCCCCACTATGAGTTCTACCCTCCAAGTCGACTAGGATAAGCACTCCTAATGTTAAGGTTAACTACCCTCGATCAATTAGGGTTAAGCGAGCTCCTTAAGCTCAGCCTTTAAGATTGCAAAAATGAGCTAAGGATAAGTGAGATCTTCAAGTAAGAGCTCAGCCCTCTATGCTAGTTAGGTCCAATGAGCTCCTCGTGCAGAACTCAGCCCTAAGGTAAGCCAAATGACCTTGTTCAAGGAACTCATCAGGGGTAAACCTGATTGATGAACTTTTGAAGGTCAAACCATGACATAAAGAATCGAGGTCTCGCAAAACACTTAGAATTTTTCAAGGAAATTCGACAAGTTATGAATGGACAAAGTGAGTAAAAGTAGACAAGTATGAGAATTTAATAAGTTTTCATTCAAAAGGCACAAGTCGGTGTGATCATCAAATGGTCATTTGGTTAATAACACAAGTCAAATAACATGAAAAACACAATTTCAAAAATAAGTCAAGCAAATAATGAAGCTGGCATACCAGCCTCAATAGGTATTTACAATAATGATTAATAAAAAACTATTCTAGTCTTTCTAGATTACTACAATCTTTGAAGATATCTTTGCTTGTAATCGTTCAAGGGAGGTTAACATGAGGTTGCTTCTTAGAAGGAAGTTGCTGAGGACTTGCTCCATTAGAAGCCGTACTTGGACTGCCTCTTCTTTGAGGAGTTGAGGTGGACTCATCTAGCATTGGTATAGCACTTCTACTCGGAAGAGGGACATCTTAAGCTCCTTCAAGTGTAGGATTAGAATCCTCTTCTTCATTGAGTCAATCTACAAAGAAGCTTAGATCCAACTTAGGATACTCTTCTTCAATATCACTGGGGATGAGTTTTACCACAAGCAAAGCTATCCTCCCTTGAATATTCTTCCATGCATCACTTAGCCTTAACTTTAGGATCAACGCCTTCTTGTCTTCTAGCGTAAATGATAAGGATAAAAGAATCCATGTGTTTAATAGATCTAGTATTATATTGCAATCTAAGGATTCATAATATGTTTTTAGGTTTTTTATGGTTCATGAAAAACTAAAACTAGAAGACATGAATGATCAATCATTTGATATGATGCATCAAAGAGAAAATCAAACTAGTTGTTCCAATCAACCAATATGACACGTGATCAAAAGAAACAATGAAGAATAATCTTAAGAAGAAAACACAATATTACCCAATAAGCAATTGGTTACAATGATATCAAATAGTCGAAGATGGCAAAACTTTTCCTAAAATTACCTTAATGACCCTTACATAATCCCATAAGTAAAGTAAGGGCAAACATAACTTAAAAATCAAAAAAAATAAAATAGGAAAATTAAAAATAAACTTTGGAAATAGGGTAAGATGGCACTCTACCTTGCATGGTCATACATCAAAAGGTGAACTTCTCAATCACAAAATTAAACAGTGAAATAGAGCATGTCATGGTCATAAATCACGATGGCATGGTCCTAGGCAAGGCCATACCCTACGCCGCTATCTCCTTGATCCCTAATTTTCTTTGATGATAATGTTCTCACAATCTTGATAATGCCCATGTCATGTATAATGGGCTTGGTCACGGCTATGATGGAAGCAATCTCCACTATGTCTTTATTTCCTTGTTCCTCTTTAATCACCATCTTTAGCATGGGTGTGGTCTTCAATATTGATGATTTCCTCCATGTTTTGTTTTTCCTCCACATAGCACACTAGATTATGCCCATTACTAAAATGTATCAAATATCCCCATAAATACTCCAAGTCACCATCATTCGATTCATCCATAAGGATCTATTGAGCTAAGTTCACCAATCCTCTAAGTCTAACTCAAGCTATCAATCCAACAAAACCACGATTCCTATCATCTCCCTTTAGCTCATGCAGATTTGCCCTCAAATCTTGATCAAACTCATCTAGAAAATAAGATGATAAATCTGCTACATTGAAAGTGACTAAAGTTCCTCCAAAATCATCCGATAACTTAGCTTCATAAGCATTTTCATTGACCCGTTCAACTAACTTGAATGGTCCATCAGCTTATGTCATGCCCCGAGAGATATCCTAAATATGGCAATTCACCGTACATAATATTAAAGCCTAGAAATAGCTTCCTTAGTCACGCAAAGGTTTCATATCATGCACAAGGCGTGTCACACCTCAAAGGGTACTCTAAACGTGGCAATCCGTCATATACGGTATTAAAACTTAAGAATGACTTCTCGAAGTCATGCGAAAGTTTCAACACCATATGTAAGGCTTCTATCACAACAATAGGAGACACCGGTGGGATGTATAATTCGAGATAGTAAATACAGCATACAAGAATTCTATAACCATCTCATTTCAATAATATAAGAATATAATCATTACATCATCGTAGGGGTTTTTCCCTTATAAATCTCCAAACAATTATAATATTAACTAAATCTTTCACACAAGGAAACAATACTAACACTAAAAGATATTAAAGGATATTTAGCCTAAGATCTTCAAAGGATTCCAGAAGCTCCCCAAAACATAATCCCACTCGAATATATGAAGTCCTTGGGCATAAAAGGTATTGGTCCTTTTACAACAAAGTCTATCGAATTATAAGCATAACTAGCTTAATGACATTATTCCCGAATTAACGTACTTGTATCAATAATTTCAAACAAGTTTTTAAACAAGCATATGAATACATCAAGCAAATGAACAAGCAATACATATGATCTACCAGAACTCATATGTTTGAATGGATTTACCCCTCCATTCAGGGTTAGGTGTTTTAGGCTCTTTAAAACCCATCTTTAAAATCCAACTTATGTAGTTTATTTCAGGCTCCTACTCACCCATCTTGAAATAGTTCTTTCAGGCTCCTATTCGCCCATTTTGCATATTTATGGCTCCTGCAAACCCGGTTACTATACTCTTGTCCCATCGAGTACAGTAGCTCATGAGATGAAACTAACTACGTGATATGCATGAATCAATTAATATAACCCATAATTTATGATTAGAGTAATTTAAAGGTGATCACAAAATTTTCAAACACTCCAACATAATAATTGTAAAACACAAGTTAATTAACAACGATTCATGTCTCGGTATGCTTAGCATTCTTTCAACCAATATTATCATACATAATTCATTTTCATCTTTTCCTACTTATAGTACCTCTAGCTACAAGCATAACCAAGTACGTAAAAGATAGGAAATAAACTCACCCGACAATTGAGATATTTCTTTCTTATGGATGAGTCGATCGGTAATTCTATTATTTGAAATAACCCTTAGGGTATGAGCACTCCTCCTTGGGATCACCTAATCAGGAAGAATACCCATAATGAGTATTTCTTGTTAATTCTATGGTACTTATCAAAAACTATGTCATAAGATCGTTAAAATTCGTATAGAGGGCAATTCCAACTTAAAATGGCCATAACTTGGTCATTTTAACTCGGAATTGCGCATATAATATACCATTTTCTACCTAATCAAAAAGATATATCAATTTCTAAGGTTATTTTTGTCATAAAAGTCATTTAGGTCGCAAATTAATACGGTACAGAATAGTTACGAATTTCATAGTCCACAAAATATGATTTTTCCAAACTTCTCTTTACTCAAAAATCTTTAAGCAAAATATACGGATATTTGTATAGTTTGAAAAAAAAAATCCTTTGAACATATATACACTCATATTGCATGCATGATTTTCATAATGTTATCTCAACATTGATATTTCACAAACAATTTGTCTTTAAGAGTTTTTAGAAGATGAAACTTTGAAAATTTTTCCTTTTTAATTTGCTAGAAGGAAACTTTAAAAATTCTTAAGTTATTACAAGTGAGTGTTTTTCCTATTATGATTCAATTTTCTTGTTTTTCAAAAGTGAACTAATTCCCAAAAATTTGGTTCTTTAAGTTATCTACTAACTTTACTTCTAGTGATCGAAAAATTAGCTTTTCAAAGTTTCCTTAAGTTGTTAGTGTGGTCAAATATTTGGAGTTGTGTTAAATGTATGTTTTTCTCTCATTTTTATATCCTTTTTCTTCTTTAGAAAAATATGTTTATCTTTAAAACTTTACTTTCTTAGCAAATCTTACTTTTCTAAGTTGGTTTCTAAAATAGTGAGTTAATTTTACCTTGATTGGAAAAACTTGTTTTATTTTTACTATTTATCAAGTGGTGGAATAATTCTTTTAGATAAGTTTATAAGAAAAGCATTCTTAATAAAGAATTATCAATATTAGATCTTAGCAAAATTTCATTTTAAATTTTGAACAGAGAATAACAACATATAAAAATTAAGTTTTGAAGAAACTTTCATAGTATGTGATTTTTGAAGTATAATGTGAACGTATTTAAGTTTTATAAAAGATATGGTTGAGTTAAAATCTTAAGTTCAATGTTAAAAATTCTATCTTTATGGAGTATTTAGTTTTGATTTAGAGTTCCTTTTATTTGAAGAAATCTTGGGCACTAATACTTTAAAACTTATGATTAACTTGTTTAAGTTTTTGAAAAGAATTTATTAAAAACAATACTTAGACTTTTTGTTGAAAAATCCTTTGTTAAGAAATCTAGTTCACTTTTCCTTTATTAAAGAAAGAACCCATTTTTTATTTTTATTTAAGACAACAACATTCTAATCATGCATGAATATGATTATGTTGCAATGTAAAAGTAAAAATAATACATAATAGAAAGAAATACTCATAAGCAAATAAACGTAATAAAAATATGGTCAAGCATTGGGAACCTTAGCTTTATCAAGGTATCCCAATCATATATTGAGAGCCTTAGCTTCATCAAGGCAACCCGGGACTAAGAATAGACTAGTCCCAAAAAGAAAGAAAATCATTTTGACTTGATATGGATAATTTAAGATTAGAAAGACTAGTCTTAATAAATTGCATGAATTAAATAAATAAATTGCAAAGTATGAAAATAAATAAATAACAAGTGAGCTTATATGCTTTAAAGAAATATATATACATAATATTCATAATACTATATATAAGTTAGATTAGAGCAAAAATAATAATAACAATAATAACAACAACATAATAACATAATGTAAAAGAAGAACATGAACAAAACAAAACATGAACATATTGTTGCTTCTTTAACTCTCATGAGTCTAAGAAACATACACTAAGCTCATGCTAAGTTGTATGAACATGATAAAGAATACAGGTAGGATTTTTATCTAAGGTTTAATGGAAGATTTGAAAAGAGATGAACAGGTTTTGTTATTTTTCTTGAAAAGCAGTGGATGGTAGAGAGTTTTTTTAGAGGAGATTGTTGGAGAGAGGTTTTGAGAGAGGATTTTGATAGAGTTTTGTTATGTAAAATGGATGTGTGAAAGAATGAAGGAAGAAGGGGATATTTTTAGAATTTTGGAGTGGAAATTAAATGTAATAAAATAAATTGAAAAAGAAATAATATAGAGAAAGAGAGAGAGAGATGGCCAACACATAAAGGGAGAGAGAGAAAGAGAATATTTTGTTTGTTTTGTAATTTTTGTAAAGAAAAGTAAGAATGTGTAAGATTTGATGTGAATAAAGTTGTATTGGAAATGTAAAAGTGTAAGAAATAGGTATATAGGTAGTAAGAAATAGGTGTAAGAAAAAATAGAGATAGTGAAATAGTAATGAATAGGAGAAATAGTACTATGAATAGTAGACTAGACAAATAAAATACCGATAGTAATAAAAATATGCGTAAATGGGCTCTATTTGATATTTTTAGTTACCAAAAAATTCTAAAACTGATATTTTTGAAATCCTTGTTTAATTACGAGTCTTTTGGTGTTATTGGAATATTTTTATTATTCTGAGCTTCAGGACACGTTTTTCGAGAACTGATCCCATTTGAGTTCGAAGGACACTCGAAAATCACAAATATGATATTTTTATACTTCCCTATATTATTTTGAACTATCATAAGCCATTAACTCAATTTCGTTTTCCAAGGTTTGAGAGCGCGGGTTTGCCGGAGTTGAAACTGTTAGATTGTCTTAATCCTTGTTGACTTTTGAAACTCCAGTTTGACTAGGGTTAGGGTTTAATTCAACTTTACCTTACAAATTAAGGGGTCTACATTAAGAATTGGATAGATGGACTTCCTTATGCTCAGATTTTGTGCCAAATGATTAATGAATCTTCTCTTATGAAATCCAGTGATCGAAATTGTTTAAGATTTGGTTTCAACTTGGGTCAGTCTTTAGGGTTTCGATTCGGTATTCCAAAACCATTCTCGAAAAATTCGAGGGTTTACAAGGCGTGCAACACATTAGAGGGAACATATCACAGTAATGCAATTTACTTTGGTAAAAATTGAATAACAAGGCAGAGGAATACTTAATATTAAACATAGATGAGGTCAATTATAATTTTTAGGATCATATCCCTGCTAATGTTCTTAAGATTATGTAATTACATTTCCCATAAATCTCCAAAATGCAAACATATCATATACAACTCAAGAAAATTATATAAAAGTAAATCCATCCTATGTTTCCACTATTTCCACAAGAGCTCAAAGATTCGCCAATGATTTTCTTAATATTCCAATCCTCAAACATGACTACAAACATACCTATTAAAACAAAATCTCATGGGGGTATAAGCTTACAATAAGCTTAGTGAGACATTCCTTTTTTATTCGTACTGTAATTTCAAATAAGTTTATTATTTTTCACTCATATGCTATGCATGCTGTGCAACAATCATATGATTACACAAATATATATGGTTGTCCGAAAACCATATATAGAAGGGATTTATGCCTCCGTATCGAAGGTCGGGGAATTTAGGCATAAGAATCTTTGCCATCTTCACTGCTAGTCCTTGAGCACTCTATTCTCAGCAATCGATTGGCACATCTCATCCTTGGGATGTATCCCCAGTACGTCTTAGTTCCCTAAGAATGAGCTTGACCTTGGGCCCTTCCGATTCCTCGTGTCATGCCCTAACGAGTATCCTAAACACAGCAACCCGCTGTACACAATATTAAAACTTGGGAATAACTACCTTAGTTACTCAAAAGCTTTCATATTGGTAAAAGGCATACGTTCATAACAAAGAAAGACCGGTGAAGTTATGCATTAAAAGTAGTTGCAGCGGAACATTCAAGGCAATGCTATACTAATTCATCAAAACAAAAGGTCTTACATCTTCTACGGGGCATTTACCTGATAAATCTCCATAATAACATAGATTTACTAAGTCAAACAATTAAAACTAAAAGATTTCCGAAGGGAATTTGATCTAAAGTCTTCAAAATAGAATCCCTCCAAAAGCTCCGAAAAAACGTAGGTTCTACTCGGACGGTCATGGTAGTCTCAGGGGCAAAAAAAATAATTCTGCAACATCAAAAATCTATTTGGGGGGGGTGGTGGGTGTGGGTGTAAACATAACTAGCTTAGTGAGCTATTCCTCACACAAAAGTACTCATAACAAAGCAATCAAAAAAGTTATTTAAACAAACATATGAAATGCAACAACCATATGATAAAACAATACATATGACTATCCAATTTCATATATAGAATGGATTTACCCCTCTACTGAGGGTTAGGGAATACTTTGAATGGGTCACCATCAACCTTCTAGAAATTTGCGCACGTCTTGGGGTCCCAAAAAACCGTACTACAAGTCCCCAAGCTTTCCTTACCAAAAGCGATCGATCTGACTCGGCTACACCAGGAGGCCGTATTTCCCGAACATCTTAATTCCTCAAGATGTAGCAAAGCAGTTTGCCTTTCTGATTTCATGTTGAGGAAAAGTAGCAAAATGCGAAGATGATATTCAAAGTGATATGTATGAGCAATTTAGTTATAAGAAATTTCAATTCAACATTAATTCATTTAAGGTGATCAATCAGTATTTACACACGTGCAACAATATACGTAGAGACAATTTATCTTAACCAACCAGTCGAGCTCTAATATGCTTATCATTTATTGATCACACATAACGAATCACATACATAGTACCCATAATAACCCACACACGTATTCAATTTTAATCTTTCCTTAGTGTCTAGTGTTCTATTTTTCAAGCACATGCGTGAATACATAAAATGTAAAGGAAAACTCACTCGTCTATAACGTAACTTCTTAGCTGTAGTAATCCTCAGGATGGGAAATCCCATATTCCTCATCACCTAGACAAAAGAAATACCTAGGATTAGTATTTCGTAGAAGTTCTACTTAAACTTTCTAATTTTATTTCACTATGTTCATCAAAAATCGTATAGAATGAAATTCCAACTTAAAATGGCCATAATTTGCTTATTTTAACTCGGAATTTTGCGTATTATACGTCATTTCCTACCTACTCAAAAAGATCTCTCTATTTGTAAGGTTATTTTTATCATAAAAAGCCATTTGGGTTTGGAAACGGTAGGGTACAAAATCATTATGAAATTCTAAGTCCTCAAAACACAAATGTTCAAACTTTTCTTCATCTAAAAATCCTTAAGCAAAAATATAGATATTTATATGATTGAAAAATCCTTTGAATATATATATATATATATATATATAGACTCATGTTGTATGCATGACTTTAGTGACGTTGCCTCAAAATAAAGTTTGTAAAAAAAATTTGTGAATGGTCGTTCTTTGACTTGTGATTACTTTGCTATTTTGTGAATTTGTGACTTAGCAACAAGAAAGCCATAATTCAATATATATATATATATATAAATCCTTAAAGGTTTTATTTTGTTCACAAATTCTTCAATAATTTATTTTTATAAAACATGGTTTTACCTATTTGTGACATAAAAACCTAAATGTATTTCCTTTTTAAAGAATTTTCTAAGTTTGATTCTTTAAACAAAATTCTAATTTTTTTTATTTTATAAGTGCGAAACTTAATTAGAGAAAATCATGATATCATACCTATTTTGAGCCCATGAATTTTTATTTTCATGTTAAACTCTTTTAACTAATTATTTTCTAACATATGAATCTTTATGTGGTTATGAGAGAACTCATTTCAAGTTGTATGAAAGATGTTTCAAGTTTTAGCATACGAGAAAAATTTTGGTGAGTGACTTATTCTAAAACTTCATGCTTACAATATTTCCTTACTAATTCATAAATTTTCTATATATGGACCTTTATTTGAAAATCTTTAGTTTATTATAAGTGAGTGTCTAGTCACTATAAATATTATTTGTATTTTCTTAATTCTAGAAAAATGGATTTTGTTTGTTAAAACTTAGTTCCTTAAGTTGTATATCGATTTTATTTTTAAGTGGTTTTAACTTAGTGAGTAGATCTTAAACTCGACTTAAAAAGATTGTTTGGTTCCTAGTTTTAATTATGAAGTTGGTAAAAATCCTATAATTAAGTTTGTATGAAAATTTACATAACAAGGAATTTTCATATTAGAGTTTTAATAAATCTTATGTTACTTATTTTGAAAAGAGAATGTTTATTTACTTAGTTACTTCTTGAAGAAATCCTCTTTATTGATACTTTCAAAAATCCATGATAAGCTTGTCTCAATTTTTGAGAATGATTTATTAAAAACAATTTTCAAGTCTTTGATGGAAAATCTTTGTTAAGTAACAAAATTTATTTTAAAGAGAGCTTAATCTTACTTTTCCTTATTTAAGCAAATCTTCTCTTCATTTTTGTTGAGACAAGGATCAATATGATCATGCATGAATATGAGTATGTACTTAGAAGAAAGAAAAAAATATCATATGCTAAGATAGACAAAAATATAATAAGCAAATAAGCATAATAATAAGGTCAAGTATTGGGAGTTTTAGCTTCATCAAGGCTTCCAGTCAAGTATTAGGAGCCTTAGCTTTCTTAAGGTTTCCTGAGACTAAGAGTAGACTAGTCCCAAAAAGAAAATAAAATAAAATAAAGAGAAGAAAAGAAATCATAATAATAAGAGCATGTTAGTGAGAAGTTAGCGAGCTGTTTAGGCTCTAAGAAATATAGATATAGATATACATAATAATATATATAAGGTTAGATTAGAGCAATAATAATATAACAACATAACAACAATAATATAATGAGAGTTTAGGCATGAACAAAAACAAAACATGAACATATTGTTGCTTCCATAACCTTATAGGTTTAGGAATCATACACTATGATCATGTTAAGTTACATGACATGAAGGATAAATATTAGAAATTTTACCTAAGGTTATGTATTTGTTGAAGAAGAAGAAAGATAGTTGTAGTGATATGTAGGTAGTAGTTTTGTGGAGAGAAAAGAGGGTTTGGAAGAGAAATTTGGAGAGAAAGTTTTGAGGAGAGAATTTGGTAGGAAAAATGAGATGTGTGAAAGAAGTGGAAAGAAAGGGGGTATATATAGATAAACGTGGAGGGAATTTTGATGTAATAAAATAAATTAAAAAAGAAATAAAATTGAGAGGGGGAGAGAGAGAGTGTACCGTCGGTTTTGGGAAGAAGAGAGGAAGAGAGTTGATTAATTTGTAATTTTTATAATGAAAAGTAATAATATATAAGATAAGAAAGAAATAAAACAGCATTAGAAATGTAAATTGTAAGAAAGTAGATGTATAAGTAGTAAAAGTAGGTAGTAAGGAAAAGCAGAAATAGATGAATAGTAGTGAATGGTAGAAATAGTATAATGAATAGTAGACTAGACAAATAAAATATGGTAGTAATAAAAATACACGTAAACAAGTTATATCATATATTTTTAGATATCGAAAAATTATAAACTGATATTTTTTTCAAATCCTTATATTTTTATAAGTCTAATGGTGTTATCGAAATATTTTTAATTGTTGAAGGAGAACCTCACTTTTGAAGAGCATCTGGTGTAGGTTATAGATCCAAAAGGTTTAAAAGTTAAGAAATAAGGAAATCAAATATGTTAAGGTTCTTTAGAGGAATCATTCGCATGAGGAGGCAACTTGGGAGGCCGAAAACGAGATGCAGCGGAAATACCACAGTTTGTTTAAGGAATCAGTTACGTTTTTTTCAAATTTTAAGGAAAAAACTTTCTTTAAGGGGGGTAGATTATAAACCTTTAATTTTTTAAGGTAAATTTGAGCTTAAACCCTAAATCGGAAACTCAACCAGAAACCGTAAGTCAACAAATTCCTAGAAAACCCCAACAATTTAGATCCAGCAACCCCGTGTTCATAAACCAAGAAGTCGAAATATGAGTGAACAGTGTAGATTGGTTCGTAATAATATTAGGATGCTTGAAAATATCATATTAGTAGATTTTCGACCTATTCCGAACTCGATCGAATACAGACTTTGAAAAGCATGTCCCGGGGTCGAGATATTAAAAATATGTTATTAGTACCGTTAGACTCGTAATTTCATAAGATTTCCAAATATATCAGTTATATAATTTTTCGAGTTATAAAAGTTACAGTTATAGTCTTTTTATCGTATTTTCATTACTATCGATACTTTAATTGTCTAATTTACTTTTTGATTTCTAATCAACTATTCATCAAGTATAACTATCCATACCTTATTTCTTACATCTTTACATCCTATTTCTTATAATTTATTTTTTCGATACAACTTTTACTACTTAAATTACTTATTTAATTTTGAAACTTACACAACACAAAACAAAACATCTCTGTCTCTCCCATTTTTCCCCAAAACCGATGCCCCTTATACCCTCCCTCTCTCTCCAATTTTGTTTCATTTTTCGTTTATTCAATTAAAGCAAACCCTAATCTTATTTTCTATAAATATCCCTTTATGCCTTGCACTTTTCACTTTCTCTCTTTTAACAAAACAAAGCTCTTGAAAATTTTCTTTTTTCTCTCTTCTCTCTCCCTCATTGTGTCGTGACCCCCTCCCTCAATACACACACACACACACATGTACGTTTGTTTTTCTTCAAGTTTCTTACTCCACACATCTAATAAGTAATAGATCTACACTTTACCATCTTAAAAACATGTAATGGCAAGATCATTCATGTGTGATTCCACTCAAAAGTCCTCATGAGTTTTAAGCTAGGGATGTAGAAACACTTGAACATAAGATACTTACCATCACAATGTTATAGATCTTGTTATATATATTGTTTGTTATTATTTTGCTTTATTATTAAGTTATGTTGTTATTATTAATGTTTTTTGTACGTATTCATTATTTAACCATATCTACATAATGATCATAGTGCATATGCATTTATGACTAATATAATAAACTAGATCTAGTTATTTTGAGTTCATAAATGCCTTAGGTTTTTGTTTTATGCACATAAATAACTTTTAGTAACATGATAATAGTGGGAAAATGTTAGAAAGCTTGAGATTTATTTTAGTTTCAACAAAAATGGGTTTTTGAAATTCGGATCTAAAAAGAACCATTTTTGGAAAAGCTATTTTTCAACTTCAAAATGAGTATTTTACATTAAAATTGAAAGGCATAGGGAATAAGTACCATACATAAGTGACCTTAATTAGTAAAGCCTAGATCTACTAAGGAATATTTTAAAAACAAGGAAAAGTTTACAAAAGTTATGTTTCAATCCCAAAAACAAACTTAAAATTCGTAGTAAGGAAAGCTTGATATATGAAAACCTATTTTTCAACCCCATAACACAATTTTTATTTAAAAAAAAATGGAAGTCTTAAGGAGTAGGTTTGATAAGGAGATAGTTTTTGAAAAATTAAATAAGTTTTACAAAAGAAACAACCCCAAATATAAATTTCAAAATTCGGATTTGAAAATGACCTCTATTTAAACACATATTTTCAAAGGCCAAAATGAAGATTTTTATGGAAAAATAGGAGTCCTAGGGAATACATATAATAAAAACCTATTTTTGACTAGGATAAATGAAATTTATTAAAGATTAATCCTAAAAAAAGGAAAGGTTTCAAAGATAGATTAAACAATGTTTTCATTCCTCAAAAATTTTGTAAAATTCGTAATTAGGTAGACCACCTATGAAAACATCTATTTTCCAACTCCAAAATGAAGAATTTTATTAAAATATTGAAGGTGTTGGGCATATAGGTCATCAAGGTTGAGTTTTGATAAAAGCAAGTGTGATTTTGCAAGAAATAAAACTAGTTTTCTTAAATCTGGTGATTTCTAAAGTTTTACAAAGCAAAAGTTTTCTAAAAGAATTTTTGATATCATATATCATTGAGGATGTATATATAGATCGCTCAACTCATGACATTCATGATAGCAACTTGTATGTCACCCCCCGAAGGGTACCCTAAACGTGGCAACTTGCCACATATAATATCAAGACTCAAAAATGACCATCTTAGTCACACAAAAGTCTCAGTATTACATGTAAGGCATCTAGCACGGTAATAGGAGACGCTTTTGAGAAGTGTGGTCTAAGCAAGTAAAAATGAACACACAAGAAACCAGAAATAAAATATATCATAATATTAATAATCAAAGGTCTATTATATGATTCTTAGGGGCATACCCCCGCTAAAACCCAAAGATTGAAATAACTAATAGTTTTTATAATAATTTAATACTACATCAAAAGATTTCAAAGGAATTCTAATCTAATTCTTCAAGTAGATTTTCTTCAAAAGCTCCAAAAGAAAACTTATGCGGATAAGGTATCCTTGAGAATGTAAATATCTATAGGGGCATAAGTTTATGAGCTTAGTGAGTAAATCTCAAAATTCATACTTGAAGCAAAATATCAACTAAGTTTATTAAGCAAGCAAATGGGATGCAGCAAGCATATAAGCATACAAGGTATATGATTTTATGAGAATCATATGTTGATTGAATTACGCCCTTCATTCGGGATTAGGTATTTCGGCCCATTATGGCCACTAATTCTTTTAAAAACACTTTTATTGATCTTACCGGCTCTTATACACCATAAAAGCATGTAGTTATTACCGGCTCCTACTAGCCACCAATTTATGTAGTTTTTATCGGTACCTACTCGCCACATACATGATATACCGATTATACTTACCACCACTATCATACACTTGTCCCACCAATTGTATAATAGCGAATGCAATGTGACTCAACATGTGAAGTGTATATGTAAGCTTTTGTTTAAAGCTTAGCCGTCATATTTTATTTTCATATAGTTAATCATCTAATTTCATATACTTCAACATACTAATAAATATATAATTTATTACAAGCATTTCATGCTTCGATATACTTAGTATTCTTTCAACATATTATCATATAAATTCCATTTTATCTTTCCTTAAATCTAATGCAACTAAATTTACAAGCACAAACATAAGTATGAAAAATAAAAGGGAGTAGACTCACTTGGCCAGGATGACACTTCTTTCTTATGGATGAGTCGATCGGTAATTTTACAAATCGAAATAATCCTCTAGGTACAAAAACTCCTCCTCGGGATCACCTAATCAAGAAGAATATCCATAATGAGTATTTCTTGTTGATTCTTGATAAGTTTTAAAAGACCCATATTTTCTATACTCAATTGATATAATTTTGCATTAATTTTATGTGAAATTCTTAAGAGAAAGATACTTAAGTGTGGAATATTTTTTCTTCAAGGCTCAAGTACTCATTTGGAAGATTTTATGGATGATTTGAGCAAAAACAAGGAAATATTTAACAAAGGCTACAAAGTGATGATTTTCAAGTATGC
This sequence comes from Combretum micranthum, assembly GCA_024138025.1. Lineage (NCBI taxonomy): Eukaryota > Viridiplantae > Streptophyta > Magnoliopsida > Myrtales > Combretaceae > Combretum > Combretum micranthum. The sequence goes on from JAMXBD010000561.1 coordinate 414,061, forward strand.
ACAACATTCATGCATAGGCATTCAGATGCTTGTGCAGAGGGAAAAAAGGTAACCAGCAAGTATCTTAATTCATGCCCTAACAGTTGCACAAGGAGTGCACAAGGTAGTATAAAAGCAAATAACTCGATCCGAGAAGAAAAAGAAGATTTGGAGTTCTGTACTGCCCCCTGCATGGCCGTACAAACCTCCATGCACACATGACTTTTCCGTATACTATAGATAGCCACCTTGTTGATTAATTTGGGATCTTGGATCGTACATTTGGAACCTTGGGAGAGAAAAGACGCACTTGGAAGAGTAAGATTGTTTAGACATCATAGATTATCACAAGATCATTTAGGGGTTGTATTTCTACATCATGTTTCTATTCTACTTCTCTGGATATTGTGTTTTTCTTGTAAACTCCATGGAAGAGTAGACTCCTAACCCTAAATCTTGTGAAACCCTAAACCCAATATGAATTGAATTGTCTTGATTAATGAGAAGTTTATACTTTTGCATCTATTCATGTATTATAATTGTTTTGTGACTGATTTATGCGCAAAGTTAGTTACATGCATGATTCTTATTAAATGGAAGAGGTTTTATCTAGTAAGTTAGATCGTCATGAATAGGAAAGTCACATGTTTCATCTAGAGATAGAGAAACTTTGATTTGCTGCAATAAAGACTTGATCTTTGTTTATGAACTAGGATCTCTACTGCAATCTTGTATTGATATTAGTTAGGAAGAGGTTTCTACTAATTCATGCAAGATTAGAAATTGATTACCTCAAGGGAATAATTAGTTTAATAGAAAGTTCATGCAGTGTAAGGTGTGAATGAGTCATTAATCAATATATCTTTATATGAAAAGTTAGGGTTTAGGGTGGAACAAGAAGAGGGGTATATTGCATATCTTATGATTGATTATAATTCTTAAAAGCTTTCATAAGGATCTAAGGGTAAATTAAATTAGTTAATTAGTAGTTGACGATAATACATATTAATTTAAGAACTAGATTAAATAGTGGAAAAAGGATGACACTAGTAATTGTTTCTTACATTCCTGAGGACGATACCTGATTTTAATCATCTACTATTTCGAATAGGTAAACTTGCCTTTGCTCGATCGTAGGATTAATTCTAGGTTTATAAATTTTAAAGTTCGGCACGATCAATTTTGAGTGCATCAATTCTATGGTACCTATCAAAATCTATGTCATAAGATCGTTAAAATTTGTATAGAGGGTAATTCCAACTTAAAATGGCCATAACTTAGTCATTTTAACTCGGAATTGTGCACATAATATACCGTTTTCTACCTATTCGAAAAGATCTATCCAATTCTAAAATATTTTTATCAAACTAAGTCGTTTGAGCTCTGAAACAGTAGTAATCAAATTCACCACGACTTTTGTAAAACTTACTTTTTCTTCTTTTTACAAAAACTTATATCAAAGATATAGATATTATAATGGTTTGAAATATCTTTAAAATGTATATATATATATTTATTCATTGACCCATGTTAAATGCATGAAATTAATGAAGTTACCTCAACCATGAATTTTTGGTAAAAGTAAAGTCTTCTAAAAATATTGGAAAGTGAAGCTTTTGAAAATTTCTTTTTAGCTTGCTAGAACATTACTCAAGTCATTTTAAATGAGTTTTTTTTTTTCCTTAATTCCATTTCCTTAGTCTTTTTAAATTTCAAAAGAATGATTTTTATTTTTCTAAATTCCTTATAGCTTAGTTTCTAATGCTTTTTGAAAGTAGTAATAATTCTATATTTTCTTACATTTAAAGAAATGATTTCCTAAGTTGTTAATTAATCTTATTCCTTAAGATCATTCTATTTTTATGAAAGGAAATTTCTTGGTGTTTGTCAAACTAGACTATTCCTTTATATTCCAAAGTATTGGTGGAAAAATGAAATCTAGTAAAATTTTTGTTTAAACAAGAATTCTTTTCCATTTTATGACTTTGTAAAGTGTCTGTATGTATTGTAAAAATTTTCTATGTTCTTTGGTTATTAAAATTTATGGTGAATTCCTCTAGATTTCTAGAAAAGATTTGTTAAGATAAATTCCAAATTTTTTATGAAAAATCATTTCTTTTATGACAACATTTCTTTTTGGAGAAGAACTTCTATTTTAAGAAAACTTTTCCTTCTTTATCTTATTGAGACAAAATCCATATGTTCATACATGATCATGAATATAAAATTATGAAAACATAAGAAAGACATAACATGTAATAAAATAAGCAAGTAAAGAAATATATCAAGTATTGGGAACCTTAGCTTCATCAAGGTATCCCGGGACTAAGAATGGATTAGTCCCAAAAGAAATAAGGAAAAGAAAGCAAATATTGTTTTGACTTGATGAGGACAAGTCTAAGACTAGAGACTAGTCTTAAAATAATATAAAATAAATAAATAAATTGCATAACTTGGAAGTAAATAAATAACAATGAGCTTATATGCTCTAAAGATTATATATGAGTACATAATTATATCTAGTTATATATATATATATATATATATATATAAGAGGTTAACATAAAATCAATAATAATATAAGCAAAAGCAAAACGACAACGTAAAAATATATGAATTCATATTCATAAACAAGAACAATACATGAACATGGTGTAGTTTTCATAACATTAAGTTTAGAAAACTCATACCATGGTCATGTAAAGTTGCATGACATGGTAAGAAAGATTTTAAGGAAATTCTCACCTAAAGTAGTATTTACAAAAGAAGAAGAAGGTTTTGTGAAGAAAATTTTAGAGAGTTTTAGGAGAGTATTTGAGAAGGGAGTTGGAGAGAGTTTTGGGAGTGAAATTTTGTGGGTAGAAGATGTGTGAATGAAGTGAAAGAGGAGGGGGTATTTACAAAAAAATGGAGAGTGAATTTTGAGTAATTTAATTAAACAAAAATTAAAAAATAATAAGAGGAAGAGAGGGGAGAGGGGTGTTGGCCATGCATGGGGGAGAGGGAGAGATTTCTATTTTTTTTATAATTTTGTGTATTAAAAGTAATAATACGTAAAGTAGATATGATATAAAGTCATGTGAAAGGTAAAAAATAAAGATAATAGGTGTATGGTATTGTAAGAGCAGGCGTTAGAAAAAGTAGAGTTAAATGAATAGTATAGAATAGTAATGAATAATGCAATGTAAAGTAGATGTGACTAGTAAAATACCGATAGTAAGAAAATACGCATATAAATGCGATATCTATCATTTTTAGTTACCAAAAAATTACGAAACTGATATTTTTGAAATCCTTGTATTAAATCGGATCTAATGGTGTTATCAGAATATTTTTATTATTCCAGGCTCCGGGACACGCTTTTCGAGAACTGATCCTGTTTGAGTTCGAAGAATACTCGAAATTCACGAATTTGATATTTTTATGTTTCCTCAATATATTACGAACTATTATCACTAATTAACTCAACTTTGTTTTCTAGGGCTAAAGGTTATGAGAATGTCGGATCTAAATTCTAGGGTTTGTACTAGACTTTTGTTGACTTTTAGGGTTCCGGTTGACTTTTAATTCTAAGATCAAACTTAAAATTAACCGAAATTTTAGGGGTTTACAACCTACCCCCCTTAAAGAAAGTTTTGTCCTCAAAACTTAAAATTCGTACCTGATTCTTCAAAGAGATTCGGATATTTCTTTCGGATCTCCTCTTCAACTTCCTAAGTAGCCTCTTCTTGCGAATGATTCCTCCATAATACTTTGACATATCGGATCTCCTTGTTTCTTAGCTTTTGAACCTTCCGATCTAGAATTTTAACCGGGTGTTCTTCATAGGTTAAGTTCTCCTTTAGTCTTACCAGTTCAAGCTCTACAATCCAGTCGGGGTCGGGTACAAGCTTTCTTAACACTTAAAAGTGGAAGACATTATGTACTTCCGATAGGTTGGTGGTAGCACCAAGCGATAAGCCAGATCTCCCACTCGTTCAAGAATCTTAAATGGTTCGATATATCTTGAGCTTAGCTTTTCTTGAGCTCGTACACGATGAATACTCTTTATTGGATTTACCTTCAGATACACATGATCGCCAACGTCAAACTCAAGGATTCGACGTTTTTGACCTGCCCAATTTTTTTGTCTATCCTAGGCCTCTTTTATCCTTTGTTGAATAATCTTGACTTTGTCTGCGGCATCTTGGATAAGATCTTGTTCAATTGTCAACTTCTCCACATCATCCCAAAATAGAGGTGATCTGCACCTTCTTCCATATAAAGCTTGGTACGGTGGCATCTTAATTGTTGAATGATAGCTGTTGTTGTAAGCAAATTCTACCAAAGGTAAATGTGCTTCTTAGCTTCCCTTGAATTCCATAACACATGCTCTCAACATATCTTCCAAGGTCTGGATAGTCCGCTCTAACTGTCCATCAGTTTGTGGATGATAAGCCGTACTGAAATGTAACTTAGTTCCCATACACTTCTGAAGACTTGTCCAGAATTATGACACGAATTGGGGGTCTCGGTCCGATACAATTCCCACTGGAACTCCATGTAGTCTCACAATCTCCTTTACACATAGCCGAGCTAACTTCTCCATCGAGTAGGTCATATTGATGGGGATGAAGTGTGCCGACTTAGTAAGTCAATCCACTATTACCCATATGGCATCATATCCAGCTGATGTTCGGGGTAGACCACATACGAAATCCATTGTAATTTGATCCCATTTCCATTCTAGTATGGTCAATGGTTTCAAAAGTCCTCCTGGCCTCTAGTGTTCAATCTTTACTTGTTGGCATGTAGGACACTTCATTACAAATTCAGCTACATCTCTTTTCATGCCATTCCACCAAAAGTGCCTCTTAAGATCTTGGTACATTTTGGTACCACCAGGGTGCAAGGTATATCCCGAGTTATGTGCCTCACTCATAATTTCCTTTTTCATCTCCTCATCATCTGGCACGCATAATCTTCCCTGCATTCTTACTACATCCTCATCTATCTCAAAATCATCATATTTTCCTTCTTGTACTTCACGTTTCACTTTTGTATAGTTTCGTCATAATGCTTCCTTGATCCTATCTATTAGAGTCGGCTCCATCACCAAATGGGAAATGCTTCTACACTTTGTCCCACGAATTCCATGCTCAGTCTCTCAAATTCTTTTATAAGTTCTTTTTGAGTTGTGAGCATGGCTGCAACTTCTCCATGGTTCTTTCGACTCAAAGTATCTGCTACTACATTCACTCTTCTAGAGCAATAGTTTGTCTCGAGATCATAGTCCTTGATCAACTCCAACCATCTTCTTTGCCTCATATTCAATTCCTTTTGTGTAAATAAATACTTGAGGCTCTTATGATTCATGTATATCTCACATCTCTGTCCATATAGGTAATGCCTTTAAAGCTTGAGGGCAAAAACAACAGCAGCTAACTCAAGATCATGCGTCGGGCAATTCTATTCATGCAACCTCAACTGTCGTGAAGTGTAAGCAATTAGCTTCCCCTCTTGCATAAGTACGCATCCTAAGCCATTCCTTAACGCATCACCATGGATGGTATATGGCTTTTCTGGATCTGGTAAGGTTAGAATTGGAGCGGACACTAACCGTCGCTTTAACACCTGCAAACTTTGTTCTCGCTTCTCATTCCAGATAAACTTCTCATTCTTCTAGGTCAACTGAGTTAGCAGCTTGGCTATTTTTGAGAAATCTTGCACGAACTTTCTGTAATAGTTAGCTAATCTAAGGAAACTTCTAATCTCAGTTACCGTCCTTGGTTGTTTCCATTGCATTATAGCCTTAATCTTTTCGGGGTCTACTGATATTCCACTCATCAAGATAACATGTCCTAGAAATGATATTTGGTCCAACCAAAAGTCACACTTGGACAGTTTGGCATATAACTTGTGCCCCCTTAATGTCTGTAATGCCATTCTCACATGTTCTTTGTGTTGCTCCTATGTCTTGGAATAGACCAAAATATCGTCGATGAAGACAATTACGCACTTATCCAAGAGCGGCTTATACACTCGATTCATCAAGTCCATGAAAGCAACCAGTGCATTAGTTAATCCAAAGGGCATAACCATGAACTCATAGTTTCTATACCGAGTTCTAAAAGCGGTCTTTGACACATCATCCAGTTTTATCCTTAGCTGGTGGTATCCCGATCGCAAATCAATGCGCAAGAACACACTTGCTCATTGTAGTTGGTCAAAGAGATCGTCAATCCTTGGCAATGGATACTTATTCTTTATAGTGACCTTATTGAGTTTTCGGCAATCAATACATAGCTTCATCGATCCATCCTTCTTCTTTAAGAATAACACTGGAGCTCCTAAAGGTGAGACACTTGGTCTAATGAATCTTTGGTCAAGCAATTCTTGTAATTACTTTTTAAGCTCTTTGAGCTCAACAGGTGCCATTCGATATGGTGCCTTACATATGGGTTCCGTCTTTGGCATCAAGTCAATCTCGAAATCAATCTCTCGTTTTGGAGGTAATCTAGGCAATTCTTCTGGAAAAACATAGGAGAACTCATTAATGATGGGGATGTCATCAATGTTAGGCCTTTCCTTCTCCTCTTCCATACTTCCTACATAGCTTTCAACTCCTTCCTCAACTTCTTCAATTAACTCGAACGAACTTAACTCCAATCTTTTAGAACCCGTGGATTCTCCTAAAAATGTGGCTTTCTTTCCATCCTATCCTACGAATTCCACTTTCTTACTTCTACAATCTACCTTTGCTTCTACCACGGACAACCAACTCATTCCGAGAATCACTTCGTACTTGCTGATTTCTACTACTATAAGATCTATGGTTGCTTCATGGCCTTGTATCTTCATGGGGCAATTCCTTATTACTTCTTTGGTAGTCACCATGTTTCCCGTTGGGGTTTTTATATGAAAAATTTTTGTTGTTGAGGTGATGGGTAAACTGGTCTTCAAGGCTATACAAGCAGTGACAAAGGAATGTGTTGCACCGGTATCAAAGAGAGTATAAGCTGTTAGGTCCCCTACTGGTATGGTTCCTACGTTCAAAACACATGTGTTACTATCCTTATTGTCTTTATAGGGTTTCTAAGCATCTATCGTTTCCCAACACATATCATATCTTATCACTTATACTTAACAGATATCAAAATAAGCAAATATTTATGGGTTCAGGCTAACCTGTAACTAAGCTACAGTCATATTGTCCAGGGTAGCGAATTCCACTCCTTCTTCAGCAACATCTTCACAAACATATCGCCCTTCAAGGTTGTAGATTCTCAGCCCGTGCATAGATGATGTCGAGCGACTTCTACTTCCACTTTCATTCCCATTCCTTTTCGGAGCAAGTTCTTCTGAAGATCCAACAGGTCGATCCATTGTAGATTTCCTTTGAGGACATTCATTGGCAAAATGTCCAGTTTGTTTGCACTCGAAACAAGTCGTAGAAGCTTTCTTTGGGCAATCTGGAATCTTGTGGCTCAAGTCGCCACATAACTAACATTTGTTCTAGAGAAGGGGGCATCACTTCGGGTAGTGCACTCCTTTGCACTTCCAACAAGTTACTGCTACCTTAGAAACATCCTTTTGTCCACTGAAATTTCCCTTAAAGTGGCCAATAGGTTTAAACCTCTTAGAAGGGAAATGGGAGCTTGTTCCTAGTTGAAATTTCTTTTTAAACACATGAACCTTCTTCTCAAAAGTTCTAGCTTTCCTTTTCTTGGGCCCTTCAACAATTCTTGCACTTTCAACTAGTTCCGTAAAGGTGCGAATGTCAAATTCTTCTAACCACATCCTTAAATCTTCATCTAACCCATTTAGAAACACTTGACGTTTCAACTCTTCACTATACTTATAGGAATTAGGAACATACTTGTAGGAGTCGGCTGAACTCCGTCTCATATTGTTCTATGGATCTTCCCTTTTGAGACATGTGCAAGACATCCGCACTATACGTCACTCTTAGACTTCTCGGGAAATAGTTTTCCAAAAACTCATTTTCAAACATATCCCAGGTGATGGGTGGTGGCAACTCTCTACTCTTGCATTCCCACTAGACTCGAGCATTAAACCTCAACTATAGGTACCATAGCTTAGTCGAAGATGATGAGAAACTTCATAAGCAACAAAAGATCATTCTATATGTGCAAGCCAATCCTCAGCCTCATCTGGTTTCCCGAAAGCCCCGTCAAAGCAACGGTTACTTTTGACGAAATATGAGAGAGAAGTTCTGTATGGTTGGGGTGGTGGCGGAGCCCGCGGTATGTGATTGAGCATCAGGTGGTGCCGGTCCATGTACAGATGCTTGAGGTGCTTACTGGGGTAGTGCTTAAGCTGGTGTCCGTGGTGGCATGTTCATCTATTGTTGTTGAACTAACACATTAAGAAGCTGTGTTAACTGACCAAGTATGGCTTGGAGATTGCCTTACAGATTCGGGGGCGGAGCCACAAGAGGCACTTGTAATTGGTTAACTTCCTCAGGCGGATCATTCGATGTCTGCCTTACTCTCGGTCGTCCTCTTCTAGGTCGATTGTTTTAAATTTGTTTACGTAAATACTAGATTATTAAGTCTTCTACATACTAAGCTATGGAAATTGCGGAAATTTTTTATGAAATATGCGAAGAAAAACATCATATAGAAGAAATTTAAGCAATTAAATCAAGAAATAAAATTTGTTCAAACAAAAATACTTCATTAAATTAAAAGCATTCAAGGGCATGAAACCCGTACATAAAAGAAATTAAAGCTTATAAAAGAAATCCAAAACACATTAACATTACACACCTTTCCGAAAACATAAATTTATCTTCTAATCGATCCTATATCTTAGGTCGATTTGGTTACAAAATTTTTGTTGGACACATGGGATTGTTAAGGTGGATCCTTCCTTCTTTCCTTCTATTGTCATCTTTCATGGTGAGGGGGCCATGTCATGGTTGTTGGGGCTATGAGGCATACTTCGCCTTTTTGCTACAAATTGCCTCAGGTAGCGTCGAACTGTCATCCTTTTTCTTTTGTGGGAGGGTCGATTCCTAGATGTACTTGGCTCTCCTTGATCAGACCCCATTTGCGATAAATGCTCATCATCGGATACTTCCATTACTTCATCCTCGGTTTGATCTCTTATTAGGAGAGTGTGAGATCGTCTTTTATTTGGAATGTTCCCATCTGGGGTTAGTTCGACAGGTCATCCAAAATCATGACTAACTTCCTAGTAGTTGGAAACATGCTCATCCCATCCGTGATTTGCAGGTGGCTCTTCGTGTTCTATTCCTCGATTCACTCTTTCTCCTTTCATATCTTCCCCCCATTTGACTTGTTAATGTCTTCCTTATTCTGGTGATGGTGGTGGAGGCGGTTTATCAGGGTGCGGCCATAAATCCCGATAAACTCTGTACCAAAAGAAGTAAGATTCTCCATGCGCTCGTCCCCCATCGGTGTGATCTGCTAGTTCGTCGTAGGCATAGATATATAACGAGCTTATGGAATTTTGTCGTTTCGGAAAATGAACGTAGCTTCTTGGAGCATAGGGGTGTGGTTATAGTGGCACATGAGTCGTTCCATTCCATAAATAACTTCCATGTCAATCCAACTGGTGCATCTTATGGCATCATATCTTAATCCATCTATAACATGATCCCACATAGAGTCACGGAGTCATCTCCTCCACATGTTATACATTTGCCGAATGGACCTAGGCCGTCTAACTAGGGGAAACTCCTCACATAAGCTTCTTACTTTCAATCGGCAATCTACAAAAGTCTCATCACTCCTCAAGTTCAAACGTTGGGCTTTAGCTCTAACTTCACCAAGAGTAAGCTATAAAAGATAAGGAAGGTCATTAATTTTTGCTTTTTGAAAGTTCTAAGCTTATCTAACTTATCTAGGCCATTGTCCACTTAATTTCAATCTATCTACCTTTTTCTTTTCTAGATTCATTCTAATTACCTTAATTCCTTTAAACTTGTTGCTTTGATACCAACTTAAACTGTCACGCCCTGAAGGGTACCCTAAACATGGCAGCCCACCACATATAATATCAAGACTCAAGAATGACCACCTTAGTCACGCGAAAGTATCAGTATTACATGTAAGGCGTCCAGCATGGTAATAGGGGAGCTTTTGAGAAGCATGGTCTAAGCAAGTAAAAATGAACATACAACAATCTAGAAATAAAATAGATCATAATATTAATAATCAAAGGTCTATTACATGATTCTTAGGGGTATACCCCCGCTAAAAACCAAAGATCGAAATAACTAATAGTCTTTACAATAATTTAATACAACATCAAAAGAATTCAAAAGAATTCTAATCTAATTCTTTAAGTAGATTTCCTTCAAAAGCTCCAAAAGAAAACTTACGCGGATAAGAGGAGACCTTGGATATAAAAACAAGTGTCCCTGAGAATGCAAATATCTATAGGGGCGTAAGTTTACGGGCTTAGTGAGTAAATCCAAAAATTCATACTTGAAACAAAATATCAACCAATTTTATTAAGCAAGCAAATGGGATGCAGCAAGTATATGAGCATACAAGGCATATGATTTTCCGAGAATCATATGTTGAATGAATTACGCCATTCATTCAGGGTTAGGTATTCCAGCCCATTATGACCACTAATTCTTTTAAAAACATTTTTATAGATCTTACCGGCTCCTATACACAATCAAAAACATGTAGTTATTAACGGCTCCTACTAGCCACCAATTTATGTAGTTTTTACCGGCTCCTACTCGCCGCATATATGATATACCGATTATGCCTATCACCACTATCATACACTTGTCCCACCAATTGTATAATAGCAAATGCAATGTGACTCAACATGTGAAGTATATGTGCCAACTTTTGTTTAAAGCCTTGCCGTCATATTTTATTTTCTTACTAGTGATCATCCAATTTCAAATACTTCAACATGCTAATAAACATACAATTTATTACAAGCATTTCATGTTTCGATATACTTAATATTCTTTCAACATATTATCATATAACTTCCATTTTATCTTTCCTTAATCCAATGTAACTAAATTTACAAACACAAACATAAGTATGAAAAATAAAAGGGAGTAAACTCACTCGGCCAAGATGACACTTCTTTCTTATGGATGAGTCGATCGGTAATTCCACTAATCAAAATAATCCTCCGAGTATAAACACTCCTCCACGGGATCACCTAATCAAGAAGAATACCCATAATGAGTATTTCTTGTTGATTCTATGGTACTTATCAAAAACTATGTCATAAGATCGTTAAAATTCATATAGAGGGTAATTCCAACTTATAATAGTCATAACTTGGACATTTTAACTCGGAATTGCACATATAATATACCGTTTTCTACCTATTTGAAACGATCTATCCAATTCTAAAACTATTTTCATCAAACTAAGTAGTTTGAGCCTCGAAATAGTGGTGATCAGATTCACCACGATTTTTGCAAAACTTACTTTTTCTTCTTTTTACAAAAACTTGTAGCAAAGATATAGATATTATAATACTTTGGAAGACCTTTAGAATGTATATATATTTATTCATTGACTTATGTTAAATGCATGAAATTAATGAAGTTGTCTCAACCATGAATTTTTGGTAAAAGTAAAGTCTTCTAAAAATTTTGAAAATGTAAAACTTTTGAAAATTTCTTCTTAGCTTGCTAGAATATTACTCAAGTCATTTTAAATGAGTATTTTTTTTCCTTAGTCTTTTTAAATTTCAAAAAAATGATTTTCATTTTTCTAAATTCCTTATAGCTTAGTTTCTAATACTTTTTGAAAGTAGTAATCATTTTTATTTTCTTACATTTAAAGAAATGATTTCCTAAGTTGTTCATTAATCTTATTCCTTAAGATCATTCTATTTTTATAAAAAGAAATTTCTTGGTGTTTGCCAAACTAAGCTATTCCTTTATATTCCAAAGTATTGGTGAAAAAATGAAGTTTAGTAAAATTTGTGTTTAAACAAGAATTCTTTTCCATTTTATGACTTTGTAAAGTGTATGTATGTATTGTAAAAATTTTCTATGTTCTTTGGTTATTAAAATTTATGATGAATTCCTCTAGCTTTTTAGAAAAGATTTGTTAAGATAAATTCCTAAGTTTTTATGAAAAATCATTTCCTTCATGACAACATTTATTTTTAGAGAAGAACTTCTATTTTAAGAAGACTTTTCCTTATTTATCTTGTTGAGACAAAATCAATATGTTCATGCATGATCATGAATATAAAATTATAAAAACATAAGAAAGACATAATAAGTAATAAAATAAGCAAGTAAAGAAATATATCAAGTATTGGGAACCTTAGCTTCATCAAGGTATCCCAGGACTAAGAATGGGTTAGTCTCAAAAGAAATAAGGAAAAGAAAGCAAATATTGTTTTGACTTGATGATGGCAAGTCTAAGACTAGAGACTAGTCTTAAAATAACATAAAATAAAATAATAGATTGCATAACTTGGAAATAAATAAATAATAATGAGGTTATATGCTCTAAAGATTATATGTAAGTTCATAATTATATCTAGTTACATATATATACTAGGTCAACATAAAATCAATAATAATATAAGCAAAAGTAAAATGACAACATAAAAATATATGAATTCACATTCATGAACAAGAACAATACATGAACATAGTGCAGCTTTCATAACATTAAGTTTAGGAAACTCACACCATGGTCATATAAAGTTACATGATATGGTAAGAAAGATTTTAAGGAAATTCTTACCTAAAGTAGTGTTTGTAGAAGAAGAAGACGGTTTTATGAAGAAAATTTTAGAGAGTTTTGGGAGAGTATTTGAGAAGGGATTTAGAGAGAGTTTTGGGAGAGTATTTGAGAAGGGAGTTAGAGAGAGTTTTGGGAGTGAAATTTTGTAGGTAGAAGATGTGTGAATGAAGTGAAAGAGGAGGAGGATATTTATAGGAAAATGGGGGTGAATTTTAAGTGATTTAATTCAAGAAAAATTGAAAAATAATGAGAGGGGGGGGGGGGGGGGGGGGGGGGGGGGGGGGGGGGGGGGGGGGGGGGGGAGGGCGTTGTCCATGCATGTGGGAGAGGGAGAGAGTTTTATTTTTATTTTTGTAATTTTATGTATTAAAAATAATAATATGTAATGTAGATATGATATAAAGTTATGGAAAAGGTAAAAGGTAAAGATAATAGGTGTATAGTATTGTAAAAGTAGGTGTTAGAAAAAATAGAGATAAATGAATAGTGTAATGTAAAGTAGATGTGACTAGTAAAATACCGGTAGTAAGAAAATACGCGTATAAATGCAATATCTATTGTTTTTAGTTACCAAAAAATTACGAAACTGATATTTTTTAAATCCTTGTATTAAATCGTTCCTAACGGTGTTATAGGAATATTTTTATAATTCCGAACTTCGGGACACGCTTTTAGAGAACTGATCCTATTTGAGTCCGAAGGACACTTGAAATTCACGAATCTGATATTTTTATATTTCCTCAAGATATTGCAAACTATTATCACTAGTTAACTCAACTTCGTTTTCTAGGGCTAAAGAATACGAGAATGTCGAATCTAAATTCTAGGGTTTGTACTAGACTTTTGTTGACCTTTAAGGTTCCAATTGACTTTTAATGCTAAGATCAAACATAGAATTAACCAAAATTTTAGGGGTTTACATTGTAGGTAATGCATGTATGCATAATGCACTTGGAAGGAACAAAGCTAGGAAAATAGTATCTTACACATCCCATAGAGCATTGTCTAAGTACATAAGAAAATAGATTTACCAACACTCATAAATCATGCATGATATTAAGTTATATATGTATATAAAAGAGTTTTTCAAGATATAATAATAGCTAAGTATCTATCAAAGCTTTGGAATGATGCTTGGATTGAAATTAGGAATTGATTTATGGGATGAGAATTTCGTATAGCATTCTGTACCCTACTGTCCGTGGACTTAACAACCTTGTTTGATAGAAATAACTTTAGAAATAGATAGCTCTCGTCGAATTGGTAGAAATCGGTATATAATATGCGAAATTTTGAGTTAAAATGACCAAGTTATGCCCGTTTTATGTTGAAATTTCCTCTTAGGCAAGTTTTGACGAACTTGTTAGAATAAAATTTATAAGTTCACTCAAACTTCATAGAAATACTCATTAGAGTTATTTCTTTTTATTAGGAGACTTGGGAGACGGATTAGACCTTCCTAAAGACTATTACAATTAAGTGGATTTTCGCGCCATGGCAAAGTGAGTTCACTATCTTTAAATTACATGCTTATGATTGTGCTTGCAATGATAGTGGCATTAGATTTAGGGTAAGATAAAATTGGAATGTGCATGTAAAATTTATTTGATTGAATCGATAATAAGAATATCGAAATGGAATTGTTATAAATATTTGCATGATTTAGTATAGAATTGAAGTGTCTGTCATATCTATGATCGCCTATAAATCGTTAATTAATATGCCATTAACTTATAATCAAATTGATCATGCATACTATATGTTGAGTCACATTACATTTGTTATTATACCTTTATGGGAAGAAGGCATAATAGCTGGGCAACGAGGGGCCTATAAACTCGAATGTTGGCGTAATTGCCATAATTGAAATGGTAGTGGTGTAAGCACTTGTATCAACTACAAAATTGTAAGTGGGTGGACACCTGAATCAACCACAATGTAAATGAGAAAAATTGAAATCATGGTCGTATGGGCCTGAAACCCGAACCCCGAATGGAGGGCGTAAATCCATTCAATGTAAAACTCTCGGAAAGTTTTATGCATTGTATGCTCACATGCTTGTGCATTTCATATGATTGATAATATAACTTGTTTGCCCTATTGTATAATGAAGTATTTAATTTGGAAGTGAAACTCACTAAGCTCGTAAGCTTATACCTCTATTGTCACGCCCCGAATTTGGTTCAAGGCGTGTCAACCGCCACGTATAACACTTACGCATTATACATTAAGGTTGACCTAATCTACAGTTTATTGTGATCGTTGCTAAACAAATTTTAGATTCTAAAAATCATTAAATTAGATTTTGAAAACAACTAGAGTTACACCGGAAAAGAAATACATTTCTTCAAAACGATTTCCAAATAAGCTACTTTCTTGAGTAGACCATTACATATAATAAAGTAAATTTCTCAAAATGATTTCCCAGCATGCTATTATTGTTAGTTGACTAACCTTTTACAAATAAGTATCATACCATCAGGTATCTCATACTACATAGTATCCAGTATCTCAAAATATAACCATAGGCTCATAGATATGCCCTCATCAAAATATAAGTTCGAAAAAAAATGATCAATGACTTGTGCCAACAACATAGATAGTTCAACGTTCCTAGACACTCAACTTGTTAATAAGCTCCTTTAGAGTCGTCCCGTACCCGATAATCATAAGCATCCAAATCGTCACCTAAAAAAGAAAGGAATGAGCCGAAGCCTAATACGACAGACACACAAGCACACACGAGATAAGCACACATGCCTATTCTATATGCAATGCAACAAGCAATAGTTTATATTTTTAAATTAAAGTGTAGAAAACAACAGTAGAGCACTCACGCTCTGGCAACACGTTGGGAACCTGGGGGTCTTAAGTAGCAGCAACTGCTCAGGGGGTTGATATAAACAACCCAAGTACCTATATCTCCGATAGGATCATCTAATAAATAGCTTCATCTATGGGCCATAGCCTTTACACGTCTCTATCCATATTAGTCCATTGTAATTAAGCAGAGTAACAGAGCTCATATATTAAATTGCTTAATACAACTTCTTTCCAATATGAATAAATATTACCCCCAATACCGTCTCCCCCATCAGCTACCCGCCGAGCCACTAATAACCATCATTTATCCAATGTCAATGATGGGGGGTGGCCTAAGCGCCTAACTACTATGCTGGCATTGCCTAGCAAGGATGTCGCCCTTCGGACCGGGTTAAACGACCATGCACAAGCAGCAAGCAATTATTAAGGCCATCTTTAAATATTAATTGATTTATGATGCCTATCCCAGTAAGCAACACACAAGTTACTGTGTACCTGGTGCAAAATCTGTACTCTGAACAATCAAAAGATAGACCAGAAGATAAAGCAGAATGTAGACTCTTAACAAATATCTGCTTCAAAGATTAATTTATATAAGCATTTGAATCAATTATCAACTTATATCAAACTCGTATTAACTACTTAGTTTTCTAGTAAATATATATTTGAAACAACATACTCTTCTTATTATTCATGGTCTATCATTTTATAATTATCTTCAAGCCATTAACCAATTATTCTAATCATATAATAGTTTACTAGTTAGATTAACAAATAAGTACAAAATATTGGTCTTTGAAGAATTGACAAACCAATACTAGTTAATAAATCTATATTAGCTTAATTTAGACAAGTCGAAATAGAATTCATCATTCAAATTCATTTTATATTCAACTTAGTATACTAAACCAATTTTATGGTAATTAGGTTCCTAAAATGGTAATTTCAATAATATATCCTATAATCAATCTAATAAATTTTTTATTAAGTAAAATAACTCATTAAAATATAATTATTTTATTTATATCATTTACAAAATATTTTTACATCTAAATAGGTTATGGAATTTAAACTAGTTTAATATTATGTTTATATTATGTTAAAAGATCATATTTATTCCTATTTTATTAAATAAATTCCTATAACCAAAATCATTAATTATCTATCTTAAAATTAGTATTTTAATATTTAAACACATTATTTATATTTATTTGATTAGAAATAATTTACCTTAAATTCCAATGTTTCATTTCCTATAGAAAACTAGTATGCACCCTAACTTTAATAAATCGGTTCACTATCTTAAACTCGGGTTCTTGCACTCAATTATTATGTAAAATTACTAACATATATATTTACATGTTTATAAGTTCATTTGGCCTAAAATAATTAGTTAATTAGGGTTTTAATTTGATTAACACAAAACTGTCCAGAACAGGGCATAGGCAGCGACGACCGATCAATTTCGACCTTTAAAACCCACCGGTTCTTGTTCGATTCTTTACTACAAATTAAAGTAGACATCTTAAGCTTTCAAACCGTTGTAATTTCAGCCAAAAAGAAGAAGAAAAGGTCACCGGTTTTGCCATATGAATTCACGTCACCACTGCTGGCCGAAACACTATTTTGCCTTGTTTTGTTATTTTGAAATTCAATTTTTAAAAATAGTAAATGTATTTCAAAAGTCACGAAAATTTACAGTTTGTATATAGACATGTTAAGATTTCGTTTTTATAAATTTCATTCAAATATAATTTCATTTGATATTTTAATGAAATTTCACAAAAGTATATGCAATAATTAATTCTAGCAACTTATATTATCATAAATCAATTCATCAACATGTTTAACTTATCAACGCACATTCATAATGATATCATGTTCAATGCTTATATGTATATATTGATCATAATTTCAGTAATTTAACTACATGACATGCCTTTTATATATAATATTAAGCTTATATGTCCATTTGATTCATTTTCCAACATTATAACTTATTAAAAACTAAACAAAATACACACATATGATCAAGATATTAGATCAAATATATACCATACATTAGACACATCATACTTATATATTTATATATATGATAATTTTATCAAAACAACATTTATACATATATTTATAGTATTCAGTTTGTAAGAAAACATATATCTATTTTTACCAAAACCTTATTATTATTAAATCTATGTTGATATCACCATCTAACAATAATTTCAACAACAAAAATACAACAATCATACAAATTCACTTATTAAACTAACATTACTTACTTGAAATGTGAAATAATTAGCCAAAGCTTCACTACCCTACTTCTTAAGTTGATGTAGCTTCTTCAAGTAAATTTTCCTAACATCAACATTTCTTTTAGCCTTCAAAAGCACCTAGGAATTTATTAAAGTAGAGATTAGATTTATGGAAGAAATTGAGTGATTAAATGATGGAGAAATCATGAATTTCTTTACCTATTGGATGCTAGATTTTGAAGAGGGATTGCTATAGTATTTTTGTGGGTTTTAGGAGATGTTTTGAGAGGATTTTTGGGGAGATGTGGGTTGCCATAGATGGAAAAAGAAATTAAGGTTTTCTAATAGGTATATTTATATTGTTTAATGGCTTGTAATTATCTCTAAGGTTAAGGACATTTTGATACTTTGGTTTGATTAAGTGAGGGCATTTTGGTCTTTTCCTAGGAATAGAAATCTTCTAGAGTTGGTTAAGATCAATTTGGTCTTTTCACACACTTGATATTTTCTTGTGTTCACATTGTAGATATTTAAGGGGCAATTTGGTCTTTTCACAGATGAAGAAACCTTCTTGAAGTGGCTAAGGTTATTTTGGTCTTTTCATAAGGTTAGGTTTTTTTAGACATTGAGATTTTATATCATGTGTGAGGGTGCATGATAAGAACATGGTCTAATGGGCTTTTATGGGCTTTGATGCATGGGCTTTTGGGCTTAAGTTTATGGGCTTGAATATTGAATAATTGGATTTGATCTTATCTTAATGGGCTTAGGGTTTTGAATGATGGATTAGGCTCTTAGGTTATGGGTTTTAGGTATTTAGAATTAGAAATTAAAAAATAAGAAAGACAATTAGCTAATTCGCATTAGAAATTGATTTAAGGAAGTCTAATAAAAGGAAAATTAATATCCTACTTGAATTTTAGGGGTTTAGGGATATTTAAATTTCTAAGATTTAAAAAGTTGGAATTTAAGCTAAAACGTCTAAATTGGATATTTAAGGTTTTAGATGATTAAACTTGATTAATAAAGTTCATTTGATAATTGGAAAGTTTTGATTAATTTGAATTTGTTGAAATAGCCGATTGATGTTTCTTAATAGGTTAAACTAGGCATTTAAGGTATTGGAATCTCTATCTTCAATTAAATTCATTTATTATTCATAATTATGTTAAATTATCAAATTTTTCACTTATGCGATTAAGGTTTCTAGTCCCGATAGGTCAAATCAGGGTATTACGCTAAAAAAGACTCAAAAAATTCTAAATTTCATGATTACGTATTCAGAATTTTTATTTGAGTTCTAGTTTGGTAGATATTGATCAGTTTCTATTTTTATCGCGTATTTTTCAACCATAGCATTTCATCTTTAAACTATCGTTTACTATCCAATAAACCCTAAAAATTAATCGGGTCATACTACACTTGATATTTATAACCTTAGGTGTATGATTAGTGAGTTATTAACTCGAGTCTAATCTAAATTTAGATTAAGGTTTTATTTTAGTGAATTAGGAATTTAGATAATTCAACTTGAGAAATTAGTTTCAAGTCGATAATTGAAAGAAATTAAATAGCTTAGAAAGGAAATTGAAGTAATTTGATAAGTTGAAGTGGGTATTTATGGTATTGGAATTTCTAATTTTGATTAAATCTATCTACTAATCCAATTATATTAAATTTTCTAATTATATTCTGTCATTTATGAAATTCAATTTAACTAAACTATCTAAATTCAATTATTAGGTTAAATTTAAAATAAGATTCAAAATTACTTGCATTTTCATAGTATTTAATTATCACATTTCTAATTTAGGTTGGTATAATTCGGGGTTTTCACCTATAGCTTCCTGTTGCAGTATGATTATTTATGGCTATCCCCAAGAGACCACTTTCCTTAGGTATAGCTTTTGGAATTTAAGGAGCTTTTTGAAGAAGTCGGGACCTAGATGTTAGGCATAGACTTCTAGTTGAATCTCCTTAATCTTATATATATACATGTTGTTGTAAGAGACTTTTGAGGACCTAAAGACTCTTCATATTTTGACGGGGGTATGCCCCTTAGATTTTGTAATACATTAATCTAGTTAAAACTGTTATGATTTACATTCTTATCGCTATGTATGTCTTCTTAAGCTATTTTGATTCAAAGTATGATTCCCTATATGTTGAACGTGAGCCTTACACTCGGTGTTTAAACTCATGGAGTGACTAAGGTTGTCATACTTAAGTGTAGATATCAAGTGTCGTGGACTGTCACATTTAAGGTATCATTTGGGGCGTAACAGTCAAAGAGCTATATAACCTAGTACATATGCTCATATATTGGTCGTGCATTTGTGGAAAACTTAGAATTCTAAGGTCAGAGGGTTGCACGAGCTAATACATGAGCCCATGTACCAACCGTATATTTTCTGAAGTTGTTTTGTTTCACGTTTATGTTTGAGAAATTCTAGGAAAATGGTTTTTGCATAACCTTAGGTATTTCAAAAAGGTCAGATAGTCATGTTCAATCCTATTCTTTATTTATTATCATTTACAATTTCTTAGAAACATGTTTGATAAAACAATTGATTTTTTATAACGCTTAAGCTTGAAAACAACTCCTATATCAAAGTCTTTCTACATCTTTTCCAAAACAACATGTATGAACTCAACATTTTACATCTCCAAGATCAACCAAACCAAATCCCATATTCATATTATTGTATTCTCCAAATTTGAGCATATTCACACATGAACACCCAATCCTTCATTCAAATATCATATCAAATAAAAGAGAATCTGATAACTTC
The DNA here is from genome assembly GCA_024138025.1 of Combretum micranthum. Classification (NCBI taxonomy): domain Eukaryota; kingdom Viridiplantae; phylum Streptophyta; class Magnoliopsida; order Myrtales; family Combretaceae; genus Combretum; species Combretum micranthum. The sequence continues at coordinate 434,629 of JAMXBD010000561.1, forward strand.
TTTTTATTCCATTCTATTCATAAGAATTTAGGCTTAATTTGATGAATTTTTAGATAAATGCCTATGAATCTATTGCTTTTAATGTTTAAATGTTGTTTTTCAACTCATTGAATCAAAGGAAGAAGAATTAAAATGTTTGGAGCAAAATAACAACAGAACTCAAAGACAGATATCTATCAAGGCCTAAACATAAAGACAAAACGTGGTAAATTGGCCTGTCACACCCTGCATCGAGCCCCCCAACGTGACTTTCGACATATGTTTTGAGGTGATCGAGCCCTAGACTTGACAAACAGCTTCTGTCATGCCACATTGTCGAGCCTTAGACTCGACCCGTGATGAATGTTGGATGAAGATTAGACTTTTGCTTAGAAGTACAACTTGAGTCGAGTTCAAGTGTCGAGCCCTTAACATACTCAATTTACCCCTCGATTGAAGAATGGACAAAAACTCAAGTGTTTTAGCAGAATGCCTCAACTTACATCAAGCCTTGACTTTCATGTAACATTCGAGCACTCAACCTACCATGCAACAAGCGACTTTATGAGTTGGCATTTACAACGCGTGTGTGGAAATAGAGAACGAATTTGGTTATAAAGAATTTGCTACATCAACAAATAAAATCATCATTATTTTTGTGCCTCTAACCTGTAAATAAACATGCATAGACATACAATATATATATATATATATATAGCATATGTAATAAATTCCTAACATAGTATAGAGAGAGAATTCTTTAGCAAAAGAACTAATTCTTCTTGCTGAGAAATCTCGAGCTTTCTAAGTAAAATCATTTTAACACATTTTTTGTATTTTTGCAAGACTCTAAACTTAATTTGTAATATTCTTTGTTAATTACATATTATTTCTTCAAAATTCGTGCTTAATGCCTACATTTAAGGAGAAATAATCTCTTACAACTTAGGGTTTGTCAACCCAAATCCTAATTCATGTGATTTCAAATGTGCTTTTAAGTAAACATTGACTAGGTATTTGTAATTAGTAACTTGAACTTATTTTCATAAGTCTAAATGTGTTGTGCATCGTTTAGATTCATATTTGATTTCAACTAAATAGATTGAGAGATTATTTTCTTGAATAAATCTAGGGCTACTAATGGATTTGCACATAATCGCCTTGAGAGAGGGATAATGAATATTTCTATCGCTTGTTTTTAAAATTCATTAGGTTGGTTTTGAAATAAAGGATTCTTAAACTTCATGCGGATCTAGACCGTCGATAACTTGTGAAGAGATTCTAGTGGTCTGGTTTAGATCTAGAGTTATTGACCTTAAAAGAAGCTTTAAGTTACCTTAGTGAATTCAACAATGCAAATACACCAGCAAATAACTCTCTCTCTAAGTTTGTCAAGAAATTATATTATAAGAAAATGGTAAAGCAAACCCTGGACTTCGATCTTGCATTTTTACAAAGTCATCCTTACTTTTGCCTTGAAAACAATTGCATATCAACTAACCATAGCTTAGATTTTGTTATTATCACGATCTTTTAAATTTTCTTTGGCTAGATAATGGATGAATGTGTGTAAGGTAGATGCCAGCGATCTCTTAGAGTACGACCTAATATTTTTTGTGGTACTTTAGTAGGTGCACTTGTAATCACCCTAATCTTACATAACCTAATTATAATAATTATTAAAAATATAATATAGAATTAAGAAAAACAATAATAAAAAGTCACAAAAATCACTCTCAATTTTTCGCAAATTAAAAAAAATATTAAGTTATAAACAAATTTGATTATAGTTAGAAAAATTAGAATTCTTTCAAACAAATGATGATCGATGATAAATCAATCGTTACCATACAATACAAAATCAGTTTTCTTAAAGTTTAATAGTTAGAAAATAAACACTACTTTCGTTAAAATAAAAAAAAAAACAATGATTTCTTATTTAATTCTAACAACCTTAAAATATCTTTATAAAATTTATAAATAACAATTATTAAAATAAATAAATTCATAAAACAGGATTCTACGACACAGATCAATGACTCAATAAATAGTTGTAGTTAACTTTAAATTTCAAAATACAATGAAAGACTATTAAATTTTTAGAACCTATTAGTTATACAAAGATAAATTAAAGATAAACCAATAAAATTATAAAATATGCAAAGAGATTAAAAACTCATAAATACTAAAGAATCTAAAACCTAATTAAATATTTGAATTACATTAATACTTTAGTTAGAATATTTTGAATTTATAGAGAATAAATTTCTAATTTAGTTAGTTTAACCTGAGTTTTTTTATAACTAATAAAATAAACGGAATAATTAATATAAAATAGATATTAAACTTATAACCAAATAAAAACTTTATAATAAAACTATGAGTTGTAGTAAGCCTGTATATAGTTTCAAACCTTAAAAATAAAGTTTTCTAGATAGTATTAAATATTACTATTAAGATTTCACAGTGAGTATCGAAAACTCAATATATAAGAACAAATTGTTAAAATTTTAGATGCGATAAAGAGTAAATAATCCAATAAGCTTATAGTTAGAAAACGATAATTTAAAGATGAACTATTAAGGTTATAAATACACAATAAAAACATAAACAGATCTATAACTAAGAATCTAGACTCTAAATAAATATTTGGATCACACCATTGTTTTAATTAGAGCATTCTTAAACTATTAAAGTCTAAAATGAAAATTGACCTATTAAGCTTAGAAAACCCTAATCGAGTGAGATAAAATCCTAAAAATAATTAATCGCGTAAACATTAAACATAAAGTTGAACTCAATAACAATATAGAAAATTTGTAAAACTTTACATAAATTTTTGGAGATAAAACTCTTGAATAAATGTTATATTTGTGCTCGTTTAACCTAATAATTATCCTAAAACTAAGACAAATAATTAACCAAACAATATTAGATTGTTTTTTCTCTCAAATTCGATGCAAATTGCACCAAATATATGGTTAGTTTGTCTAGATTTGCCTAAGTCGAAATTTGGAAACACAAGAGTCGCAAAAGAATAAATAAAAGTCAATAAAAATAACTCAAAGACCAATCAAAACCATCCAACTAAGCTTAACAATAAATGCATGAAAATTACATGTTTTGGCAACTTGATTTTCTCGGAGGAAATTCTTCTTATTGGCCGAAAAACATCTTGCAAGTTGCTCTCTCTCTTCTTATAAAAACAACACTTAATGATCTAATAAACAAAGCTTCAATAACAAGCAAACAATAACCCACAACAACAACTACAAATAACAGCAATAACCCTATCAAAAGACACATCAAAACTCCCATAAATAAGCTCCATAAAAGTAACACAAAACAAGCTTGGGAAAGGAAAGAACAAGGTAAGTTAATCTTGTTTTCAAGTAAGTTACGTGTTAGAACATTATTTTAAACAAAGTTTTGTTCATCCTAGGTCCGAAATCAACTCAAGAATGAAATTTAAATCATTCAAAACAAGGTAAGTTTCAATAAAACCCTTAGTTACACTCTTTATACTCATAGAACAACGATTATTGTACATGTTGATATTTTGTAAGATGATATATGTATTTATATATATATATATATAATGTAAAAACACTTAGGAATAAGTTATAAACAAGTTGGACGTGGAAAAACACAAAAAATCAAATCAAAACGATGAAGAAGACAATGAATAATAATACCCATAGAAGAGCAAGAATGGAACACGGGGTGATGAACTCCCCATATACCTCTAAGCTTTTAAACCACGCTGTGATTTTATCGAAACACGGCTAGTACACGATCGGTACACAGCTATGTACCAAGCCACGTATCTCTCAGCCTCAATTAATATAAAAAAGATTTTAAAGTTAAAATCTATTTTCTTATTTTCAATTATTGTTGTTGTTGTTGTTGTTGTTGTTGTTGTTATTAGTATAATTTACAACTAAGAATGAATTATGATAATTGTACAATACTTATTGTATAGCCATTAGATTCCATATACCTAATTTTGAACCGTCCTTACTAGCCAATTTTTTTATGAATTTCAATTCTTCTCTTATTTTTCATTACATAAGGGTTTGCCCGTTCTTTGTACATAAACCCTTGTGATGGTTTCGCGCAGTTTCAGTATAAGAATGGAAATTTAAATAAACTAAAATTATAAATAATGAGACTTCTAAAAATGACAGGAAAATTATATGAAGTAAATTAAGAGAAACACGATAAAACTAAATAGTAATAAATAAATACTATTTACAATAATAGGTAAACTAAGGAACGATATAAAAGTTAGTAATGATGATAATGATTAAAATAAAAACCTGCTGAAAATATATTGTTCGACTACCTGATAAAAATATATAAATATCAAATAAGATCAAGAAAAGTAAAATGAAAATAAATATTAAATAATAATTTATTATCATAGGACCATTAAAGGACCAATATAGTAATAGAAAGAAAACCAAATATCAGTATAAGACACTTAGACACTCATAGGAGTTTAATTATATAATTTATGTTATATTGATGAATATATTTATTCATCTAAATAGGTGACTTTAACACTTGTGAGGATTTCCCCGTTGATTATTACGATTAGCTAGTATAAACAAGTGAGTAACTTTGACTTTATTAGATTATTTGTGCTTGTAGCATAACTGCACTTGTAATAATATATTCAATTGATATGAATGCAAGATTGGGTATATTGCATGATGTATGGTGTATGCTTGATTGCCAAACTATACTATTATAAGTGATAAATCTATTGTATTATATTTACTGTATGAAGCATGTTGATGATGTTTGTGAATTGTATGATCAACTTAAAACTGATTAAAAACTACTGGTATCATAAATGAAACAAACATGCATTGCACGATTTGCATAAATAGCATTTAAGTAAGTGGTAGCCTACTACGTGTTAGTGTTTTGAATCTCTGGTAATGCTTGGTTTATCTAGGCAAGAAAGGTATTAGTTATTCGCAAGATTACCTTTGTTTTGTTAGTATCATAGGAACTAAATAGTAAATGAAGAACGCCGCTTATGGTATTGCTTGAAATGACCAAAACATAGTGGAGATTCTAAGGCTAAAAACAGGAAATGAGTGTTAAGATATGATAAACTTAAAGTGATAATTAAAGTGAGTATTGTTGTTTTCCTGTATGCTTGGTCTCTCCTTGGTAGGTGAGCCATATTATTGTATTCCTTCCCAACCCCGATGAGAGGGTGTAAATCTTCATCCTGTTTAGATTCTAGATCTCCAAACTTGTACTTGTACATATGATTGATTTTTGCATGGCATAAGCTTGATAATTAAATTTGGTTGTTATTGTTTGATGTGTGGTCTTGTCAGGTTATCTCACTGAGCCTGTGGTTCACTTATCCCCCAAAAGTTTTTATGCAAGACTAATACTAGCTGGGATTAGGCTAGGAATGTGTGAAGAGAACCTCTCAAACAAACTTTATTGAAGATAGAAATATAGGTTATGATAAACTTAGAATGTAAGTTAGATATGTATAATAATTGAAATTTGTAAGTTGTAAGTTTGAAACCCCATTTTCACTATTTGGTAGGAGATACCGATTCTCTGTGATCTTGGAAGAAAGTGAAAAATCATATTCCATAGTTGAAATCCAGTAATATAAATATATGAAAATATATCATTTAGATGATAGAAATTAATAAATAGATAGAGTTTTGTACACTCTGACTTACAAGATGGTTCTCATATTACGGGCGCACACGTGGTATGATAGCTTTAAATTAGTCCTACTTGGCCCCCTTTTGAGGCGTAATAGCTCTTGCTTGATATCAACAGTTGCTTCCAAAGATGAACAGAACCTATTAGTTTTATAAATTTTTTAAAACTTCAACTTCGTGTACTTTAAAATGGTTTTTAAATCCAAAGAAATACATGATCAACAAATCAGAATCCCCATCCCAAATCATTCACAATCCTCATTTTACTCTATTATGATAAAACCAAATTTCTACTATTCAAATCCTCATTATAAAGAGCTATTTTCAAGCTCGTACCTCATTCAAAATATCTTTCTTTCTTGTTCTAGCTACAAGAGAGGATTTAGGCTCCATAATCAATTCAAAGCGTGGTTTCTTGTTATCCCTATCATAGACTTACATACCCATGTTAGATTCCATGCTTAATAGGCAAATAAACTAATGTTATAACCTCTTGTAAACTCACTCTTACCTTGTTAAAAATTTGATTAAGATTGCAAACTTCCTTCTTCTTCTAACCTATCTCCATCACCCACATTTCCTAGAGCAAAACAATTTTTTTCCAACTGATTAATGCTTAATCTTGACTCATTTTTCTTAATTTACCACTAAGTAAAGGTTAAGTTTTTAGAAGGATTTATCTAAAGGTTTGGAAAAGGCATTAAGACAAAAGAAGAAAATGGTAGTCTTTACATTACGATTTTAGCAATTAGTTACCCAAAAATGTAGGGTTTTAGTGTCACCCATAGCTTGTGGCCATTGTAAACTCCTAGATTTTTATACCAAGTTTAAGCTCAAACCCTAGAAGTGGAAGTCAACCGGAAACCCTAAAGCCAACAAAACCTATATCAAAACCCTAGAATTTAGATTCGACAATCCCGCGCTCTTAAACCCTAGACAACAAAATTGAGAAAATGATGGATAATAGTTCGTAATAATATAGGAAAGCTTAAAAATATTAGATTCGCCAATTTCTATTGTCTTTCGGATTGGAACGTGATCAGTTTTCGAAAACCGTACCCTAGTACACCGGACAGTAAAAATATTCCAATAATATTGTCATACTGGTATTAATGTAAGGAATCCAAAAATATCAGTTTCATATTTTCTTTTATAACTAAAAATTATAGATAACACATTTATACGCCAATTTTCTTTACTATTAGTAAATTATTATCTTGTTTACTATTCATTGTCCTATCTTACTATTCATTACTATTCACCTATCTCTACTTTTTCTCATTACCTACACACCTGTTTTCTTACTTTTTACCTTTCCAATATATCTTATATCAAATTATATCTTACATATTAATTATTTCTCTTACAAAGTTACAAATTTAATCTCTCTCTCCCCTCTCTCCTTCAAGAACCGGTGCTTCTTTTTCAATTTATTTTATCACACACAAATTCTCTCCGTCTTCAACTATAAATACCCTATTTCCCTCCCCCATTTTTCGCACTTTCATTTCACATAAAAAAACTCTTTAAAATTCACTCCACAAATTATCTCTACGCAATCCTCACTATCAAAATTTTCTTTAACCAATTCCTCATAAAATCCTTCTCTAAACACAAACTACCTGCCACATATCACTAACCACATAATCCTACATTCATTATCTTCTTCCTATCACATAAACACTCATAGGTAAACTCCTATCATTATTTATTTACCCATGTCATGTAACTTAGCATAACCATGGTATTGCTTCTTAAAACTCATGAGAACTGTAGAAGCAATAACATGTTCATGTTTTGTTCTAGCACATGCCAAGAATTTCGATTTTATTATTTTGTTATTATGATATTATGTTGATATTATTGTTATTATGCTCTTGACTTGACTTTATATATCTATTATTATCTATATGAATATCTATATATTCCTTAGAACCTAAATGATCACTAACTCTCTAACAAGCTTATTATTATTATTGTTTTTTCTTTTCTTTCTTTTCTTTTTCTTTTGGGACTAGTCTGTTCTCAATCCTAGGTTACCTTGATGAAACTAAGGCTCCCAATACTTGATCGGGATATCTTGATGAAGCTATGATTCATAATACTTGATTTTATTATCTTGCTTATTATTTTGCTTCTTATATGTTTCTTATATTTTCATCTTTTTCATACTACATGCTCATATACATGCATCATAATGATATTGTCTCAACAAAATCTAAAGTGGAATTTTCTTTAATAAAGGAAAATGAAAACCAAAATCTTTTAATATATATATATATATATATTATTATCTCTAAATCAAGATTTTGCTATCAAACACATAGAAAAATTATTTTACAACTTATTTTCAAATTGATCAAGATTTTCTTAAATAACAATAACGATGATTTTATCAAGGAAATTAACCAACAAAATAAACATTTCTTACATAAAGTTTGTCAAAACTTAGCATAAATATTTCCTTGATAAACAATTTTTTCATAAAAAGCTTACTTGTAGGATTTATACTAACTCCATATTAAAAACCAAGAACAAGGCTAGTTTTTAAAATTAACACAAAATTAACACACTAATTTATAAACCCACTTAGAAAAATAAAGATTATCAAGTTTTTAAATGTGGCACCCATTTTTAAGGGAATAAAAAGAATATAAACATGATAAATTTAAAAAACAATGGGTATTATCAACAACTTAAGAAGATGATTTTTTTTCCAAGTAAAATCGGTAAAGAACTTAAAAAACCAAGTTTCTAAAAAATAAAATTAATTTTAAAGAAGTTAGGAAATGAAAATATAAGAAGAAAAAGACTTGTTTATCAAAGCCATTTTCTTTTAAAAGGAAATTATGTACAGCTCAAATTATTATAGGTTATCAACAACTTAATAACAATTTTGGAAACTTCATTTTTATCACTAAAAGTAAAATTTGTAGAAGACCAAAGTTAAGAGAAAATTTATTCATTTTAGAAAAGAAATTGGAAAATAAAATAAGAGTATACTCATTTATAATAACCCAAGATTTTATAAAGTTCTTTCAAAAGCACTTTGAAAAAAAAAATTACTAAGATTTAAGTTTTCAACATCATAAGATAAATTGCTTTACGAGAAATAATCATTGAGAAAACATCATTAAATTTGCATACAATATGAGTCTATATATATATATATGTATTCAACGAATTTTTCAATTATAAAAATATTTATATTTTTGCTAAAGGACTATTTTGGGATCAAGAAAAGTTTGAAAATGATGTTTTAAAGGCTAGGATTTTCATGGAGATTCTGTACCGACCCTTTTTGTGACCCAAAAGAATTTCTATGACAAAAATAAACTTAGAAATAGATAGATATTTTTTAGTAGGTAGAAAAAGGTATATAATAAGCGGATTTTCGAGTTAAAATGAGTAAGTTATTGCCATTTTAAGTTAGAATTTCACTTTATACGAATTTTGACTAACTTAGTGAAATAGAGTTAGCAAGTTTAAGCACAAACTTCCAAGAAATACTTATCTTGGATATTTCTTTTGTATACGCTACGAGGAGTCTGAGCTACCTTACTCGGAGATTACTTTAACTAGAAGTTTTTGCAAATGGCCGAGTGAGTATATTTTTAACATTTTGCACTTATGTTTTTATTTGTGAAATTAGCGGCATTAGAATTAAAAAAAAAAAAGATAAAATGGAAAGATGCATGTGCTTTACTTATATGATTGAAATTACATTTAAGTATATCGAGGCTGAATTTATTTATAATGAATGTTTGATCTAGTGTAGGAATGATTGTCTGTGAATTCTATGATTACCCATAAAATATTTAAGCATGCCACGAGTATTTAATTAAATTGATTCATGCATATCATTAGGTGAGTTTATTCTATTTATTACTATACCTTTGGTGGGTCAAAGGCATAGTAAAGAGGTTCATAGATTCTGTAAGATCTATAAAATGGTAAGGCCTCGTTCGAATTAAATTACAATGAAATAAAACACCTGTATGAAATTATGATTTATAGCTAAGTAATGGCTTGAATAATACTACAAAGAAAATTATATTTATAGAAATCGATCTACTCTATCTGGAATTCCTAACTCCGAATGGATGGATAAATCCATTCAAACATATGATTCCTAGAAAATTATATGTATTGTTTTCTCATGTGCTTGTGCATTTCATATGGTTGATTAAATAAACTTGTTTGATTAATTGTTGTTGAGTGTTTAAATATGGAAATAATTCTCAATAAGCACGTAGCTTATACCCTCATAGATATCTCTTGTAGGACTCGTATCTTTGGTTAGAGCCTAGGGGATAATTCACACAGGTAATGCCTTTTAGAGTCAAGAGCTTTTGGTTAGAAATCAAGAATTAGAAATAGAAATAGATTTCCAAGTAGAAATTCAAATATGTAATCAGACTTAGGTAGAATTACATACTTGATAGGGGAAACCTTGATTTTATTGTTATGATTTACTTTCTTAATCATTATGATAAATAACTGCTTAAATGGCTTGATTCAAAGTTTGGTCTACTACGATCGCGAAAATATGTCTTATACCCGATATCGAGACTTTTGGGATGACTAAGGTTGTTATACTTAAGTCTTAATATTGAGTGTGGCAGGCTGTCATGTTTAGGGTACCTTTTGGGGCGTGACAGCCAAATGGCAAAATCTTAACCCTCCATTGACTCACTTGTACAATTGAAATGATTTAGAAACCAATCATTAGAAATTGAAATTTGTTGGAATCAATAAAAGCTAATTAAAGTTGTGTAGGAACTCAAATGGCCAAATTTTCATAAATTTCCAATTCTATCCTTAACCAATAATCCAAAATTTTAGAAAATTTAAAAACAATTCAAAATACCAAAATAAATTAATTTTGGAATTTAAAAATGATTTTAGGTGAAACACTCACAAGACAAATTGAATATAATGCTTTTACAGCTCCAAAGTTTTCACAAATTACCATTTTTCCCTTAATAAGGAAACCAACGAAAATTAAATTTGAGGGATTAGATGAAATGGTAATATTAAATTAAGGGATAAATAAAATTTATAATCTCCCTTTATTTCAAAATTTCAAACTTAAACTAGCCAAATCTTACATATGGAAGACTAGACACCCCAGATTATGCCAAGTGACAATCTAAAAAGAAACATCTTTTTCCACCTAAAATCCTAGCCTAACCTCTTACACCTCACATATAAATAATCTTTTTCCTTGTCTACCTTTCCCTCTTAAGAGATCCTCTAAAACTTTAAGGTAAGACTTACTTAAACTCAAACCTCTAATTTGTTTTAATTTAGTGGAACTATCAAGATTTAAGCTCTAAATGATAGGTGCTAACATGATAATCTCTAGGAGTTCTTTAGTGTTGAAAATTTCTTAGAAGAGAGAAGAGTTGGACAAAGTTCTCCAAATTCATAATAAGGTGAGGACTGAGATTTAGGGTCTATTTTGTTATCTGTATCTATATCTTTTTCAAAATGATATGCATAAATATGTCTTATTTACATTTATATTTTATCTATTTGATCTTTTAATGAGAACTACCAACTTTTTTTATCTGTATATAATTATTTATAAATAATTTGTTAGAAAAAAGTTTAAAAAAAAGTGTTTGTATCTGTAATCTATCAATAAACAAATAAACCCTCAAGTGTCTTAAAATAAGTTTTACAACATTGTAAGTTTGTAAATCTGACCTAGTTGTAGGGAAATATGTTTAGGTGAGTTAAAAATCGAGTTGTTACAAATATTGGGAACCTCAAGATTTAGTGACAACTAAATCAAGAATATTACTACAAATTAGAGAAAGGTAACCAACTAAATCCATGTGTAATTTAGGGATTTTAGGCTTCTTGAAATGTGTTAGCTATCTATTGGGAGAATGAAGAGATAATTTATGTTTTTGGTGTTGTTGCTGCTAAAAATTATATGGGAGTTATGTAGAAATTTTTTTCTCCAAGAATGAGATGGTTTAACTTAGTAAGTATAGTTTAAATAATGATTTAAATGTGTAAAAATGGATATAAATCATGATTGAAGTGAGTGGACATTATAGGGGATCTTTGAAAATGTAAATTTGATGTAAAACTTGGAAGAACTTGAAACAAGATGAGTTTTTTTTTTTTTTTTTTTTTTTTTTTTTGGCTACTGAAACAAGATGAGTTAAGAATGAAGAAATGTGAAATTTAGGCCGATATGCCCTATGCCATGGCTTATAAAGGAGGCTACGAAATCCTCTAGAGTTCATCTAGGCCACCATACCCTCCACCACGACCCATATGGTAGGTTGTGGGATTCTTTGAACTCCAATTGGATTGTCAATCCCTTTGTCACGGCCTATATGAAAGGCTATGGACTTTCCCACTGCTCACACCACAGCCCATTTGGATGATCGTAGACTTCTTTAGTCAACCTTGTCTCTAACCCAAGACCTTCCATGGGTCATGCTTTGTTAAGAGTTACTCCTGCATTTCCCAAAGATCGAAAACCCATATTCCAAACTTGTAAAACTCGATCAAGGCCTCTTCTATAATTGAAGTACACCTTAAAACCTTAATCTCAAAATTGATCTAAGTAGAGTATCCATTTCAAACCAATACACCAAGTAACAACACCAAGCGCAAAATATCTCGGTTAAATAAAAGTCTTTCATATTTATTAGTCCAATGATTGGGATAAGATGCTTAGGACTTTATAGGAATAGTGAACGATGGGAATCTAATCTTAGAAGGCAAAAAATTGAATCCTACAAAAGTATAGCCCACTAAGGATTGGTTAAATTAAATCTCACAACCAATCTTAACTTACATAATTACCTAGATAACTTAACTAAATGAAACAAATGATATAGAAACCTAAGAAATAATGCATATCTATAACATGGACTCAATGTACACAAATGAGTTGAAATCTGAACTAGGATTCATAACCTTATAGACCCTATTTCGAATAATTCCACGAATGAAAATCAAAGATAATTAAGTAAAACCATTTGTAACGTTATCTTAATATGAGTAGTTGTAAACCCCTGAAATTTTCATAATTCTTAAAAAATAATCCTGAAAGTCTAATACCAAAACCGAAACACTGAAAATCGACCCAAGTTAAAACCAAATTCTAAATAAGGTCAAACATAAGAATTCTTAACCTTGAGAAAAAGAGAACCCTGAAAAAAAAATAGAAAATCGAAACAACCGATTGATTTAACATATGTATACCAACCAAATAATCTATCAAATTCTTAACACCCAAATCAAGATGATATATCCAAATAACGCTCGACAATAAAATACTAAGATCTTAAATCGTTCTATGAATTTTAGAATAAAAATTTTCAATTTTCACTAAAAGCCAAATTAAGTCAACTCATAACGCTAAACTCGATTAAACGATCTTGAGAATTTAAAAATATTAAATAATTACAAATAAAATGAAATAAACCATAGATATTGAACTAAAAATATAATATGGACAAAACCCCAAAATTTTATAATCTTACGAATAAAATCAACAAGTCGAAAATCAAACTGGAACCCTAAAAGTCAATAAAGCTTACAACAAATCCTAGTGTTTAAGATCTGGCAATCTCGTGCTCTTAAACCCTAAACAACGGAATGAAAATAATTGTTGATAATAGTTTGTAATAATATAGGAAAGCTTTAAAATATCATATTCGTAAATTTCTAGTGTCCTTTGGATCTGAACGGGATCAATTTTTGAAAATCATGCCCTGGTACACTGGACGATAAAAATATTCCATTAATACCAATAGACTCTTAAAAATATAAGGTTTCTAAAAATATAAGTTTTAGAATTTTTCAATAACTAAAAATTACAAATATCTCATTTATATGTGTATTTTTACTACTACATGTATTTTAATGGTCTAGTCTACTATTCATAGTACTTTTTCCACTATTCATTACTATTTATCTATCTCTACTTTTTTCTACTACCTATTCTTATAACCTATATACCTATTTCTTATAATTTTTTTTCCATAAAAATTTTACACCACATATTACTAAACTTCTTTTATACTTCTCTTCTAAAATTACTTTTTAATCACTTTTCTCTCTCCCTCCCCTACATTGCTATCCACCCCTCTCTCTCTTCACTCTCCAATTATTTTCTTTTTCAATCAATTTAATTACATCTAATTTTCACTCCAAAACTCTATAAATACCTATTTCCTTCTTCATTCTTTCACATAACGCATTTTACTATCAAAACTCTCTCAAAATCTCCTCTCAAATACTCTCCCCATTACTCTCCCAAAATACTTTCAAGTTTTCTTCTTCTTCATACACAAAACCCATTTACTCATAATACTCTCAACTTCTATTTAGGTAAAAATCCTTTTCATATCTTTACTACAATGTCATGTAACTTTACATGACCATGATGTGAGTTTCCTAAACTTAATGTTATGGAAGCTACACTATGTTCATGTATTGTTCTTATTCATAAATATCTATTTCTATATTTTTATGTTATTATTATACTTTGCTTATATTATTGATGTTATTATACTAACTTCTTATTCATATTTAACTAAATATATTTATGTATTTATATATAATCTTTAGAGTATATAAGTTCACTTGTTATTTATTTATTTTCATGTTTTGCAATTTGTTTATTTCATACTATTTTAAGACTAGTCTTTCTAGTCTTAGACTTGTACTTATCAAGTCAAAACAACATTTTCTTTATTCTTTTTGGGACTAGTCTATTCTCAGTCCCGGGATGCCTTGATGAAGTTAAGGCTCCCAATACTTAACCGGGTTACCTTGATGAAGTTAAGGTTCCCAATACTTGATATTTTTATTATCTTGCTTATTATTATTTGCTTCCGGTATCTTTCTCACATTCTTATTATTTTACATGCTCATGTACATGCATAACCATAATGATATTGTTTCAACAAAAATCTAAAGTAGAATTTTCTTTAATAAAGGAAATGAAACCAACCTTTCATATATATATGTATATATTTGTCACCAAATCAAGACTTTGTATCACATCCATAGGAAAATTTTTCCTTTTTACCTTCTTTTCAAACTTACTAAGATTTTTCCTAGACAACAATAAAGATGATTTTCTCAAAGAGGTTAACTAACAAAGTAAACATTTTCTTTTATTATGATAAGTCACATAAAGTTTATTAAAACTCAATAATAAGAATTATTTGATAACTAAGCTTTTCTCAAAAAGCTTACTTGTAAGAATTTTTACCAAAAGTAATAACTAAACTAAGTTTTATAAGTTGAGATAAAATCAACTCACTAAATTATAAACTCACTTAGAAAAATAAAAGTTTGCCAAGGTTTTTAAATGATAAACTCATTTTCAAAGAAATAAAATAATATAAATAGTAGAGGTTTAAAAAGACAATAGATATTATCAAAAACTTAAGAAAATATTAAGACATGATTTCCTTCCAAATAAAATTGGTCAAAGAGTTAAAAGACCAAGTTTTAGAAATAAAGTTTATTTTTAAAGAAGTTGGAAAATGAAAATATAAAAAGAATTATTTATCAAAGTCATTTCTTTAAAAGAAAATATATACAACTCAAATTATTATAAGTTATCAACAACTTAATAAATCTCTTAAAGACTTCATTCTTTTATCACTAAAAGTAAAATTTGTAAAAGATCAAAGCTAAGAGAAAATTTATATTAGAAAAGAAATTAGAAAACAAAAATATACTTATAATAACTCAAGAAATTATGAAATTCTTAGGAAAGAAATTGTTAAGATATAAGTCTTTAACACCACAAGACATTATTTTACGAAATATAATCGTTGAGACAACACCATTAGAATCTTGCAAACAATATGAGTCTGTACATATATATATATATATATATATATATTCAAAGGATTTTGTTCAACTATACTACTATCTACATTTTTTGTACAAGTGTTTCTGGATAAGGAAAAGTTTGCAAATTTATGTTTTGAAAACTATAAATTTCGTGATGAATCTGTACCCTACCGTTTCAGAACCCAAACAACCTTATATGATAAAAATAGCTTCAGAAATGGATAGATCTTTTCAAATAGGTAGAAAACGATATATTATATACGAAATTTCGAGTTAAAATGAGCAAGTTATGGTCATTTTAAATTGGAATTTCACCCTATGCGATTTTTGACAAACATAGTAAAATAGAATTACAGCATTTAAATAGGATTTCTATGAAATACTCATGCCAAGTATTTCTTTTGACTAGGTGATGCGAAATATGAGATTTCCCTTCCTAAAGATTACTACGACTAAGAAGATTGCGAAATGGACAAGTGAGTTATTCCTCTTAATTTCGTTACTTGTTTGTACTTGTAGAATGGTGGCACTAGAAAACTAAGAAAAGATAAAATGGATATGTATGGAGAATTTAAGGATATGAATATATATGATTCCATTCGTATGTGATGCAATGAGAATTAAGAATATCGCAACTCGAATTGTTTGTTTAAGTATTTTGTTTACATGTATGTTTGTTTATTTTTCCTAAATTGTTTGATCATCCTAAAAAACCTTAATAAGGTTTAACTTAAGAAAAATAAAACATTAACGCATGACATCCATCGAGTCACATTTCTTTCGGAAGGCTATTACTCCTATGCGTAGAGTTGGATGGGCTGTTATCATGCTAGGACATGAGCCCTGTTCCTTCCTAGAGAATCCACATCGCTCGGGGAATATGACTCTAGATTCGTAGCTGAGCCAATCGAATGTTTCGGGCGTGGACCTAGGGACTAGCAGTAGAAGATCGAGGATCTTCATCAACAATTCCCTAACCTTCGATACGAAGGGGTAAATCCGATATATATGTGGTTTCCAGATAACTATATATATTTGTGTAATCACGTGATTGTTGCATAGCATACATAACATATGTGTGAAAATTTAAATGAACTTGTTTGAAGTCATGGTGCGAATGAAAAGGAAAACCTCACTAAGCTAGTTGTAAGCTTATACTCTCATAGATTTTTTTGAAACGGGTATACCCGTAGCTCTAATCGAAGATCATCACATTAAGAAAGTCATGGATGGATGTTAAACTTTTATGAAGGCAGTGGGAACTTAGGATGAAGTTACTTTATAAGATTCTTTATATGTAATGTATGCTATGTTAGTGTTTTGAAAATTTTGAAGAAGTGTATTTATATTGACTTGAAGACAATAGTGGGGCATGCCCCTAAGAATTGTAATCAACCATGTTTAAGTTTTATGATAAATATTCTCCATGCCTTTTTACTTAATCATTATCTATATAAATTGCACTACTCCGATGTGTTCCCTTGATTGTGATATACGCTTTGTACATAATATGGAAGCCTTTACGTGACTGAGATAGTTATTCTTAAGCTTTAGCATTCTGTACAGCGGACTGCCACGTTTAGGGTACCTCTCAGGGCGTGACAGTCATTGAATTTATGAACAACAAATGACTTTGAACTTAGAAAATTGAGGACAATAATTTGATTGGTTAACAAGTACGCAATAAATGTGTGTTGTTTGCTAAGGTTGTATTAATAATTAGATTAAAATTAAACTCACTAAACTATGCATTAGTTGTTGCTTTGCCACTTACCCTAAGAAATGGCATCTTAGGACTAGGTTGAAGCTTAATCGCAATTTTTGGAGGATATGGTAGTTATAAGCACCTAAACCCCCACGAACTGCATTATAAGGTTAGGTAAGTAATCAATAGGAGATATTCCGAAACTAGACGATCAATTAAGAGCTAATACGAAGTTGCAACGGAGTTAAGCGACAGTATAGGCCTTGCATAAAACATCACAATGAACCATGCTCATTGGTGGTTGTTTATGTGGAATTGATCCATATAAGACTACTTCTTTTTCTTTTTTTAATGAGTTTTGAGGACTTATTAAACCTCCCTCTTCAGTGCATGACTTCCTAAGGAAACTCTACCCTTTTTGTTTGGCAACAGTCATAAGTGCTCTTGTGCATGTTGGTGTTTCCAAGACACTGAGAATGTCTTGCTTGTAGACTATAAGATTAATTACTTAACTTGTGGATATTGTATTAGATTAGGTGCGTGTACTTATTCACTATGTACTAGGCATTTTTTTCTCATATTTAACATTTCAGGTTCTGCGAATGGTTTAATGGCGATGAGAGCTATACATAATGGCCTAATTAGATATTATTTATGAGATGTGGACATTATGAGTTTCAGCGAAAGAATTTCATTGTAATCTATTTTATTTTAAACTTGGATGACTATAATTAATTAGCTATTAAATATAGACTTTGATTTTGTTACAAACCTTTAAGTCCAAAAAAATTTTCAATCAAGTTGTACTAAATTGAGGGCCTTATAGGCAATATCCATAATTAAGTATTTTGTTAAACCTATTTTTCTAACATGTTAAATTTTACAAGTTTTGACAAACCCAAACTATGGAAAAATAGACAACACTCTACCAAAAATTTTACAAAATTAATAATGATTTCTATATTAAAAATTGATTAGAAACCCACTTAGCAAAGGAATGTCTATTAAACGTCACTTAGAGGTGATATGTGTAGCATAACTTTCACGCTCGAGACAGGTAAGTTACAATAATAAAATAAGGAAATTACAAATTATCCCCTCTAAACTTTTATGTGGGTGTAGATTCACCCCTTAAACTTTCAAACTAAACTTTTTGACTCTTTAAATTTTTAAACATTAGGACAGTTAAAGACACTCAATATTTTCGTCAAAACAAAATAGGGGGGAGTTACAAAACACCCCATCAAATTTCACCTATGTATGGATTCACCCCTAAATTTTTATCTGCATGCGGATTTACTTCTCTTCATCTCCATATCAGTCTCTCTCTCCCTCCTTGCCCCCCTAAAATTCATGAAAAATGTTAACTATCCTTAACTATGTAATTTCTGAAAGTTTAGGATTATCAAAAAGCTCATTTTGAAAGTTAATAGGGGTGAATCTACACCATGGTAAGAGTTTAGGGAGTAATTTGCAAATTCCCCTAATAAAAGTATTAAGCACTTATTTTCAAGCCTTTAAACCAATCTTAGTGCTAATCCCGATTTGTAAAACAATATCCATTTATAAACCTCAAACCCTAATTAAACTTTGGTTCCCAATTTAGGGAAATTTTTAAAATTTTGAAAATTCTAGAATTAAAAGGTATTATTTAAATCCAATTGACCTCCAATCAAGAACCAACTTTATAAATTTATAATTGGTGTCTAGATTGTTTCACCTTCCCTTTTTACGAGTTAATGAGCTTGTAAAAATATAGTATATTTTTTTTATATTCTATCCTATTTGAGTCAAATAGGTAAAATTGGTAAACTTGGTTAAAAATGTACTTTACCGAGTTTATGGTAAACCCAATTAAAATCATAATATTCTACTAAAAAACAACTTTGCACACAAGTGAACTTAGAACGGTCTCCTAAAATCTTAAACTCGTAGAATTGAATGGTAAAATCCTAATTTTGACAACTATACTTGCGACTACCATCCACATGCTTCAATTACTACTTCAAAAGTTGGGCTCTTCATGAGCTAAACCAAGCCAAGTTTGCAAAGGTTTGAGCTTTGCTTATTTAAGAAATTCAATGAGCTCAAGCTAAGGCTGGCTTTTACCGAGCCTAAAAAGTAAAGGCTTGAGCTTAACCTCATTCGGGATTTGCTAGTTCGAACTTTGGTTCATTTAGTTTGAGTTTGAGTTCAAGCTCATTTAACTTTTGATTCTGTGTGGCATGGTCATTCTAATACTTAAGCCAATAAGTGGGTTAAGATGCATAATTACAATAACAGGTAAGATAAAGAAAGTGAACCTAGTTCCAATGTTAGCAAGGTAGGATATATATAGTTGCTTACGTGTTCTCTATTTCGGAAAGTGGACCTACCCAAGATAGGAAACTTCCTCTTGATCATCTAGGAAGATAACCTTATGAGTTTTAGTGAAATGCAATCTAATTATTTAGAAATCCTTCTAGAAGCCTACTTTCTTTCAAGAAAGTATCAAAGTCAATAGTACAATTTGATTAAAGGTAATTTACTCTAATATTTAAGGTAAATTACATCAACAAGCATTAACGCTTAATGGTAAATTCATTTAAAATATAAATATCTCAAGTGATAAAAAAATGAATCAACATTTTATAAAGTGGGTAAAATGAGATATTAACATTTCACAAAGTTCATTTAAGGTGTTATTGAAAAAAACTCATGCATGATCTTTTAAAGTGGTTATGTCAAGTGAAAAACGTGTTTTTGTATTTTCATAACTTTACTTAAAATATAGAGTATTTGTGTGTATGAAAGTACCACGAATAAACCAAAATACAACATATGAACCAAAATTTTACATCTAGACAAAAAGTTGGTACTCCAACACGGGAACGACATATGGAATCAAAATACGACAATAGGACGAAAATATCATATATGGATGAAAGCTGGTATTTCAAAAGAAGTACCACATTTGGATAGAAATACTATATTAAGACAAAAATTCCACTTCTAGATGAAAGATGATACTCTAAAAGAAGTATTACATTTAGAAATAAATACCACAATGGGACAAAAATATCACATTTGGGTGAAAGTTTGTATTTGGACAAAAGTACCACATTCTACTAGGAGTACCACATATGGACAAACCGTTAACCAAATAATATTGAACAACATCGGTTGTTAACCAAGATTAATGAATAGTTCCATATTCATCCACATGTGATATTTTGGTCCTAATGTGGTGTTTCAATTCGTTTGTAATGCTTATTTCAGAGTACCAACTTCTATTTTGATATAACATTTTTGTTATTATATAGTATTATATTGTCATAAGGTGGTACTTTCAAAATTTAACTTTTATTTTGATGTGATATTTTTGTCCAAGTATGATATTATATTATCCTCGTGTGGTACTTTTGGAGTCCCAACTTTTATTTTGGTGCGATAGTTTTTTTCCTTAGTATGGCATTTCAAATAGGATCCGATTACCACTAAATTTCCAATTGCTTGAGGTGACAGAATCTAATAAAATCCCTATTTTAAAGTAAGGAAGGCTTGATTCCGACCAAATTTTCCTCAGTGTTCAAAAAAACACTCGAGATCACATAAGAGTTAGTTAGTAGAGCGTACATAAATTGGCACACATCGAGTAGACCTATCATAAGATATATAGTTAATGTGTTAGAAGGACAAGAATGTCCCACAAAAGAAAGGACAAGCGACTTCCACTACGTCACATGAAATTATTAGTTGGAACATCAAGGTTATGGTTATGTGTGCTTCTACTGTGCCCCATTAGAATAGGGTGGATCCATGTTCTCTTCTTTTAAGTCGTTTGCTTTCCAATTTTAATTTAATTATTTATCTCTAACATTCAAATATCAAATAAAGTAGCTGAATCTTCTTCTCCACATGCTCCAATGCTTTTGATATCCATACCAATCCTCAACTACCAGTTCAAATCACTGATTCCCATGTGCTTTCGCTTCGTTGTCGCCACACAAATCTTTTCTTGTTTTTAGTTTCCTTTCCTTCATTAGATGTTTTTTAAACCCAACGTCAGGAGGAAAGAAATAAATAATTAAATAAATTATAGATACACCTCCTTATATTTAACCTATATTCATTTAGTCTAATTATATCTATACATTTAGACCTCTAAATAATCTTTAGAAAAGAAAGAAAGAAAGAAAAGGGGTTTTTAGTTCTTCATAACAGCATTTTGCGCCTAAAAAAGAATTAATGAATCAAAGTTGAGAAAGAAAAGGAAATATTAAATACAACACAATATTTAAAACCTTAAAAATTTTAGAAAAGTATTAGTTTCTCTATTTTCTTTTTAATGTAATTTATTTAGATTTTATAAATCTTTTAATCTAATAATAAAATTATAAAATAGAATTTGAAAACAGGTTTCGTGAATAATATGAGGTCTAGACAATTTAATTTGCACACGGAGCATAATATTATGGTAACGGTTTACGTGAAATTTATCCGGACATGCATTATATTATCAACATAAATAACGATATTAGGACCCCGATATTAAAGAAAGAATGTAATCAATTGAAGGGTTTTACCAATAACAAGGTGTCCAAATTATGACGTTATTAATTTTAATAAAATTGATCTTATCATCATCCAACGGCTCACATTATATTTAACGGTGATTAAATCATTATATTGATTAATATTCTATTTAATATATTTATTTTAATAATAATTCTTTTACATAATATACTTTTGCAGCACTGTGTCTCCGTCTGTACCATTCCCATGTTATATCATGAGACCCAACAATACATCCCGTCAATGTGCTAAAATATACGATATTTTAATATGAATAATAATTCAGAGTATCTATATAAAAATAAAAGAGCTTATCTTCTACAGAGGGGAAAAAAAAAAAGAGATTATGTTTGCGGCCTTTCGGGAATTTAATATGTTTAGTAATGGAAATATCCAATGATAGTGATTTGTCAACCACTAAGTTTCACTTGTGCCTATAACATTTTATAAAATAAAAATCCTCGTTTTCATATATTGCTTTTCTCGAGAAAATGGTGGCCCATTATTCAAAATCGTCCGTCATCATAGCATAATGCACAGAAATGGCCTTTCATATGTCTGTCATCTCAGTCCACTGTTAACTGCTCTCACCGGGACCCGGGGAGAACGATGTATGTCGTTTCATCTTCCTACACGGCTCTATCGTCGATATTCATGCCGTGTTAATTGAAATGATGTGAGATGCTTTTAGGAAAGAGGATATTTTAATTTATATATATTTGTTTTCTTAGTTTAGTAATTCAATCTTTTAAAGAATTTATTCGATAATACATCCCCTTTTATGTATACTTTAAAAGATCCAAAACCCAGCATTTACGATTCGAGTAAAGAGATGGTGTTCGTGTTTTTATATAATGTCCAATTTATGTTAGTGTTAAAAATACATAAAATTAAATGGCTAGCTATTACTAACATATAATGATGAGAAGAAAAATTATGGAATGGATTTTAAACTCTACAATTGCTTTCTACATTTGTTGCAAGACATTGGCTTCAAATTACCTGAGCTTAGATTTTTCATTTCCAGCATAATTTTTTTTAATTGGATTTATATAAAACTCTAATTCGTTTGATATAAACTCTCAACTAAGAATTTTTATTTTATTTTTTTTGTAAAAATTTCAGAAGCTACCTCCATCTGTAGATAGAAACTTTTATAAGTTATGATCTATGTTAGTTGATTCTAACTTGGCCACTGAATCTATGATAAAAAATCAATTTAACAATTAATTTTAGTAAATTATAGATTTTTGGATTAGAGAACTATCTTATTAATACTAAATAATTACTATCTTTAAATTATTTAATTAAAGTTCATTCCTTTAATGCCTTAAAATTTGTTGATGTTAAAAATGTTTTCAAAGTATAGTATTTACAAGTTATTGTTAAAATTTATAAAATAATGCAATTATTATTCATTCATTATATTGTAATAATATTCACAAGAAAAAGTAGATCAAATTGATACTTACAAAATTAAAGGAAAAAGAAAAGTTATTTTTTTTCATTTTTTAATTCGTCCTATAGGTACCTAGGTACCAATTAATCGAAATCAAATCTCATGTAGTTCATTTTAATTGTAAATTAAGTGGGTTAGTCTATTTCAATTTATTAATTCTTTCACTTTAGGTTATTTCAATTTTTATTGATTTTGAATGAAAATGTACCTTTTTTGATGGACTTAAAGATCCTCAGTTATTTTTATTTTAAGAAAATTGGAATTTTACTAGGTGACCAAAAATCTTTTATCATTTTTCACTTATATATTATGTTTACTATTTTCATTGTGAATTATTATTTTTTTATTCATCATTTTCTTAACCAAAAAGAAGAGATAATCAAATTTTTTTCTACCTATTTCATATTTACCAGTATTTATTTATTTTCTTTTATTTTACTTCTTGTGTATTATTAAATTAATTAAGTAAAAGAAGACAGTAACCTACCTAGTGGGGAGAAGGATGCACGAGTGAGGTCGCTTGCGTTGGAGTCGGGTCGCAAATCACGGTTAGGGATAGGCGGTAGGCAACAGTGTTTCCATGCTCTCCGGTGACTAGCGACAATAGTGATGACATTGGGAAGGCCAAAAATTGAGCTTTCAAACACTCTGAAACTGTTAGATTTGATCAAAAGGCACCGAGAAGTGGCTATTAGTAGATAACGATGGTGGCATGGTGTGCAAACCCTAAATTTTTCGGTAATTTTAAGTAAACCCTAAAATAGGAAGTCAAATCAAAAACCCTAAAGCCGACCTAGGTTTACCTCAAAAACTAGAGTGTCTAGATTCGACAACCCCGCACTTGAAACCCTAAAATAATAAAAATGAGTTAATCATGGATCATAGTCTAGAATAATATAACATAACCTAAAAAGATCAAATTCATCATAAATTTGTCCGTTTCGAATCCAAGCAAGATCAGTTTCTAAAACAATGTGTCAGCACACAAAACGGTGAAAATATTCCGACAATACATTTAGACTTTTAATTTAATGAGGAATCATAAAGTATCAATTTTAAAATTTTTTGGTTTTCGAAAAATATCATATATAGCCATTTTACCTTTATTTTTCTTACTACTGGTAATTTATTTGTCTTATCTACTATTCATTACTATTTACTACTATTCATCTATTTCTACTTTTTCTTACTACATATTCTTACACTCTATACACCTATCTCGTACATTTTATTTTCTCATAAAACTTTATACATATCATATCTTACATATTACTTATTCTTTTCCACAAAAATACAATTTTTAATCAACTCTCTCTCTTTCTCTCCTCAAATTGGCACCACTCCTCTCTCTTTCTATCTAATTATTTTTCTTTTTCAATTAATTTTATTCACTTTTATTTCACTCCACAAACTCTATAAATACTCCTTCCCTCTTCGTTCTTTACACATTTCCATCTACATATAACAAAACTCTAGCAAAATCACTCCACAAATTTCTCTCTTCCCTCTCATTCATCTTCCACACTCCATCTTCAAGTTTAGGTAAACGGTAAACACCAAACCTTTTTTTATCTTTATGTTAACATAACATGAACACTTCGTATGTTATGATTTCCAAACCCCATGAGCATTATGCTATGAAGGAAATCATAAAAAAACAATTTGTTCATGCCAATGTTCAACACCATGTTCATTTATGTTCTTGTTATATTCTTATTATAATTATGCTTCTAATCTAACTTCCTATATGTATTATGTGAAGTATATGTGTATATATGTGTGTGTATATATATATATATATATTAGACCACTAAAGCTCATTAACATAACATTTTATTATGCTTTTGTTATTATGCTCTTATCTTATTTCTTATCTATTGCTTACAATAAAATAAGACTAGTCATCTTATAGTCTTAGACTTGTCCATTATCAAGTCAAAACATAAAATGGGACTAGTCCATTCTCTAAGTCCCGGGAGCCTTGAAATTTATCTAAAGCTCCAAATATCTCTTTTTTTCTTTTCTTTCTCTTTTAGTCTTTCTTATTTGCTATATAATTTTGCAACTGGAAATATTCAAGTCTCAAGAAGCCTTAAAATAAATCTAAGACTTCCATGATTTTTCTTTCTTTTTTTTCTTTTCTTTTTTTTTTCATTTCTTATTTTTCTTTTATGGTAACTGGAATTTATTCTATCCTGCAAAGTCTTAATGAGAAGATAAGACTTCCATATTCTTATCCTTATTTTTGCTCTTCGATTTTCTATCTTTGCTATTTTGTTACATAAGTTGTTTCTTAACATAAATAATATATTCACTCTCATGCATAATCATCAAAGTAATGTTGTTGCCAAAGTAAAAGAATTCTTTAAACTAAAAATAGGTATTATGTTCCATTTCATTAAGTGAGACTAAAAGCTTTCAAAATAAGTTTGCCATACTTAAGGAGGATTTTTCCTTAAAGATAAAGATAAATGGTTAGTCACACTTTCTTTAAAAATTAAATGTTGGCAAAGCTTTGTTATGAAAAATTTTCATAAACTATATTTAGGCACATTAATGTTTTGTTATAAGTTAATTTTCCATAAGCTAGTTTAGAATCATTCAACTTAAGATAAAGTACATATTCAACATAGGAAAAATTAAGTTTATAGAGTATGAAATTATTTTATGAACACAATAAATTATACAAATAGTACTCTTAGTAATTATATATTTACATTTACCATAAACTAAAATTTGTAACTATCATTACTTAAGTAAAGAAGCTTTTCTCACAAAACTTCACTTTTCCAACCCCTAAGTGAAATTATTTTATGAAAAATCATTCTTGAGACAACATTACTAAATTCATGCATATGATGTGAGCTAATGTAAGTATCAAGTGATTTTCAAATAAATAAATGCTTTGTGCTTTTTATAGAATTTTTTAAAATGTAAAACTTAAAAAAAAATGAAATTTTGTGGGGTAGAACCTTAAAATCTGAATCTATAATGACCTATTTCGAGACCCAAATGACCTTAATTATGAAAGAAAACCTTACAAATAGATAGATATTTTTGAGTAGATACAAAACGACTACTTATATGTAAAATTCCAAGTTAAAATGAGCAAGTTATGGCCATCTTAAGTTGGAATTTATGCAATCCAAATTTTATAGCAAATTTGAAGATAGAATTAAAAAGCTTGGGTAAAAATTCTATGAAATACTCATTTTTGGTATTTCTCTTGTTTAGGTGACTGGGGAGATGATTTTTACTATTTGAAAGACTACTTTGATTAGGAATGCTTCACCAAGAAATGGTCGAGTGAGTTTATCCCCTTGTTTTTCATACTCATATTTGTTCTTGTAAATTAGATGCACTAGAGATAAGGAAAGATAAAATGAATGTGCATCATAATATTTGTAATCCCCAAGTTTTTCATAAAGAGAATTAGAAAATAAAGATTTAATGTATCGCGATTGTATATATTTTAGTAATTAAAAGTTGAGTAAATTTAAGTATAATAACTTTTATAAAATCAGTTTAGTAAGAATTGAAGTTTAAAACCATCAATTGAATTATTTTAAGAAAATTGTCAATTTAAAGTGTATTTTATGTTCTTATAGAAAAATTGAATTTTATAAACTAAACTTTGGATTTATAAAAAGTATTGATATAAATTCTCATAAGAAATTATTTAATTAAATAGGAATTTATATAATATAATGTAGCTAAACTTTGTCTTGAAATGAATGACTGATAATTATTATATATTAGAAGTATATTGGACTAAAGTATTGTTTTGATTAAATTAAATGGCAGCAAAAATAATCATTAAGCTCACCATAAGTTCTATCCACACACACACACACATACACAATCACTTTTGAGTTACCACAAAAGTTAAAGTAAATTTTGTTATATACATAATTATCTTGAAAGAGGCAGAAAATTTTGCCTTCATCTTCTCCTTGCCTCCTTCTCTAAACCGATATTTTCACACACACACACTCCTTTCTTAAACTTCAATTTCTTCTCTTTAATCACCAAGGAAAGTAAGTTAAGCATCCATCTTCAAGTTAAAATAAGTCTAAGTAAGTATTTCTTGCTTTGTCTTTGTTATTTGTGTGTTTAAGTCGTTGTAAAATCAGTGTTGTTGGTTAATGGATGATTTAGAATGGTTATGAGCTTTGGATGTTGATATGTGAAGTAGAATGATAAGAAGTGGTTTTAGAACTTTAAAGCTTGAAGTTAATGGTTGGATTGTTAGTTGGTTGTTTGATGTGAATATAGAGATAGGTTAGAAGAAATGAAGGAGTGGATAATGAAATTAAGTCTTGTATAATGATGTATAAGAGTTTTGGACGGAAACAAGACAATTAGAATTGGTTAAAGTGTATAAAAATTGAAAAGTGTAAGTATGTATTCGATGTTGTATGACCACGGCACATGGTGGAGGGCGTAATCATATCTGTTCACGAAATCTAGGCCACCAAGTCAAGAAATTTTGATTTATAATATCAAATTGTAGAACTCAAATCATAACTTAATTTATGAAATCAAACAAAAGAAATCAATCATAATGATGCAATGGATGCAATGATATGCATGTATCTTGTTATTAATTATGGTTCTCTAAGAGTATATTGTGTATAATGTTCCTCATTAGCTGCATTCTTGTTTATGTCATTTGTTAAGGAAATGAAACTTCCTTCTTTAAATAAGTACATATAAGATTTCATTAGATAATACCAAGGTCATACATTCGGTAGAGTCTCTTACATTAAACTTACAAAACATGAAAACCATGCTACTTGACTGACTTAGACCTATCAAAATTACAACTTCTTTCTAAACCGAGGAAGGAAAAACAAGAAACAAGAAGCGAAAGACATAACACACTAAAATCGCCTAAAGACATCACTAAGGCAACTTGGCATCCCTCATTGCCT
Source organism: Combretum micranthum (assembly GCA_024138025.1). Lineage (NCBI taxonomy): Eukaryota > Viridiplantae > Streptophyta > Magnoliopsida > Myrtales > Combretaceae > Combretum > Combretum micranthum. Next base: position 462,811 of record JAMXBD010000561.1, read on the forward strand.
ATTACAAAATTTTTGTTGGACTGTTGTGGGTCATGCTCGCCATCACTACTTTCTTCTCTGCTAAGAGTCTCCCGGGGTAGGGGTCGGAGGATGATCTCCACTAGAAGAACTACCATCATCTCTCCTAACAAATAGGCTCAAATATTCTCTTACTGTCATCCTTCTCCTTCTAGGTTACCAAGTCTGTTTCTCCTGCTCGGACTCCTCTTCTTCTTCTTCTTCTTCTTCTTCCTCGATCCTATCTTCCATCTCTCTATTCTCTTCTCTAATCATCTCCTCTCCAGATTCCTCCCAATTCCTTCAAACATTCTCTTGGGCTTCTCTCATCATGATCTCTTCAAAACTTTCATTCTCTACAGGATTAATGGGTGTTTTTCTTGCCACTCTTGGGTCTTCTCCATATTCATATATGTCTCTCCAAAGACTAGGATCAAACTTGGCTATGGCTATCCAGGATTTGCAGATCTTGATCCAAATCTAGATTGGGTGGTTTTGGTTCGTCGCCTGGATCTTCCTCAATTCTAGCTGGTTAAGGTGTTCTATTCTCTTCTTCATTTACCTAGTTCGGGTCTTCCTCGGGGTCCTCTTCCTCATCACTTTCATCCTCATCATGGTTTTCCTCCACTAGGGCATTCCTTAATTGCACGGCTACATCACTAAGAGGTGGGGCCTGTATCTCTCCAGGTGTTGACAGAAGGTCCAAATATATTCCTTGCCAAAAGAAGTGATTATTCGCATCTGCTTCAAGCTATTCCCTATGGGTCATCACCTCATCGTAGGTGTACACATACAAAGGTCCAATGCTCCTCCATACTGAAAAGTCAGGGTATGAGGGATTATCTTCCTTCTTTAAGATAAAAGTGGCCTCTCTCAACATTGGTTCATTTCCATAATCTACCATGATTCTCTCCACAGCATAGATTGTTTCCAACATTGACCATCTCCTCCTCCTTATTGGGTCATACCTAATTCGATCAACTACCATTTCCCACCTGGTATACATAAGACCTCTTTTCCAGATTACATACATTTCTCTTAAACTCCTAGGTCTCTCGGCCAAAGCGAAGTCTTCACATAAAGTTTTTAGTCTCAACCTGTAGTCCATAAATGTTTCACCAGTCCCTTTTAGAAACGTTCTGGCTCTTTCTCGGGTTTCTCCTAAGGATACCTATACAAAGAAAAGATTTCTAATTAGTTTCAACTTTAACTTCATTCCTACCCTAACATTTATTTATTTCCACATTTTAAGTTTTTAAATTCTATTGTCAAGCTTCACATTTTTGCTGCTCTGATACCAACTTAAACTGTCATGCCCCAAAAAGTACCTAAACATAACAGTCCACCGCATGCTAAACGAGACTTAGGAATCACTACCATAGTCATTCAAAAGTCTTATATTAGATGCAAGACGTTCCCTTGCGACAATAGAATACATATGAAGTTAGAAATAGATAGTTTAACTTAATAGGATAGGTATAAAAATATAAACCATAGATATCTCAGGATCAGTTACAAAATATTTAGGGGCATTTCCACCGCAAAAATAATCAATCCATATATTAGTTTTTAATAACAATCCGAGCATTTAAGGTTTCCTATGAAAGTTTATACAAAGCTAATCACAGACTTCTAAGGGAAACTTTTAACTTCACATTACCTGATTTGGCCAAGTCCGGGGACGCGACTATATGTACGGGAACTGCATCAAAAAGAAGTTATGGGAGTATAAGCTATGCTAGCTTAGTGAGCTTCACTTCCAAAATTAAATATTCAATCCAATAATTAGGCAAACAAGTTATATTAAACAATCATATGAAATATACAAGCAATGAACATATAATACATAAGACTTTTAGAGAGTCCTATGTTGAATGAATTTACGTCTTCCATTTGGGGTTAAGTATTTCAGGCCCATACAACCATAGATTTCAATTTTACTCTCAAACATTTAGTGGTTGTTTCAAGTGCCTACCCACTCGTTAATTATGTAGTTGATCCAAGTGTCTACTCCACTTCCATTTTAATTCAGGCGACCCAGCGCCAATACCCGAGTTTTCAAGCCACTATTATACTTTTTTCCCACAAATGTATAATAACAAATGTAATGTGACCAATATATGTTATGCATGGACAATTTAGTTATATGATCATGGCATATTATTTAAGTGAATTATAGGCGATCATAGAAATTTCAAACACTTCAATTCTATACTAAATTATACACATATTTATAACAATTCCCATTTCAATATTCTTACCATCGATTCAATTAAGCAGAATTCACATGCACATTCCAATTTTACCTTATCCTAGTTTTAATGCCGCTATCATTACATGCACAATCATAAGCATATAATTTAAAGAAAGTGATCTCACTCGGCCATAGACACCGGTCTTTAGTAATAATTCGAGAGAAAAATTTTTCCGATTCAAAGTCACCTAAATGAAAGAAATACCCAAATGAGTATTTCATCTTGTTTAGGTGAAGAAGGAACCAATATCGCCTTCTCGGAAGATTACTTCGACCAGGAGCGATCATCATGGAGTGAGTTAATCCCTTACTAGTTACATTTCCTTATTTGTACTTATAAGTAGTAGCACTAGAAAATAAGGAAAAAGATAAATGAACAAATGTTGTGTGATTTGGATTCATGATTGACTGAATAAAAGTTAAGAATATCGAAAGTGGATTGATGAATAATTTATGTTTTCTTGCAATGATATGATGAATATTGTTTTAATCACCTTTAACTTGAACTCGACAATAATGGGATAACCCTATATTGAAAACGATTCATGCATATCATATTCATGAGTCACATTTATTTTTCACTACTATTCTTCGTGTAGGGGAACAAGGAGTTGTAATGGTGGCTAGTAAGAGCCGGAAAGTCTACATGGGCAAGTAGGAGTCAAAAAGTCTACAGGGTAAATAGGAACCGATAAGTATGCAATTATTTATGGCATATGGGCCAGTAACCACCCAACCCCCGACATGGAGGCTGTCAAATTCATGCTACACATGGTTTCCGGTTAATCGTGTGTATTTTATTTGCTCATGTGATTGATGCATTCTCATATGATTGTTTAAATACTTGTGTGCTTTATAGAAATATTTTGTAGATGGGAGTTATCTCACTAAGCTAGTTTTGGTTATACCCCTATAGCTTTTTGTTACAGTACGATTACTTGTGGTTGGCATCAAGGAGCCCCTTTTGTCAAGTATGAGCCAAAGCTACTAGGAGTTTTTGGAGGAAATTTATATGTATTTAGTTTTGAATGTAGACTTATAAGAAAAATCTCTATAGTAGACTTATGTTATATTTATGTATATTTTGATGATGGCTTAGTTGAACAAGACCATTAGAACAGGGGAATACCCCTAAGAAGTTGTAAGAGACTTTTATTCTAATGAATATTATATGTTTATCTATATAAGTTCTTGCATGCTTTTATTATCTGCTTAAACATAATACCCCTATGAGTCTCCTACTATCTTGAAAGCACGCCTTGCACATGATATCGAGCTCCTGTGTGACTAAGGTTGTCATTCATTGGCTTTAATATTATGAGCAGTGGACTACCACGTTTAGGGTACCCTCCAGGGCGTGACAGTACATCATTCGGCTTTACTCTTAACTGCTGGTATTCGGACCTTAGGTCGATGCGGGAAAACACACTTGCTCCTTACAATTGATCAAAGAGGTGATCAATCCATGTTAATGGGTACTTATTCTTGATTGTAACCTTATTCAACTCCCGGTAATCGATGCACAACCTCATAGACCCATCTTTTTTCTTAACGAACAAAATTAATGCTCCCTATGGCGATACACTTGGGTGAATAAATTTTTTATCCAGAAGCTCTTGTAATTGCTTCTTGAGTTCCTTCAACTCTACCAGTGCCACGTGGTATGGAGTTTTCGATATTGGCTCAGTATTTGGCATCAAGGTAACCTCAAAATCCGTCCAGGTAATTCCTTAGGAAAAACATCAGGAAACTCATTGACTATAGGTATATCCACCACTTTCAGTCCTTCGCTTTCTTCTTTTATAACATTGATTTGTCAGTTGATCTCCTCCTCATTCGTCACTAACTCGAGCGAACTTAATCATTGCCTCCTTACAATCACGGAATCTCCTTTGAACTTAATATCCTTCCCATTCACATCCTTAAAGTTCACCTTCTTCTCCTGACAATCTACCGTAGCTTTAACGCGGGTTAACCAACTCATGCCGAGAATCACTTCATACTTGCTCATCTCTAACACAATCAAGTCACTTATCAAATGGTGTCTGTCATGCCCAGAAGGATACCCTAAACGTAGCAATCCGTCGTACACAATATTAAAGCCTAAGAATGACCACCTCAGTAAGCGAAGGCTTCCATACTATGTACAAAGCGTCTAACACATAAAGGAGACACATCAGAATGATACATTTTATGTTGATACAACTTGAGAACAATGTAAAGGAAATTCAATTTATTATACTCCAGATATAAATCACTATACTTCATATACTAATCGCTATACTTCAAAATACAAATCATTAAACTTCAATTACATTCATCCACAGACTTCCCTACATAAACTATTACAAGACAAATCATAAAACTAGCTGATAACTTCAAACGTTCTTATTCTTTGCCGAAATCCCGGAGTCATTCCCGGCTCCAACCAATTCAATCCCCACTTTGCATTCTTGAGATAACCTGTTCATTTAAACAACTATTGGGGTATAAGCTACACTAGCTTAGTGAGAATTACCTTGGTTCCGTACCATAACAAGCAAGTTATACTCACTCATATGCTATGCATGAACAAACACGTGAGCAAACAATTATGCATGGGTATCCGGAACCCACACACAGAACGGATTTACGCCCTCCGTATCTTGGGTTAGGAATGGTATTGAGTCTACACGACCGCATCTAGTCCTCAAGCCCTCGGTTATTAGCACTCAACTCGGCTAGGCTCATCCAAGGAATGCATCCACATGCGCCTTAGTACCCCTGAATGAACTCTGGCACCGGGCTCATTATCCAAACGAGTCATCACAGACCATACCGATCGACCTGCGTGGGAATAGCATGCTACCAAATGCAATATGTCCGATATGATGCATGATCAATTTAATTTTTGCTTAGGTTAAAATATTTATACGTTCTTTAGAGTGACCAGCCAATATCATACACATAACAGAAATAATATGAACAGTGCAGTTACCCAATCAAATCGTGGTTTCGATATGCTTTAGTATTCATTGGCATACATTTATCACAGCCACATCATATATCCCATCCCCATTCATATCAATTTTCATCTTGTTTCTATAATTCTAATGCAACTAACTACAAGCACAATCGAGGAAACAAAACAAGGAGAAAACTCACTCGACCATTGGATCACCGGTCTTCTAGTAATAATAATTCGGTGGCAGGGAATCGTCAGATTCGGGATCACCTAAAAAAGAAGAAATACTCTAATAAGTATTTCAACTCAAACTAATCCAAACGATTTTATACGAACTATTAAATTCGTAATTCTCGTCCTAAGTAGGAATTCTAACTTAAAACGGCCATAACTTGGTCATTTTGACTCGGAATCTCGCAAATTATATATCGATTTCTATCTACTTCGAAAGATTTATCTAATTCTAATATTATATTCAAGTTTCGAAAACATTTAGGTCTCAAAACAAAGGGATCAAATCTGATCAGTAACGGTTTTCGATTCCGAAAAATAGTTTTGTAAATGTTTGTAATGGTCCTACTATATAAATTAGCTATACATGCAATATGAGTGATTTCCTCACATGAATGACATGAGATGAGCTTAATATATGCATGATCTTGATGATTTTGCTAAAGGGAAATTTTATAACTTTTTATTTTTGCAAGACCATAATAACAGCTACTTATGAAAAATCTAGTTTTCTAACTTTGATCATTTCATTTGTCTTGGATTTATTACTTAAGAAAATATAATTATTTTTGTCAAAATTGGGTCTTCATTATATATATTACTTATGACCTTCATTTCTACATAAAAATTTCCATTTTACACTTTGTATACATGTTTTCAAGCGGGGTTGATTCAAAAATCCGAATTTTATAAAAATTGGTTTTTGAGTGATTTCTTCAAGTAAAAATCATTTGATATTTATAAAATTAGGGCTCAATCATTCATAACCATTAAGGACTTCATTCTTACACAAAAATTTGCATTTTTCACTTTGCAAATATGTTTTCCAATATGATTTACTCAAAAATCCGAATTTTAGAAAATCCACTTTTTGAATGATTTCTTTGGGAAAAACTTGTTTAATGCATTAAAATTTAAGGCTTTACTATATCAATTACTTAAGGACTTCATTTAATACATAAAACATTCATTTTGAGCTTGAATACTAGGTGTTCTTATAGCCTTCTTTCAAAATTACGAATTTCACAAATTGACTACTAAGTCAAAATTTTCCATCTTGATTCTACTTTTTGTTTTACACATTACTCATGTCTAAACTCATTTCTCTTGTAAAAATCACCACTTAATGATACTTATTACCTATACCCTTCATTTTTCACATAAAGCATGAGTTTTTGAGTTGATATGTGGGTTTTCAAAATTAGTCTTGGTTGGGATCCGAATTTATAAAATTTATTTTTGGACATTCCTTTTGATAAAATCTATCTAAACTTATGAAAATCCATTCCTTACATGTCCTATCCTAAGAGCCTTTTATTTCTTAAATAAAAACTTCATTTTTGAGTTGGAAAACATGTTTTTAAAATATGCCTTGGCCAAAATCCGAAAATAAGATTTTTATTTTGAAAAATCGCATTAGATTCTTGTAAAAAGAAGTCTTGATGATATACATATATTAAGCCTTCATTTTCTTAAGTAAAAATTACATTTTGACACTTGGAAAGTGGTTTTTAAATATGGGTCTTGCCAAAATACGAATTCCACTACTTTTGTTCAAGTTCAAATCTAAGATCTACACATAATATGAACATAGATCTAGATGAAACCCATGATAATGAACTTTAAACTCATAGATCTAAACTTTACTTATCAAAATCATTCATTTATGTTGTCTATACCCTAATCCCTTCATTTTAAATGAAAAATACACATTTTGAAGTTGAAAAACAACATTTTTAAATATGGTTTCATTTTCATCCGAATTTTCAGAAATAATTTTTGATGAAAATAAAATAGATCTTGAGTTTTCTAAAACATTCCTACTATCATCATGCCACTACAAGTCATCCATGAACATAAAACAAAGTCTAATGCATGTATGAACCTAAAACAACTAGATCTAGTCTTCTAAACTAGTTTTGAATGCATTAACACATGTGAATGAGAAATATATGCACAAATCATAAGTAATAACAAGAATAATAACTTAAATAGCAAGATCTATGGCATAACCAAAAATCAAAGCTACAAAAAGTTAGATCTACAATATACATCAACTTTAAACAAGAAAATAATTGTAATACAAGATAATAAAAGTGGAGAAAATGAGTGTTTCATTTTTGGCATCATCATCCTAAGCTTTTAAGCTTATGGAAGGTCATTTGATGCATGAAACTTCCATTACACTTTACCTATATCACCTATGAAGCTTTGGGAAGAAGATTTGCTTAGAAATCTTTAAAAATATGTGTGGGAGGCTCAAGAATGGAATGGGGGCAGCTTGTTCTTTGAAGAAACAAGAACAAAAAGAAGAAAGAAAGAGAGGAAAATGAGAGAGAAAAAGGCTAAGGAATGAAAGAGGGAAAGTGAGTAAATGAAGGAGAGAGAGAAAATGAGTGTATTAAATGAATGAAAGAAGAGAAAAAAAATAAAACAAGGCAGCCAAGGGAGGGGGCTACTGCACGTGAACCATAGGGGGGAGAGAGAGAGAAATTTTATTGAAATTTGACTTGAATTTGAATTGTATAATAGATGTGTAATGTAGTTTTCTTAAGAAGGAGTGGAAAATAATTATTTTAGTCAAATTAGGATTAAATAAAAAGACAATGGCAGCAAAGAAGGTTAAAAATTCTGCCAAGGAGTGTGGAATAATGTGTAGAAAGATTGAAGTGAAAAGGAAGTGATATGTGTAAGGTGTACTTGAAGGTATGGGTTGTAAAAGTACTTTCTCAACAAAATAAAATAAAATTAGAAACTTTATCCAAAATATTTGTAGCAGATTTTTCATAATTAAAATTAAATAATTATTTGAATTATTTTAGTATTTTAACAAATATGTTACCGGTATGATCAAAATACGCGAATATGGGCTATAAATGATATTTTTTATAACCCGAAAAATTCTAAAAAAATTATTTTATGAAAATAAAAATATTTTTAAAATATTTTCCAATTAGTAAATTAATTTATTTTATTTTTAGTATCGGGCCTTAAATAGAATCTGATCCTGTATAAGCCCAAAACTAACTAAATTTTAGAAAAACAAAATTTTCTATAATATATAAAATATTTATCTAAAAATATAAGACTTTATAAGAATAATAAAATTATGTAATGAAATAAAAGTGAATAGTGCAAAAGACTAATCAAGTACCGGTAATAATGGAAATACGACAAAAAGGTTATAACTGTAACTTTTATAACCTGAAAATTTATATAACTGATATATTTGGAAATCTTATGAAATTACGAGTCTAACGGTACTATTGGTATATTTTTGATATCTCGAGCCCCGGGACACGCTTTTCGAAGTCTGTATCCGAATGGGTTCGAAATAGGTCAAAAATTTACCAATCTGATATTTTTAAACAAACTTATTTTACTATGAGCTATTCTACATATTTAAACTATATCTCGGCCTCTAGGGTTAGGGGCGTTAGATTGCCGGACTTAGACTATTGTATTCCACTTAGGGTTTCTGGATGATTTTCCGGTTTAGGTCTTTACTAATTTGGAAACTGATCTTTTTTTTTTTAATTTATACAACGTATTTACTTTGAGAAATTTATTTCACATTTCATTTTTGTAAGTATTTAATATCTTTTAACGTTTTCGGAATTTTTGAATTGGGTTTCATTTTCTTAGGTTAATCATTATTTACTTTTTAATAACTTGTTTTTGGGCTTTATATTACCTAATTTTATAAGCCGGAGCTAAATATGGAATTTTTCGTACATCGTGGTTTTGAATTTGAAGACCACTGAGTTCTTATTTTATTTTTAAGAATTTTCATTTTCTCATGATTAAGAAATTTTTGGATTCGTTCGTGATTTAGGACTTGTCAAAATTCGGTTTTAATTTGGAGCGATTTTTAGGATTTATTTTCGAAGTTCATCTTAGAATTATTTACTGAAATTTTCCGGGGCTTACAGTATCCTTGGATCTCTAAGGGACATTCCTTCAATATCTCTCAGGTGGTTACAACACTACCCGTGGTTGTCTTTATCTTGAAGCTGGTAACGATGGTAACTATGGGTAAACCGGTCTTCTTAGCAAGGTTAGGGGTGATAAACAAATGGGTGGCTCGGGTATCAAACAAGGCATAAGCAGTTTCACTAGCTACTCGTATATTTCATGCATTCAATACGCACTAGTTACTAATCATACTACACTTATCTAACTATTCTAAAGCTTTAGGCTATAGTGATATAGGGATTCCATTATTATAGATTCAATAACGTAAAAAGATGCTATAAACAAACAAAACAACAGCTTAGGGTTAAAGCTAACTTGCAACTAGCCCATGGTCATAACCTTCGTCTCCCTCCATGGAAGCAAACCCACATCCTTCTTCCTCATCGTCAGCCTCTTTGTACATCCATTGACCTTCCAAGTTATAAATCCTCATCCCATGCATCGATGTGCCAGAGCGGTTCTCGTTCCCATTATCGTAGTTACAAAGGCAGACCCTCCTGAAGGGTTGGACGGCTTCACTAGAGCATTTTTCTTCTTCGGCCATTCATTTGCAAGGTGCCTTAACTGCTTACACACATAGCAAACACTGGTATTCTTCTTAGGACACTCCAGGATTTTATGATTCGAGCTTTCGTAAAAATAACACTTGTTTTGTAATTGCGGGCAAGACTTCGGATAATGCTTGCCTTGATATTTCCAGCATGTGATATCCACCTTGGTCACTTCCTTCTAATTACTTCCACTTCCTTTGAAACTTCCAAATGTCTTAAACCTCTTATTCTTGAATCCAGAACTCGATCCTTCATAGTGTTTCCTTCCAAACACAAATGCTTTCCTCTCTAGAGCTTTTGTCTTCATCTTTTTGGCTCCTTCAATTATCCAAGCCTTTTCCACTAGCTCTCTAAAGCTTCTGATATCAAACTCCATCAAACGAATCCTTAGCTCCTCATCTAGTCCACTTAAGACAACTTGTCTTTTTAACTCATCGCTATACTTATAAGATTCAGGAGCATATTGTAACAAGCGACTGAACTCGGTTTCATACTGCTCGATGATTCTCCCCCTTTGAGAAATATGCAGGAAGTTAGCACTGTACTGAACTCTGGGACTCCCTGGAAAATAGTTCTCCAATAACTCTTCTTGAAACATATCCTAAGTAAGTGGAGCCAGCAATTCTCACTTCTTTGATTCCTACCATACTTTGGCATTAAATCTCAGCAGGAATATCCCAAAATTGACTCTTAAATGGTGGGGCACTTCATAAGCGTCAAACGATCTCTCAACTTAGGCCAACCAGTCTTTAGCCTCATCTGGTTCAGAAGGCTCCATCAAAGTAGCAGTTACTTTTGATGAAGTTGGGGAGCATGTTTCGGTATGATCTCAATGGTGGCGACGGTGGAAATGGCGTGGCATGCAACTGTTGGCCAGGTGCTTCCACCGTGGCCAGGTACAAAAACAAAGCATGAGCATATTATTGCTTCTTTAACTCTCATGAGTCTAAAAAACATACACTAAGCTCATGCTAAGTTATATGAACATGATGAGTATATGTATGAAGTTTTACCTAACGTTATGTGTATGTTGAAGAGGAAAGGAAGTGTTTGTAGTAATATGTGGGAAATGGTTTTATGAAAAAAAAAAAAGGGGGGGGGGGGGGGGGGGGGGGGGGGGGGGGGGGGGGGGGGGGGGGGGGGGGGGGGGGGGGGGGGGGGGGGGGGGGGGGGGGGGGGGGGGGGGGTAGAGTTTTAATATGGAAATGAGTTATGTGAAAGAATGAAAGAGTGAGAGGGTATTTATAGAATTTTAGAGTGAAAATTAAATGTAATTAAATAAAATGAAAAAGAAAATAAATGGGATGATGCATGGGGAGGGTAGTGCCGGTTTTGCCTTAGAGAGGGGAGGAAATTGATTATTTTTGTTATTTTGTAATAAAAAGAAGTAATATGTAAAGTGTGATGTGATTAAAATTGTATGGAGAAGATAAATTATAAGGTATAGGTATGGTAGAGTGTAAGAATAGGTTATAAGAAAAAGTAGAGATAGTGAAATAGTAATAAATAGTAAAAATAGTACTATGAATAGTAGACTAGACATTTAAAATACCGATAGTAAAGAAAATACGCGTAAATTGCCTATATCTGATATTTTTAGTTACCAAAAATCTCTAAAACTTTGAAAACATTATATTTTTACAAGTCTAATGGTATTGTCGGAATATTTTCACCGTTAGGTGTACCGAAGCACGAATTTCGAAAACTGATCTCATTCGGATAGAAAACACACTGAAAATTAACTAATCTGATATATTTAAGCTTTCTTATACTATTACGAACCATTATCCATAATTATCTCAATTTCGTTGTTTAGTATTTAAGAATACGGGATTACCGAATCTAGATTCACTAGATTATACATACAACTAGGTTAATTTTAGGATTCCGGTTTGACTTCCGATTCTTAGGGTTTACTATATATATACCGAAAAATCTTGGGGCTTACAAAGACAAATTGGGTCATTAAGTAGTTAGATACTTATTAACATGTTTGGGTCATTAAGTGGTTAGATACTTATTAACATGTTCATATTTTGCGATTTAAGATCAACGACAAAAAGTTGCTTGTTAGTGAGCATTCTAGGTATATGAATACCATGTTTACAATTTAGGCTTGTTTAAAATAGGAAACTGAAATGACCTAATTAATACCTAACTTATTAAAATGATTTGTTATTTGTACTTGGTTGTGATTAGTAGATTAAAAGTACAAGAGATACTAATGCAACATCCCACTGATCCTTCTATAGCATTATACTTTAGTGAAATTGCATTTGGAAATAATCTCAATATGATTAGCAGAATGGAAGTACCAACTTTTCTTTTTCTACATAGTAACATGACTTTTGGTTTGATAATATTCAGAATATGGTAACTTGTTACTATCAAGGATATTACCAACTTTTAAACCTACTCGGTAATACAACTTAATTATTTTGGTAACTTTATCTCGATGCAGTAATTTCTTATTTTCTAGAATATCACCAACTTTTGAATAGTTTAGATAATATGGCTTCTATTTTGGTAATATTATTTCATTTTGGTAACGCATTATTATTCTAGGATATTATCATTTGTTTAATTGCTTTAGTACAAATGTTATATTTTTGGTAATGTGGCTTTATTGTAGTACCAAGGATATTATCAACTGTTTAATTGGAAATAATTTTCAGTTTCAAACACTTACGAAAATTAATTACTTATTTAAGATCAATATGAAAATAATTACCAATATGCAGTTGCTTAATCACGATTTAAAAACAAAATATACAAAAATCACAATACCGTACCTATATCGCAAAAGGAAGAAGCAATAAACATATTATTTTCGTATGTATATTGTGATTGGTAATCGCATATACATGCTATATTGCGATTCTTTTAGGCGATATACCTATATCGCTTTTTACACACGCAATATAGCGACGATAGTGAAACATTATATCACCTATATATATCGCGATTCACATATAAAAAAAAATGTCATGTTTATCCAACGCGATTTTAGAATGATATATTAGTAATTGATTTGATTCAACTTGCATATTGATAATTATTTTATATAGAAGCAGTATACATGTTAGGAACTCATTTAATTGATATGGTACAATTGTTATATTTGTGGTAACATGACTGATTTAGCCGGTCAAGTTATAGCTTCGAGTTGGCAAATGATGGCTTATTCTAATAATTTTCCCACCTACTTGTAATCACATAGGTTTTTCTCTCACTGTAATACTAATGTCTAAACAGGAATTGCAACATATGCTTACTATAACTTTAAAATATATATATACACACACAAACACATATGCCCCCTTGAGATTCAAAGATCCATTTACGTTTAATGATGCCTCAATACCTTTGATCAATTTATTCACAGCTCCTTTAATTCACTTTCTTTTTTATGATGAAGACCAAATAATATTCACATGAGAATATATAGCAACTAATCAACACAAAAGGACAACTAAATATTTCTTAAAACAAAAGATTTCAATGAAATATATAATATCATTATCCTTTCAGTTTCATAACCACTGGTTCCTCTTCGTTATGTTAATCATCAGAGAGTTCAGTTTCTAACAACACCGCAAACACTTACAAACAGAATAATATCAAAGAAAAGGAGAAAGAAAGATAATAAGAAAAGATGCTTAATTACCAGAAATAGAAAGAATACCATGTTCTTGCGTATCTGGTTTTCATATCCACAAGATCATGGAAAGCATTTCATCCTCTGCATAATGACAGAGGCATTAATCAACCAATCTAGAAGGTTATACAGATACCAGGCAACATCCTCTTGAAGTTCACTTAAGGGAGTATTATTTACCTGTCTCTCAATCTCAATAGCTGAAGCACTAAGTCTCCGCCTCAAAACCGATTTCTCCTCTTCGCATGTCTCAAACTTGGTATCTGTACATACAAATGATCACATCAAATGTCAGAAAAGTCAGCTTTCAGCGTAGCTTCTGTTTGTTATCATTGGAGAATCATGGAATGAGCAAGCTAAGCAATTATTAGCATTACAAATATCTAACTTTTATAACAACCCAGTGAAAAATGAGCCCAGAAGACTACTAGTATTGAAATTATTTGCAGTGGGATATGACCAGTGCGGTTGAAATTATTTCCCCGTTTTGGGGACAACACAAGGAGATTTCAGCTATTGTCTGGTTATTGCCCAGTGGAACCTTCTAAGGATAGTCATCACGTAATCAATTCTTCGTTTGCATACATCATAGAAAGTATTGACTGGTTGAGAAAAAGCATAACTTTTGTTTCTGAAAATTTTGATCATTTTACTTGTTCCATACATGAAAAAGAACACCTGATTAGCTCTCCTTTTGGGTAAGTAAACTTGATTAATACTTAGTTGGCCTTAAAATAGAACCCATAAATTTCTCAAAAGCGAGATAAATCGACCAAACAATCATTTTTTAACTTCATCATTAGTATTTACTCTTAGGTTTCCATATCATCAGCATGAAATTTTCAAACATTAAGATCATATTAGCAGAACGAGTTGAAATCCAATCGATTGAGAAAGCATCGATCAATATGCCCATCTATCTCAAGAAATTCATGACTGTTTCAACTAAATGGTCGAGTTGAGGATGCATTACTATTCCATTATCTAAATACAAATGACAGTAAATCTATAGGAGGAGCTTCATTGTAAATGGAAAAGCAATTTTATCTTTGATCCATAATCCAGTTTCCCCTAGAATGCCAAGAGTATGTTTCCCACCAAAAGCATGTCCACATAGGTAGTGGTCATAGCCAAAAATTCTCAATACATCAGGCACTTTGTATCTTTCTAAGGAGCGACTCAATTAAATTGCATGTATAACAGATACGACAAAATAAAAGGTAACCAATTACTGAATGAGAAGAAACGTAATCTTACCATAGTAGTATGACGAATGGATGGTGATGCGTTCAGTTGGCTGCAAGTACAAAAGAAGAAAGAAAGTCATGAGTGCTTGACTGATGATCTCTAGTAGAACATGATAATGAAGAGCTTATCCATGAAAACAGATTTTGTCAGGCTAGTGAAAATGCATCGCCTCTTTGTCTTATGACAGATAAAGGAATAAAAAAGCTTCACTTTTTTCCTTCTATTGCTATATGCGGATGCTCAAAGGTGTTGCATGTACTTTAGTAGTAATAGAAGATCAAAGCAAGAGGAACATATAAGAGGAAAAGAGTATATAGATTGTATCGAATGCATCATGCTTGCAGCTATTCAATGCAAGATGGAAAGTCATTTAACGATTTGTTTGCTTATCGTCGTTGTAAGGTAAGCATAAAACTGGGAGTTGGAATCCTTTGCATGTTTTCTAAGCATTTGACATAATGTGTCCATTAATAAAAGAAGATGCAATAAACTTATGTGAAATCCAGCAAAGAAACAGCATTTCTATCTCTAGTAACAATCAATGTCACCTCTTCAAATTGTATTATCCTAAAGGCAGGCAGGTGAAACTTTTCAAGTGATTCCACCAAATGTCTTTCACCTTAGATTGGCAGCGACGTTGAAAACTCTAGGGGAAAAGAGAGAAAACACAAGCCACAAAACACCTTCATCAGATAGTCAAAACTATGAATGTCCCACCAATGATTTTGGGTGCTTGTAAAATCAAATTGTTGATAGTCTCATACAACCATCCAGGAGCAAACATAGTGGCAAAGCATCTTCCTTCTTCAGCATGACAATTGCAGCATTTCTTTTCCATTGTCCATCACCATATACATATATGCTCCTGTAGATATCATACTTCCTATCATTTGCAACAATAGCTGAAAGCATAGGATAGTTTTCCTTCAATGGATAGTGAATGGAAGTTTCATCAAGAACATCAACAGAAGACTTGTTCTTTTCACTCCCAAAGGGATACACCTAAAGGCCCAACACAACTCATGACAACATATATGCATGAGACTTTGGATTTGAATCCCACCAAGGATGTTTTTGTACAATTCAACTTCCATGTTTATTAGCCACCTATCAAGCCCGTTAAGGAATGTAAATTATTATAATTAATGATGTGTTAAGTATGTGTTAGGTAAGTAGGTAGACAGAAACATCATTTTATATATATATTCATTTTGTACATGACAAATATGAAAACAATATATTCTATTTCTTCATATTAAATTACATGGTATCATAGCTCTAGGGAATTTTTGAAAATTAGGGATTAGGCAATATTTCATAAACCCTAGCTATCCCAGTGTGTAGCATTTGGTTCATACACACCCCAGAGAGTGTGTATATTTTTCATCACCACCATCCTAGGAGGAAAGATTGGCCGCCGACTTGAAGCTCCAACCAGGCCCAACAGTCGTCCAACCCCCGTGTGAGTTACACGCGCCACCTCAAGGCACGTAGAAGAGAGTGGAGAGTATTTCCACCTCCTGGATGCTTTGACACACTCTTGGTAAGGCCTTTCTTGCATTATTTGAGGTTATTTCGATCATATCAAGCATCTTGGAATCGTGTTTGTGGATTTTTTCTTGGTCTCTGGAATCTCGGCTTACTGTTTTTGTTGTTGAATGATATTGTTGACTGTATCTTCCTTTTTGGTTATGGACTGAGGTTGCTGGTTGTGGGTTTGTTGAGTATACTATATAAAGTTTGTGTCTTGAGGATTTAGAGAAGGATAGTAGGAGCTTTTTCTTAAGATGACAAAAAATAAATCACAAATTATTGATATTACTCCTGTAAGTGCTAAGATTACTGAACATAAATTCAATAAAAATAATTTTGTTGCCTAGAGTAAAACGATACAAATATATTTGTGTTGTATTGAGAAGGAAGATCACTTTACTGATAATCCACCAAAGATGATACTAGACAGCAGTGGCTACGTAATGATGCTAAAATATTTTTTCAAATTGGGAATTCTATTAAGATTGATATCATTAATTTGATTGATCACTGCGAGTATGTGAAAGACTTGATGGATTATTTGGAATTTTTTGTACTCTGGAAGAGGGAATATCTCATGTATCTATGATGTGTGTAAGAGTTTTTATCGTGCTGAGCAACAAGATCAATCTTTAACTGCTTATCTTATGAATTTTAAGAAGATATATGAAGAACTTAATGTGCTATTATCATTTAGTACTGATGTGAAAGTACAGCAAACACAATGGGAACATATAGCGATAATGAGTTTTTCAACTGGTCTTTGCCCTGAATATGATGCTGTAAATTCTCAACTTCTCTCTAGTCCTGAGATATCGTCTCTACAAGATACTTTTACCAGAATAATTCGCACAGAGAAACATATTTCGGTTACTCCATCTCATCCTGGGAGTGCTTTTGTTAGTCAGAATGTAGCTCACTTTTCTACTAGCAAAAAAAGGGGAGAGAGTTCCCATGGTCAAGATATAACGGGAGTGATATGTTATTATTGTCAAAAGCCTAGCCATACTAAGCGTAGTTGTAAGAAATTACAGAACCGTAATAAGAGGAAATAGTTAACACATATTGCTCATATTGACTCAACTCATAGTTCTCCCTCTGAGAAGATGATCATTATATTTGCAGATGAGTTTGCAAAATTTACAAAGTATCAAGAGGCATTAAAGACTTCATCTCATCATACGTCTGCTATCGCCGAATTAGGTAAAGAAACTACGTGTCTTCTTTCCTCATCTTCTAAATGGGTCATTGACTCTAATGCCACAGATCATATGACAGGTAATCCTGATCTCTTCAATACCTACCAGTCATATTCATCCTCTGTAAATGTCACTCTAGCAGATGATTTTAAGTCATATGTTCTTGGTTCAGGAACCATCAATCCTACACCATCACTTTCTTTGTCTTCTGTGTTGAGTTTGCCAAAATTTTCTTTTATCTTACTATCTGTAAGTAAACTCACTCGCATAATGAATTGTTGTATCTCATTCTTTCCTTATCATTATCTGTTTCAGGATCTTATGATGAAGAAGATTATTAGTAGAGGACATGAATCGGGAGACCTTTATATTCTTGATATACAAGTGCCAAGATCTATTGCATGTTTTAGTATCTTGACACCTTTTGAAGCACATTGCCGACTGGGCCATCCCTCTCTATCTATGTTGAAGACCATCTATCCTCAGTTTAATAAATTCTCTAGTTTAAATTGTGAGTCCTATCAATTTGCCAAGCATCACTGTCTATCCACTAATCCAAGAATCAATAAACGAGCCAGTTTTCCTTTTGAATTAGTCCATTCCGATGTATGGGGTCCTTGTCCTGTTATGTCTAAGACTGGTTTTTGCTATTTTATTACTTTTGCGGATGATTATTCTCATATGACTTGGTTTTACCTTATGAAAAATCGTTCTGAGGTTTTTTCTCATTTTACTGCCTTTTGTGCTGAAATTAAAACACAATTCAATGTCTCTATACATAAACTAAGAAGTGATAATACTAAAGAACATTTTTCTCACTCTTTCCAATCATATATGATTCAAAATGGCATTATTCATCAGTCATCATGTGGTGACTCACCTTCTCGAATAGGGTAGCTAAAAGAAAAAATAGACATCTTCTTGAAACGACACGAGCCCTTCTATTCCAAATGAATGTTCCTAAACATTTTTGGGCTGATGCAGTTTCTACTGCTTGTTTCTTGATTAATTGCTTACCTTCATCTGTCAATAAAGGAGAAACTCCTTATAAAGTGTTGTTTCCTGCAAAACCATTGTTTCTTATTGAACCTAAGATATTTGGTAGTACTTGTTTTGTTCATGATGTTCATCCTCAGGTTACCAAATTAGATCCTAAATCTCTTAAATATGTCTTCTTGGGATATTCTTAGGTTTAGAAAGGATATCGGTGTTACAGTTCCCATCTTGATAGATATTTGGTGTTAGCAGATGTTACATTTGTAGAGAACTCTCCATTTTTTCCCTCACTTGAAAAGTTAACAAAAGATGAGAGTGACGATATGTTGGTTTATCATATTATATATCAATCTCCAGGTGCACAGATAACTCCATCAATGCCGCTACCTACCCCACCGCTACCTCCACCAAGGCCTCCTATCCGATATATGTATTCCAGACGCCATTCCTTGCCTGCTTCATGTCTTAAACCATCCTCTTCTTCCATAGATCCTACTCCAAGTGATCTTGATCTTCCGATCGCACTTCAAAAAGGTAAACGTCAATGTACCGATCCTATTTCTTCCTTTGTTTCATCTAATCACTTGTCATCATCATCATCTTCATTTATTGCATCACTCGATACTGTGGCAATTCTTAAAACACTTCATAGTACCCTCTCTCATTTTGGCTAGCGTGATGCTATGATTGAAGAAATAAATGCTTTAGATGCTAATTGTACTTAGGACCTAGTGGAATTACCTATAAGAAAGAAGGCGATTAGATGTAAGTGGGTGTTTGCTATTAAAATGAATCCAGATGGATCAGTTGCTCGGTTGAAAGCCCGTCCTATAGCTAAAGGATATGCTCAAACTTACAGGGTAGATTACTCAGACACATTTTCTCCCATGGCTAAGTTAATTACTGTATGGTTATCTATATCCTTAGCAGCTACTCATCATTGGCCTTTGTATCAACTGGATATCAAAAATGCATTCTTACATGGTAATTTACAAGAGAAAGTATATATGGAGCAACCACCTGGGTTTATTGCTCAGGGGGTATCGGGAAAAGTTTGTTGTATTCAAAAGTCATTATATGGTTTAAAGCAGAGTCCTTGAGCTTAGTTTGGGAAATTCAATCGGGCAATAGAAGATTTTGGCTTACAGAAGAGCAAGTCAGATCACTCTGTATTCTTTAAACATACGAACTCTGGTATGATTCTTCTTGTCATATATGTTGACGATATTATTATTACAGGAAGTGATAGTTCAGGGATCTCCTCTCTCAAGTCATTCCTGCAAACTTAGTTTCAAATAAAGAACTTGAGAATGCTAAAATATTTCTTGGGTATTGAGTTAACAAGGAGCAAGAAGGGCATTTTTCTGTCTCAAAGAAAGTATATGCTTGACTTATTAATAGAGAGGGGAAAATTAGGAGCCAAGCCATGCAACACTCCTATGGTTTACAAAAGAGGGTAAGTTACTCAAGGATCCTAAGAGATATAAGCGTTTGGTTGGGAAGTTAAATTACCTCACTGTGACCCCTCCTGATATTGCTTATCTGGTTAGTATTGTAAGTCAATTTATGTCCTCTCCTGCAGTGCATCATTGGGCAGCTTTAGAACAAATTATGTGTTATCTAAAGGGTGCTCCAGGACTTAGATTAGTGTATGGAGATAATGGACATAATCGTATCGAGTGTTTCTCAAATACTGATTGGGCAGGATCTAAAATAGATAGAAGGTCCACTACTGGATATTGTGTTTTCGTTAGAGGTAATCTAATTTCTTGGAGAAGAAAGAAACAACACACAGTATCTCGCTCGAGTGCGGAAGCAGAATACAGAGCTATGGCATAATCAGTGTGTGAAATAATATGGATTTATCAGCTTTTGATTGAACTTGGTCTAGAGGTACTAGTGCCTACTCAGTTATGGTGTGATAATCAGGCTGCTCTTCATATTGCATCTAACTTCGTATTCCATGAACGAACCAACCATATTGAAATTGACTGTCATTTCATCCGTGAAAAGATACAATAGAAACTGATCTCTACAGGGCATATCAGACTGAAGCACAGTTGGCAAATATTTTTACTAAAACTTTGAATGGGGCTAGAATCAATGATATTTGTAGCAAGTTAGGCATGATTAATATCTATGCTCCAACTTGAAGGGAAGTGTTAAGAAATGTAAATTATTGTAATTAATGATGTGTTAGGTAGATAAGTAGATAGAAACATCGCTTTATATATATATTCATTTTGTACATGACAAATATGATAACAATATATTCTATTTCTTCATATTAAATTACAAAGCCCAATGCCATAGCAAGTTTACACAAGTGCTCAACATGCATTTGAGTATGTTCAATAATAGGAACATTCCCAGTTACCCTCTTTTCCTCCCTGGTAATCGTCAACTTGACATCAGAATCAAAATCACAATGGAACAGTGAAGACATGCATTTTATTGTAAATAGTTTCATTCATCTCATATACTTTGTACACATGTTATTTTGACATGTCCTTAGCATAGGTATAAATGCGTGTTAGTTAGTAGCTTGTAACTAATTGAGATCATTTTCTTTAATCAATTTACTCTGTTCTTCCTCCTCTCTCATCTTCTCTCATTCCTGCTATGCTAGATTGAGATATCCATGGTGGATTCTTGATGGGCTTTTCCACATGGTACCAGAGCATTCCAGATAACATCCTTCCAAGATCTCGGTTTGAATTTGTTGATTTTAGCTGAAATGAAGATTGTGAACAACCAAAATGTAGGCTTCAAGTTGAACAAGTGAATTAAGATCTACTATATCTTTCTAATTCCGATACGCCTAGCATGGCTGTTGGTAATACAATGTATAATGGAAGTAATTTCTTGAGTTGGAGTCGATTGATACGTGTGGGATTGGTTGTGAAACTTAAGCTAGGGTTCATTAATGGTTCCATTGCTAAACCAGCAAAAAAATTCACTTAACTTAATTAGGTAGAGCAGATGTGATGATATGGTTAGACGTTGGATAATTAGTTCAATGCTAAG
The DNA here is from genome assembly GCA_024138025.1 of Combretum micranthum. Classification (NCBI taxonomy): domain Eukaryota; kingdom Viridiplantae; phylum Streptophyta; class Magnoliopsida; order Myrtales; family Combretaceae; genus Combretum; species Combretum micranthum. Next base: position 484,424 of record JAMXBD010000561.1, read on the forward strand.
TGAAGTGTCTCAAAAATTCCTTTAAGCTTCATCGGCATAGACCTTATCAAATGAAGTGCCAAAACAATATGGACAAAGCAATGGTCCACTTATTTTCCAAATCCAATATGAAACGAATAATTTGAGGAAAGGAAATCAACAAGTTGGAACCTATTATAATAAAGTAAAAAGATTTTCGGATGAACTGACAGCTTTACATAGTTATTCAACTTGTGAGTGTGGTAAAGTGGATTATTCTTCTTGTGCTTTAAACGAACGTATTGTAGAATTTAAGTCTTAAGCTCGGCTGATGCAATTTTTTATGGGCCTTAATGAGTGTTTTAAATTGATGAGAAATCACATGTTGTCGATGGATCACCGACTATTAATATAGCCCTTTATCTAATTTAGCAGGCTGAGAAGCAAAAATAGATTACAACGGGGACAAGGGAACTAGATATTTTTGCCTTTGCTTCAAGTACGATTGACTTGAGTAAAAGTTATGATAAAATGAAGCAGAAGGCTTTTAGCAGTAGGAGATTGTTATGTAAACATTGTAAGCCAGAGGGTCACACTATTGATTCTTGTTTCCAATTGATAAGATATCCCAATTGGTATATAGAGAAGCATATAGGGAAAGGGAAGTATATAGGTAAAGGGAAGCAGAGAATTGCAACTGTTGCTTGTAGGAACATTATCTAACAAATCCACTTGCTTTGAATGATTCTGAAAATTCTCAGGCTACTACTTTAGATGCAGGATATGCTCATGAGGTTTGAGAGTTACTACGTTTGGTGAAGACTAAGGATGAAGACTTGGCAGCTGTGAATGCAATACATTTTGCAGGTCACTCTCTCTCATGGTTTGAGTCTTTAACTAAGAATGTTGGTAATTGGATCATTGACAGCAATGCCACTGATCACATAACATCCTTTAAAACAATTTTTTTTACCTTATACCCCTTAAAAAAACCCTATATCAGTTAGACTACCTGATGGACATATACAGTTAGCACATTTGTATGGATCGGTCACATCATATGATCATTTTATCTTGCACAATGTCCTTTATGTTCCATCCTTTGCTTACAACCTTCTAATAGTCACACGTTCCCTCAAAGATAATAATCTTATTGCTTATATTGATCGTTCCTTATTTCGTTTTCAGGACTTGAACACTAAAAGCCCATTACATAAGCCAAATCAATACACAGCTTTTACATACTAGACAGGAAAGCACCAAAGGACCATGATTTGATTTAGTTGTCTGCTATGTCTCTTCCTACCTTCATCTACTTGTAATAAAATGCTGTCCTTGCATTTGCTTCATGCAATGCTAGGGCATACTTCTCTTTCTAAATTGAGTCTTGTTCTGATGTTAGTTTACATGGAGTCAAGACTTTGGTTTATGACACTTGTAATTGGGCCAAAGTTCATAAATTGCCTTTTAGTTGTAGTCATCACCATGCTGGTGAAAAGTTTCATTTGTTACATATAGACATTTAGGGTTCCTATAGAATAAAGTCCATTAATGAAGCTCGTTCCTTCCTCACAATTCTTGATGATTATACTCGTTCTACTTGGACATTTCATAATTCCTACTGTTCCTTTGAAGTTCATTTGTCACGTTGCAAATCATTTTGCTTGTGTACCTAAGGTCGTTCAATCAAATAACAGAGTTGAATTTCTTTCTCATTCTTGTCAATCTATTTTTGACTCTCTTAACATTGTGGTTCAGTGCATGATTGTTTATACTCTTCAACAACTTGGTCGAGCTAAAAGGAAATATAGGTATTTACTTAATATGGCAAGAGCTTTGATGATTCATGCTAACTTGCCTATATCATTTTAGGGAGAATGCATATTGGCGGCTACTTATCTTACCAATAAGATGCCTTTTCATTTTTGGTTTAGAAGTCTCCTTATAAATTTTTATTTAGAGTTAAGCCTTGTCTTGATCATCTATGGGTTGTTAGATGCTTGTGCTATGCAAGAGCTCGCCCCACAACCGATAAGTTTGCTAATAAAGGAGTTAAGTGTTTTTTCAGGGTATACTTCGATCAGAAAGGATACAAATTATATGATTTAGATCATCATTGTGTTCTAACTAGTAGAGATGTTTCTTGTGAAGAATTTTTTCCCTTTCGAGAGGATTCTTCTTGTATTTCTACTGATATGAGTCCCACTTCTCCTTTTCCAGTGCCATGGTCATCGGACGTGGGTTTCTTTGTTTCTGAGTCACCAAATAATGTTCATGAGTCTTCAAACACTAATTTTGAGTCCACACACACTATTCCTCAGTCTTCAAACACTATTCTTGAGTCATCATCTTTTGTTCCTCAATCCTCAAACATTGTTGCTGATTCATCTTTGCACAAGTCAACACGAATCAAACATTCTCCTCGCTAGCTTACTAACTATGCATCATATCTTTGTATTGATTTAGCTGATAAATCTACTATTGTTTCCTCTACTCCTACTTCATATCCTTTATTTTCTCCACACACTTTTGTTTCTTATCCTCATGATTATATAGCATATTTGGCATAGGTTTTAACAACTCAAGAACCACATTCTTATTCACAAACTTCTCGAGCAGTGAATGGGTCCTCGCTATGAGAAAGGAATTAGAAGCTTTAGAGCTTAATAACACTTGGGAATTGACAGATTTGCCTCCCAATAAACGTGCTATTGCTTCTAAGTGAGTCTAATGATGGTTCAATTGAACGTTATAAAACACGGCTTGTGGCTAAAGGTCAGACTCAAATTGAATGTGAAGATTATCATGATACCTCCTGTCCTGCTGCTAAACTTGATACTATGTGGATCCTTTTAGCAGTAGCCATAGCAAAGCAATGGCCTTTATATCAACTAGATATCAATAATGCTTTTTTTGCATGGCTTTCTTAATGAGAAAATTTATATGTATCCTCTTGAAGGCTACACTATAGCTAAGGCTAATTAAGTTTTCAAGCTCAGACGTTCTTTATATGGTTTGAAGCAAGCACCTACACAATGGAAAGTTGAAATTTCTCGATTTCTTATTCAACATCAAAGAGTGATTACCCTATTTGTGTGTCATACTGATGAGGATTATACTATTATTTTGCTGTATGTTGATGACCTGTTGATGATAGCGACTAATGCTGGTTTTACTACATTGCTAAAGCAATAGTTGGATGAGAAATTCACTATTAAGATCTCGGGCTTGCTCGTTTCTTTTTGGGTTTAGAGACTTGTCGCACTACAACTTGTACTCCAGTACATCAACGCAAATAGATACTTGATCTTCTACCTGATGTTGGTTATAGTGCATGTAAACCAGCTTCTGTCCTAATACCTACTGGTATAAAAATTGACAAGGGTTCTAGTACTTTGCTTGCTGATCCGTTGGTATATAGGCGTCTTGTTGGTCATCTGCTTTATCTCACCATAACTAGGTCTAATAGTTGTTTTTCTGTTCATTTCTTAACTCAATTCTTGTCACATCCGTGTGATGTTCATTTGGAGGCTACTTTCCATATTTTACGGTACTTGAAGAGTACTTTGTCTGTAGGAATTTCTTATTCTGTTGACAATAATCTTGATCTTATGGGCTTTGCTGATATGGATTGGGTTTCTGGTGCTTTGGATCGCAAGTCCTTATCTGATTTCTGTATACTCTTAGACAATGCGCTTGTTCCTTGGAAGACTAAGAAAAAATGCATAACTAGCACATCTACCACTGAAGCGGAGTACCATAGTCTTGCTTATGCTATTAAAGAATTATTATGAATTTCTTATGTTTTGCGTGATTTGAAGCTTATTGTTCCTGCTCCTGTTTTACTTTGGTGTGATAATTAGGTCCGCCCTCTAAACCACTGCTAATCCTTATTTTCATGGCTATACCAAGCTTATAGATTTTTTTTTAAAGTTAAATCAAGCATGTAGATATTGATGTTCCCTTCATTCAAGATTATATTGCAGCTGGTTTCTCAAACCTTCTTACATTTCTATACATGGCCAGCTTGCTAATTTCCTTACTAAGGCTGCTTCTTCTTCCGAATTACAAGCTTCATGTGCCAAGTTGGGTCTTCAAGAAGCTCCAACTTGAGAAGTGCTATGGAGATATGCATTTTAATACAAACAGTTCTATTCATCTCATATACTTTGTACACATGTCATTTTTACATGTACTTAGCATGGGTATAAATGTGTGTTAGTTAGCAGCCTGTAACTAACTGAGATCATTTTCTTCAATCAATTTACTCTGTTCTTCCTCCTCCCATCTCGTCTTCTCCCGTTTCTGCTATGCTAGACTGAGATATCTATGGCGGATTCTTGCTGAGCTTGTCCACACAAACCTCAACATCTTTCTCTATGTTCTAGAGTCCAAGTAATACTTCTCATTGTTGAAAGCAGGTAAGTTTACTCACCAAACACACTCGCAACTTTCTTCCTCCTTCAACTCTATGTTTCACATTTGAAGGCTAATCACTCAATTTACTCTGATCAAGATCAGTAGAATTAGCTGAATCACATCCTCTCTAGCCTAAATCAAAGCTCTGGTCATGAAAATTTTCATCCATTTATTCATTTAACAATTTTTCATGAATTGCTTCAATTCTTGGAAGGCTTACAACTATTCCTCTATGCAGGTAAATGAAGCTTTTCTATTTGTTGTTGTTCATCTTTATAAAATCCTTGAAATCCTCAAAACCTCTCAACAATTTTTGACACTTTCTTCTCCAAGACTTCTTCTCTACTCTCTAGATTCATCATTCCAGTAAGCACTATTGGGTTTCAGGGTTATGGTTTCCAAAAATATAAATAAAATAAAGAAAAGAGATAATAAATTTCAAGTGAGCTAAGGGAATTGGGTTCAAGAGTTTCGCGTGAATGACTGGTTGTAGTTGTTGTGTGATAGTAAGAGGGTCTGGGTTCATTGTCTGAGTTAAGGAATTGTGGTGGTGGGTTTCATCTGCTTATGTTTGTGGTGGTGATTTCATCAGGTTTAGGATCCAATGGGTATCATGGGCTTTAAGAAGAAAGAGTTTAGAAAGAGGAGTAAGAAAAGAAAGAGCAAGAGAAGACTGATATACTCTGTGGAGATGGCATCATTTAAGTCTGGTAAACAGGGTCATCAAGCATGATGGTGATTTCTTCTCTCTCTTTCATTAAAATTAATCCAATATTCTCTATCTTCTTCAAGAATCACATTCGTTTTTTCCTTTCTTTAAAAAATAAATAACAATTCTCTTCTCTCCAGCCAATGACCACAGGTCAAACCAATTGATAGAGAAGTGAGAAATCAAAAAAAATTTATTGATGAAAAAGTAATGGAATTAGGATTTGGGATTAAAGACACTCAAACACCAAAGCAAATACTCCTAACCTAGAGCTTATAGCTCCTTACAAACTCTCTAAGAGAGAATGTGGAAATGGCTAATTTCCTCCCAATACTACCCACCTTTATTTATACTATTTCTCTTCTATTTATGAGCCACATGGCAACCTTATCCAATTACTATACTATCACAATCATTAACTATCTCTAATACCTAGCAGTTCCCACATCCCATACATGCAACATTAGACACCCAGTAACGACTTCAATAAGATATGCATAATTCATAAAAGATGAGACAGTGTACCATTACAAACATCCCTTCACGGCGAGTAGGTAGCTGCTCAAGCCTTGTCAGTGTCTCATCGCCTTTAGTTAGTTTACCAAATACTGCATACTGAAGTAAAACCATCAGATATTAATGTAAGCTTCCTTTAATCACTTTTTTATATTTCTAATGATAGAGTATTTCTAATGATAGAGCCCCATCCCATTTTATGCAGTTACAATACACATTCAAACTTTTCCCTCCAAATCACAAGTAAACTTGACATCTGCAATCACAGCAGTCCATATGTTCAGTCTATAAAATAGAATGCCCTATAGGTTTGCATTAATCATCACTAGGTCTAGATTCTGCATATAAAGGTTAGACTTTGATAGCAAGCCACCTGAATCCAAAATAGGTAGCTTCTCATGCACAGAATTTAAGTCTCAACAGCATCCATATACCTTTCCATCAAGATGTGGGGCATCTCCAAGTAATATTGAAAAGGAAGACTGTGCACTGTCTGGATCGTCATATCTGCAGAAAGAAATATGCATGTAAAACATATAAAATTTAACATTATGGAGATTCAACACATTTACCCTAATAGAAATATGCCCTGATAGAAGAATTTATAAGACGTGCAAATTTACATCATAACCTGGCAACTATATAGCAAACAAAAGATTACAACATAGGAGAATGGTAATTTAACCATTTGGGAGAGAAAAGAACAGAGATGCAAAGAAAAAAAATAATGCCAAATCAATTAAAGCACCTCTTAGTAGAGGAGCGAATAATGAAGCTATAGTTAATTAAGAGGAGATATATAATTGATTAATATAGAGAAACACACATATATTAACAAGTGCTTTTGGAGGGACTATCTTGATCAGAGTGCTAAATACTTTTTCTTTGATAAGCAAAATTTCAATATTGATAAACATAAACAGAAGAGGATGATCTTAAACTACCTAGTCACATTGAGAACTCATGCACTTTGTGGTATCACCAGAAGAAGAAAAGCTTTAATTAAAGAGATCCCCATCTGCAATCTTCAAAGTATTTCTTCCATGTCCAGTTTAAAGTATAGCAAAAAACATCCAAACAATAACAACTCCTTTAATTGGCGCGTTAAAATTTTTGCTCTCAAATCTTTAGTCAAGATATACTTAATCCTATCCTAAATTATTAAATGAATTTTTTCATCCATGGACACGTCTTCAATAAGGTGAAGTCTCTTTCAGCATATATTTATTACATAATCTGACAATCTCTCATCATTCTATGAATTGCGCAGCACTACAAAAGGCATAAGGACATGAAACTAAAATCATTGTTCATTATCAATCACAAGCGATCCATTGACTGAATGCATGAAACTGCGTGGGAAGTTATAATGGCAAAGAGTGAAGAAGCTAGTCTCCCATACAGCAGTACCCCTTATACAGAAGATGTTTACCTTCCCATTGATAAAATCCCTCTCACATGCTTGACATCACTAAATTCACCAACAACGGTTTTCTTAGCTTCTCTTCTTTGTTCTTCATTCATAGTAGTAGACCTTCCCCCCAACACATCTGCCACTTGGGCAACAAAACCTTTATCAACCTGCATTATATGTTTAAGCCTACATTAGAAATCCTCAAACCTATACCACATAAATCAGCCAACAACTAATTATACTCTTCAAAAGTGCAGTAATTACCCGGAAGAAGTGATTGGTATTATAGCAACCAAGACGAACAAGCTTGAAAATATGCTCAACTGTTTTGGGGGCAACAGTTGGAAAAAATCCAAACTCAATGTCTCCATAATTGGTCTAGAAATAAGAAAGCGCGCATCAATTAAACCATGACTAGTGGTTAATAGCAATTTAATACATATGCATATACAAGTAAAAGTCATCAAAAAGATAAATAAACAATTTTGTATATAGAAAAAGACTTTTATATGATGTGGATACTCTTCTACAAATGGGATAACAAGAGGAAAAAATTTCCTTTTCAATTCAAAAGGAAAATAAACCACCACCAATACTGCTGTTGTATCTTCCATTCCTTCCATCCATTAGCAACCACTAGTTACCATATCCACCAATGATTATTGCAGTGATATTTGACAAATTACTATAATTATCCCGATATCAAGTGTCCCCCACTTCTTGAATTTATTCAGCAAAAACGTGTGAAACCTTCAAGTTATAGAACACTTACTGATCATTCACTTTGTTGTAATATCAATTTCAATGCAATCTAAAAAGTTAGTTATTATGAGGTTTAATTGAATTTTAGATTCACAATAACTAATCCCTGAAAATTTTTATTATGAAAAATATTATATAGCCATTCATTACTCACTCCATAAACAGTAATTCAATACTAAAATTATCAAAAATGACAAATCTGTTACAGCCCTACTCCTTTCCTTAATAACTAAGCATTTTTCATTCAGCAAAATAAAGAGGCAGTTGATATACAATTCACAAGAAAGACATGCAAATGAAAAAGTGAAAATCTTTCGATCTTTCGAATGTTAACAAGTGGCACACCCATCAGCTTTTTGCCCATAAGTATTGATAAATTGCACGATCAAGGTCTAAATGCGAATGGGGTTTCAATTGTTGAAAATTTGAAGCTAAGCATATGTATTATCTAGAATCACACTGACCCAGATAAATTATAATCGTCCTCATAACTGAAAAACTGCGTCTTTCCCAGTTCTCATTACTACTAAATCACCGAAATGAAACGGTAAAAACATATTAAATGATACGTACGAGAATGATGATGATACATTATAAATTGGAAAAAGCACGAAACCTGAAAAACAACACGAGCAGACCCTAGTTCAGGTTGCCCAGTTGTGGTGGCATTTGCGGTTACTGCGCAAATGATGAGACCCAAAAGCACCGCTCTACACCTAGACATCATTCTGGTTAGATGGTTTGGCATTGGAACATTCGTGCTCGTTTCCTTCCAGATTCCAATGTCACCTACCAGTGCACCGGTAAATAGAAACAGGTCTACGGCCCACTAGCAGTTAGAAAGATTTTGGGTCTGTTTGGATTGTCTGTTTTTTATCTGTATCTGTATCTTTTTTCAAATGATATGTGTAAAATATATCCGATTTGCATCTAAATTTTATCTATATTTGTTCTATTTGATCTTTTGATGAGAATTGTCAACTTTTTTTATGTATATCTATTTCTTGATAAATAATTTGTTAGAAAAAAGTTTGAAAAAGTGTCTGTATCTGCCGGAAAAAAGCCAAAACAAACAGACCCAAAGCATGAATTCTAGCGGACGATACCCGCGTTGGGGATGCTAAAACGGGTTGTAAAGGAGTCATGATAGCTCTCGATTTCCTCGAGTTCAACTTAGGAAAAAGCATGAATTTAACACATTTATAATTGAGTCGTGCTTGTGTTTGAGCTATTCGAATAGCTACTGAGTTCAAGTTTAAACTTTAAAATACTCAGCTCGAAAGGCTCGCGAGCTTAATCGAACTTAATTGTGTATTAAGTCAAGCCGAGTTAAGTTCAGGCTTGCGAGCTTAATCGAGCTTAATTATGTATTAAGTTGAGCCGAGTTAAGTTCAAGTTTATCAAGTATTAAATATTTTTTTATAATTAAATCAATATTTAAAAGAATAATTGACTTGAGTTCAAGTTGATCGAGTATTAAATCAAGTCGAGTTCGAACTCAAAAATAAAAACTCGATCGAGTTCGAGTTTTTTATTCAAGTCAAGTTCAAGCTGGGTACTATATCAACTTGATTCGACTCGTTTATTGCCCTATGCTAAAATAAATAAAAATTATTAAAAATATAACATAATAAATTGTTTAATTAGAATTTTTATTAAATAATCAATTATTCAAAAGTATTAATTAACAAATTATTTCTTATATTATTTGAATCTTTTATGAGAGGCTCTATTATATGAATGCTTAAAATCATATACATATCGTGTCATATTAGAGTATAATAGCATTAATAATTGAATAAACCATTGCTGGAGATATAACCTAGAATTTGTATACCTTAAATACATGTTTGTGTTACTCTTATTATTTGTAAATTAGTTGCCCCATTTCAAAGCTTTTTTTTTTTTTTTTTTTTTTTTGGTAGAAGCATCATTTCAAAATTATTATTATGAATTTAGGATGAATTTCGATAAAGGATCTTCTAACCTAATGTTGCTAGCATAATGGGCTATAAGTAGGCTCATATCCATATGTGCATGTAAGATTGTAAAGATGATCACATAGATTAATTGAGAATAGGGAAAAAAACGGAAAAGATGATTACATAGGATATATATCCTGGCTGAGGTAGGCACCGAGTTTGCATTTCGAATTGCTTTTATAGTGTCTGGTAATAACATTGGGTGGTGATGTCCTATGTGATGCTTTTTCTTGTTTAGTACTCCTAGTGTAGTATTGTCATAGGTATCATTTAATGGAAATTAGTTAATGGAGAAGATGAAAGAGAAATAAAGAGAAGAAAACAAATTAATTATTTAGTTTTTACTTGGCATTGAAGTGATGAATGGCATAGAATTCTCCTTACACACTAATAGGAAATATGACAATAGGTAAATCTTCCCTTTAAAAAAATCACTTAAATTTACCATTAAAGTGATAGACAACATTTTAATATTATGCGCCTCTTGCATTTAAGATATATATTGCATTTATGCATCAATAGTAAATAAGAAAATGGACGATCAACAAAAAAAAAAAAAGAAAAAGAAAAAAATCTACATTAAATTCAGACTCAATACGCATTAGAGAAAGAATGAATTTTTCTTGAAAAGGAAAAAAAAAAATAATGCAGCAAGATTGGCAAAAATGTGTCATCTACAGTAAACAAATAAAAAGAAAAAGAATATATCAAACTGAAAACTTTGTCAAATTTTTTTGAAAACCATACTACCAATGAGGCTCCTAAAATGATGTGTATCTAGACCCAACCACCATCTTGCACTTTCTATGCTCTATTTTTAAAAAATCCACATAAAAGACCAACTATACTCACCTTTTTAACCTTTTTTTTTTTTTTTTTTTTGTGTATAACGCAATCTATTTTTTTATTTCCCAAGTAAATAAAAATATAAAATATTAAAGAAAAAAAGTACCGAATGTGGACAATGAATAAGAAGCAATCATGAATTGAAACACCAAGTTTACATAACTGATAAATGCACCTAGTTGAGTAGTTAAATATCAAAAGTACTATTTGATAGCATGTTTTATAAAGTTTTAAATTAGAAATTTACGTAAAGATAAGTCAAACTATTATACCAAAATCCAAAATTTTTTTTTGTTAAGAGTCCACATGCAATTTTTAAAAGTTAGGACCTCTAAATTGGTTTTGATAATTTAAATAGTGGTCTTTTAAATGAATAGACTAATTTGAATTAATTTAGTGATTTAGTTTTACATAGAAAAGAACTATTTTTTTACTACAAAATTTAACTTTATTGAAGGAATAATTGGTTTAGACTATCTTCCATTGCAACATCTATATATTTAGACTAAGGAATTTCAATAATGATCTAATTCAATATAATACATAGCATTGATGCTAAAAATTTTACTAAAAGTAATTATAAATTACAAAGTTCATGCTGCAGTAAACAAACAAAAAGGCCAAAAAATTGATCTAAGGTAAGTTAGTTGATGGAAATTTATAATAGTGAAAAAGGAGAGAGAATAACATTTTTTTTTCAAACCTTTAAAAAAAATGCATGTTAAAATTACAATTGGAATAGCTATATACCATTGCCTACAATTATAGGGAGATGGAGACTAGTGCAACATCACAACATTTTATTTGTTCTCACCGAAGCAGTTTTTCAATGACAGATTTTTTCATTAATAATAAATGTATAAAATATTATTTGCAGAAAATTATATAATTAATTTATGTCTAAGGATAAAACTGAAAATATGGGATTGCATAATTTAAATAGTATATATACCCATATGTTATACATCTTCACATCTTACAATTTGAACGATGTTCCCTTATTAATGTGGAGCAATGAAGAGTTAAAAAAAAAAAAAAAAAAGAGCAAATAATTGACTTTTGATATCAATGTAAATCTACATTGCAAATGAAATGATAAATCATAACAAAAAATATAAAACTTAAAACCAAATGCACAATAAACCCAATTAAACAATTGCAATACTAAATATTACATAACAATAATAATCATGATTCAAAATGTTACTAAAGAATTTTATGAGAAGTCAACAAAAGTCATTTGGAGAGAAGGGGAAAGAAAAAGGAAGGATGAAAAACTTTTATACCGAATGGTGTGGATTGTACATTCACATCTAGCCACTACGATACTTCTACGTTTGGTTAGAAAAGTAAAAAATTGAAAGATGAACTAATAAAAACACATTAAAATTTTACCAAATAATGAAAACACATAAACATTTAAAAAAAAAAAAAGAAAAGGATGTATTTCTCTAAAAGAACCCATATTTGAATCATTTTTTTCCCATGTAATATGGATAAGAAGTTAAAAAAAAATTTCAATAATTTGTCATGTAATTATTTTAATGTTTGCTATCCCAGTAAAATTCAATAATTTGTCATGTAATTATTTTCATGTTTGCTATCCCACTAATGAAACTCAACAAATTATAGATTAATATATATAAGTAATCAAATAAAAAGTAAAACTCTTAATCAATTTATTATTAATGATGCGTACTATTATGTTGTCAATCATCATGATGTTGCATTCATCTCCTGGTCATAATTTCAACTTCATGATAATTAAATTTGAAATGGAATAAAATGGAACTAAAAATATAGGAAAAGTAGGAACAGGAGAGAGAGATATTAAATAAAGGTTCTATTGGAATTTATTGTAACTTCTCTCCTGTGTGGCCTATGGAAGTTAGATAGTTGTGGAGAATTGGTAAGTTTAAAAAAATGTTCAAATATACCCATTTAAAATTAATCAATTATTAATATAAAAGCTGGAAAATTTTGAAAAAAGGCCTTTCTATGAAAGGAGTATTTTATAATTATATAGGCCAAGGGAGGATAGACACCAAATTCCTCCCATTTACTTAAATAATATAGATTAACAAACAACAATTGCGATCGTGTGCAAAAGGGCATCGATGTTATGAAACAATACATAACCATGGAAATTGAAATAATTAGTAAAAGTTAAATACATTTAAAAATAATTATTAATACGTTACAAGTAAAAAACTACTTAAAAAATAACAAAAACACATATTATATGGTCCCATATGGCTCAATAAATGAATGTATTCTAAAGCATTTCACAAAATAGTTCAAATTTACTTTAATATTGGTAAAAGCATCTATATCTGAGGTTCTTGACATAGGTTACTTAAATGAATAATCTTAGAAAGTTCCTTCAAATTTTTGGAACTACCCAAAAAGGTGAGTTCATTTAAAATATTTTATTATTATATAAAAGTAAAACTATTGTGTAAAGCAAATGAAACCCACAAAAGTATTAAAAAATAAAGAAATTTATATGAAGAACTTTACAATTAAAGTGGTAAGATACAAGGCTGTAAACAAGTCGAGTTGAAACAATATAGTACTAAACTTGAACTCCAACTTGAATGAAAAAAAAAAAAAAAACTCAAAACTTGTCTCAAATTAATACTTGATAAATGCAAACCCCACTTAATTAGGTTCGACTATTCCTATAAAAATTAATTAAACTAAAAAATAAGTTAGGAGTTGAGAATAAAATGAGGATTTTAGTTGATCTAGACTTAAATATAACAAATGTAAACCATTGAATATATATGCATAGTAAAAAAATAAAACAAACAAACAAGATACAAATATATGCTTTAAAAATGTGAAGAAGACAAGTTTTATAATTTTGTTTATCAAAAATATTAAAATTTCAAATAAGCTAGCAAGTTATTCAAATCAAGTATTAAAATCTCAAACTTGAACTCGATAATTATTCGAGCATCTCGAACTCATATTCAACCTAATACAAATGAGTCAAATTCGAGTTATCACAGATCAAACTCGAGTAGCTCGAGAGTAGGTTTGATTCACTCACAACCCTAGTGAGGTCCTTTAGAATAAGAGTTCCTTAAGGTCCTAATATAGCACCTTAACAACCTTATGAGAAAATCATTAGACATGGAAGCTCTAACAATAAGAATAAGTGATGTATCTCAAAATCAATATTGGCCAATTAATATATATATATATATATATAAGTTCATATTTATTATGTTTAAAGTAAAATATAAAGATCCAAATATAATACTTAAAATTGGTTAGTAAATGAAACAACTGGTAAGGGATTATTAGATTTATTTATTACTAAAATATGTTTTATTGTATATTTTGTAATGTATTTTATGGAAATATCATTCTTCTTTTTTCTTGTTTCTTTTTAGGTTTCAGGAAGAGTGATGATGAAGACAAGACAAGAAGTGAATTTTATGAAGATTTAAAGATTAAATAAGAGTTACAAGAGATTGATAATTATTGTGCTTTACTTTGTCTGATTTTGATTTGGTGAATATCAAACAATATTGGTTTCGCTTTGTTTAATTTTCACTTTTGCTTCAAAATCTATGATGTTATTTGATAAATATTGTGTTGAAAATTGTACTTATTATACAAAATACTTCTTGAAATGTTGGATTTAGTTGAAAAAGGTGTTATGATATTTCTTCTTATTTGAAAGATTATATTGCTACTCCTTCACATGAGCATCTGTTTAATAGAATTAAAATGGGTCTATAAGGTTTAGGTACCCTATAGGATCAATCGAGCGGATTTCGCATTTTAAGAAGAAAAACCTTATGAAATTCGGGATTAGTTTTGGGACATCCTACAAAGTATTGGGACAAATTTAAATTTTATAAAACCTATCTCAAACCCGCCCTAGTTACATTTCTATTAAATATGACCACTCTCATATTTAAGTTAATAAGTTATTCAAGGAAACAAAGAAGCAAAGTAAAATGAGTTCAAACAGATTTATTGAGGCCTTCTAAAGCCTTTTTATGGTAGAGAGATTCAATGGTTATTATGGGTGGTTATCTTGGATGGTTTGTCTTTGGTGAAACAAATATTCTTGAAATTTTAGGAAGATGAAACTTCCCATTAACACACATTTGTAGGTCTCAAGAATGTGTTATAAATGGTAAGCCAGTTAGGTATGTAACATGACTTGAAGCTAACATGTTAATTCAGGTTAGAGATATGCACAAAGACTGCTTTGTCTTCTCAAATTTCTCCAAAGCTTTTAAAAGATTGGACCCCCAAAATAGCATATTAGCAATACTTATATACTGTTCTAATTTGAGTTAGTTTCCAAAAGTACCTAGTATATTTTTATACTATAATGGCACATATCCAATTCCCAAAGCTTATTTAATTTGAAGTTAACTCAAGAATTCAATTGCATACCATTGATATCCAATAGTACCAATGTAACGCTTTGCCTCCCATTGCAAAAAAGACTACTATGATCTTTTATTCATTTAAAATACCATGAAAATTGTAGAATTAATCAAATTTAAAAATCCACCTAAGTGGATCACCACCACTAAACTTGGGTACCAAGTTTAATACCCTTCAACAAACTATCTGCATGAGTTTGATCACTAAAGAAGAAGATGATCATGTTTCAATGTCGAAATTATGATGATTGAGAGGACTTCTATTCTTAGTTTGCACACTTTGGAAATTCATGGACACTTCCTTAAATTTTCTATCAATTTCTTGCCATAATGCTTGTGTAATGTAAAAGGAAAAGGTAAAAAAATTTAAAATAATTTACGTATGTTTCATTGATATGTGTTGTACATATTTATACATATGATGGAAGATTAAAAAAGGAAAGAAAATCTTATATGATTTACTTTCTAATTAAGTAACACTACTCCTTAAGTAGAAGCTAATTGTTAATCATTCCCAGCTTTTTATAAAGATAATCAACCTGATTCCTATTTAAAGTTTTGGTAAGGACATCTCCCAATTATTCTCTAGTTTCCACATATCTAGTAAAAATCAATATATGTTGCATCTTTTCATCAAAAATTGGCAATAAATCTCAATATATATAGTTCACTCATGAAACATTGGATTTGGTATGATATATGGAGTAGCTTTGTTATCACATGACAACTTAGCTAGCATTGAAACTTGAGCCCAAATTTAGTTAATATCTGGTATATCCACATTATTTTACATGTAGATTGAGTCATAGCTCAATATTATTATGCTACACTTGATTTTGGTGCATTTCTCTTCTGGCTTTTCTATGAAACTAAATTCCCTCCAAATAAAACCCAGTAACCAACAATGGACTTTCAATCCTCCTTAAATCTAGGCTAGTCTATATCTAATATTCTCTACAATAATGACCATGGTTTTTCTACAGTATACCTCACTTAGGACCCTTCAAACAACACAAGAATTGTTCCAAAGTAGTTTAGTGATAAATTGTTGGATAAGACATAAATTAGTTTACCATACTAATAGACTATGCAATACTAGGACAAGTTATTGTAAGATAATTCAACTAATTTCCAATCAATCTCTAACATGTCTTAGGATTCTCAAATTACGCTTCATCCTTGGTGAGTAGAAAGTAAGATGCCATTAGAATACTGCATGATTTTACACCTAACTTTCTTGTATCAACTAGCATAGCAAGTGCATACTTTTATAAACATAAGAAAAAACCTTTCTTGGTTCTCATCACTTAACTCCCAAAAAATACTTCAAGGATTCTAAATCATTTGTATGAAACTAACTATAAAGAAAAGTCTTTAAAGATGGTATTCTTATAGCATCACTTCTAGTAATAGTATTATCATTAACACACACAACAAAAAGAATAGTGTAATCCGTGGGTTTTTGCCTTAGCTTGAGTTAAAAATTAAAGAATTGAAATCTTGAATGCTTTAGTTAAGTAAAGACGGTTTAGAAATAGGTCATGAGAATACAAAACACTAGATCTTAACTTAAAATTTGTTATCACAAGTTTTGAAGCTTAAATCTCGTTTTTAATTTTTACATCCTGAACTAAAAAATGTTTCAATAGTACATTAATTAATATTTAGTAGATACTATGATTTGCTCATTTTATATACATTAAAAGGTTTTGATTTTCATTCCTTATAACTAAATATTTTCCAAAATTACTAGAAATTACTTTGCAAGCTATCCATCATAAATTATAAAGCATGGACATATTGTCCTTTCTCTAATAATTTTTTTCATTAAATACTTAAATGAAAATTCCCAATTAAATCATACTTCTTTTCTTTTACGTAAAAAGGAAACAATTAGAGATTTGAAAGTTTACATTAAGTGGACATTATTGTTTTCAAAAGATAAACATGATATTTTCAATATCTACTTTTCTAAAATAATCCCTTGTATACATACAAAATCTTTTATTTAAACCTTCAGTTTCTTTACTTGAAAAACCCCAAGATAGTATTTACAAGTTTCACAACTAGGGTCTTGAAAAAATGTGACTGAAGTAATTTCGAAAATCACAACAGGTAACTTTGTTTTACTTTATTCTCAAAAGTTACATAAAAATATCTTTGTTAAATACACAAGTACATGTGCACATTTCACCATTCGTGTGTGAAACGTCGAGTTTAATAGATGTTATAGGTTGGAAAACTAAAACTAAGCCTTCTTTGCTAAGAAGTGTCAAAAATGAGTAAAAACTTGCTCTATGAGCTTGCCTAAGCCTAAGGTCGTAATATGTCTATTAAAAACTTATAAGCATAACTAACTTGGCTTAATTAAACAAAATATGACAAAACTTGCAGTGGAACAGAGTAAAACTACCTTAAAACTCTCATGCTAGAACTAGAGATAAAGATAAGAATATGAAATTCTTATGTTAGTTTAGTGAGTTTGCTAGAGCTAGTTGTGTTAA
Source organism: Combretum micranthum (assembly GCA_024138025.1). Lineage (NCBI taxonomy): Eukaryota > Viridiplantae > Streptophyta > Magnoliopsida > Myrtales > Combretaceae > Combretum > Combretum micranthum. The sequence continues at coordinate 501,949 of JAMXBD010000561.1, forward strand.
GTTTATCTTTATCCATGTTTTGAAGCAAGTATCTGTTAGAGAAGAGTTAAGTTGTAAGATGAAGTAAGATAAGTTCTTGTTCTTTGTAGCTATTGGACATCGCGATCTAGTTTTGATCGAGGGTTGAGTAAGAATTGAGGGTAAAAAGTTCTCACATAGCCTCAACTGCGGCTTAAGTTGTGCCCCCCAGTTAGGCCCACAGTTAGAGCTAAGCAACATCACAACCAAGTTAAAAATTAAGTTTAAGCACAGCTTCCACCACAGCCCAAATTGAGCCTCGACTTGACCTGCAATTGAAGCTATAGACATTTTTGGATGGCCACAACTATAACTTCATCAAGACAAGGCCTAGTTTCCACTTGCGATGGACCCCGCTATTCTTCCTGAGCTACTTATGATTCAAGATAAGTTATAAGTAATGAAGAAAATACATAAGTCAAGAAGTTTTAACGTGAATGTTGGACACATAAGCACTTATAGGAGTTCCTTCTCAGCTATAAGTATACTAATGTATGCTTGTTGCTATATAGGAACCATAAACCAAGATCTAGAGTTTCTAGTAGACTACTACGACCTCTAAGTAAGATGCACAAGTGAGTAACTTCGATCTTATCACATAATTATGCTTGTAATGTAGCTACATACATCTTCATAAAATCGTGACTAGTTATGTATGGGGATGGGATTAATGTGTGTCGTATGGTGTCTAAATGAACGATAAGCATTAATATTAGAAGCGATAACCAATTACTTGTTGTTGATGTGTGATGCATATTGATGGTTGTTTGAAAATTGTATGGTCACTAATAACCTAATATAACTCGTAACCATCTCTTAAGTAGAATGGACATGCATTGCATGATAACATACCTACATTAGCATGGTACCTACGTCACATATTGATATTCCGATTCTATGGTAATGCTTTGTCATGCTAGTAAGTCTGGGTGGGGTTACCATAAGGTTGTCAGCCCCACGGCAACTAAGCAGGCACCAAAGGACGTCGCCCAAGTTGGAGTTAGCTTTAGAGTGTTAATACTTAGTAGAGTTTGATGAGGTTGTAAGATGAATTTGAGAGCATGTTACATATGTATACAAGTACATAATAATAATAATAATTTGGAAAACTTCCCATCCCTTAATTCTTAGTCTCTCTTAGGCATGGACTACTTGAGCTAGTCCTTCAACCCCTAGGAGAGGGCATAAATATCTATTGGTTTGGATTCCGGTCATCCAAACTGTGCATTTCATATGATTGAGTATTGTATTACATATGGTTGAAACTATACTTGTCTAGCATTTGTTTGAGGTGTGGTCTGGTCAAGTTATCTCACTAAGTTGTGGTTTGCTCACATTCCTTCAGACTCTATGTGCTTTCAGGGATATATAGAGATAATGGTTGTGAGATGGCTGTTTAGATTAATTGAATTTCATTCCATACTAATCCTTGATCGAGTTTTTCAAATTTGTAAATGTTTTCTAAATCAGTTTCAACAACTACAGTCTCACAGGGCAAGCGCACCCATCACATGTAGAATAGATAGTGATTAGGTCAGTTCTAAGGGAATGGTTGGCAGCTAGTACATTCCCAACCTCATTCATTATCTAGCCAAAGAAAGGTTTAGAAAAACATAAAGAAAAAAGCAACTATGCTAAATTAGGAATATTCACAAACATTTAATGGGTAAAATAAGAAATAAGCCTGTAACTTTTATGAAACAGCAGCTCAGGATTACTTCACCAATTCCTTATTAGAATGATTTATTAAAAACCATAAACTACTTAAAAGCTGTTTGAATTGTGTATTTATACCATCAGATTCTCTAATTTAAACTAAAGCTTCTCTCGAAGTCAGTAGTTCTAGATCTAGCTAAACCAGTAATATGAAATTCCAGTCAAACTCGCATAAAGAATAGGAATCCATTATTTCGAAAAAAACAACTCAATGAATTTTTAAAACAAGTGATAGAAAGTCTTTACCCATTCCTTGGCAAGAGATAGTTAGGATCGACTCCATTAACAATCACGGTTCTATTCAATTGATGATCTCTCGATCTATCCAATTGAAATCAATCATGGATCTAAAAGAGTGCACCACTCCTTTAAAAACCACAAGTTTAAATTTAAGTTTAAGTCACTAATTACGAACACCCAATCAAATTAACTTGAAAGCGCATTTGAAATCAAAATTAATCAGGAATTGGATTCGTAATCCCTAAGCTGTAAGAGTTTATTTCTCCATGGATTTATCAAAATAAGCATGAATTATAAGAAATAAAAAAAATTCAAAAGATTAATCGATTAATTGCTCAGAAATTCATAGAAATTACAAACTTCAAGTTAAATTGATTTTACCCAGAAAACGGAAGAAATTCTCAAATAAGAAAAAATGGAAATTCTATTACTCGAGAATCCTTCAGAAAACCACTATATGTTAATACTGATTTACACTGTTGGTACATACTTTACAACGCACACTTGCACGTTTATTTATAGGCTACTAGGCATAGAAAACATGGCCTACTTTATTGACACATAGCAGATTCTTTCTAAAAGAATTTGTGGTACTTTCCATGTGCACATATGATCTGTGAAAATACTCGTCGAGGGTCTCATGTGATATGTTGGTCAAGGCTTGTATAAACCAAAACCAGGCTCGAATTCAGGAATTTCAAAAGTAAACTGCGTGTTTTGGTCTATTGCTCTATCGATGGTAAAATTGAGAAAGCCGAGGCTCGTATTGTTGAGGCTCGAGGTAATTCTGATGAAGAATCGGTCTATCACAACACTTGTCGAGGCTCGAGATTTGAGGCTCAACTTTGAGGCTCGATGGTGTATTTTCTCTAGTATGATGCTCGAGCACTTCAACTGAAGTCGAGGGTCATGTCAAGAGCTCACAGTTAAGGCTCGATAGACCAATTTTTATTGTTTTCTTCGTTTGTTTGGCCTCAGTTGTAGTTTTACAGGGCTCGACTTCTGCAATCTTGACTTTACTTGTTATTTCTGCTTCAAATCTGATTTAAAACACTTTGATTATTCTTCATTGTGTTTTAAGAGCTTTAAAACAATATTATTTATCAAAGACACAATTTTTGTAGGATTTTATATGAAATTTTTAGCAAATGAGCTAAAAAATCCTATGAAAAATATATAGTAAAAATGACTTATCAAATTCCCCCACACTTAAGCCGTTGCTTGTCCTTAAGCAAATAAAATAATTTTAAGATCACAAGGCTTTATCAAGAAAACAAATCATGAATGATTTATTTGACTTGAATACTTTAAGCGCAAATCATCTCAGCATTCTTAAGAATTTAATTATCTTCATTGACTGAAATAAAGTTACTTTTGAAAAAATCAATTGGCTTATCTATGTAAATTAGCTTTTACTTTCATTATTTAATAAAGAATTCTCAGCAAAAAATTATTCAAAAGATCAATCAGAGTAAGAAAAAACTCAATAGTCTTTTATCCCCTTATATATAAAAGTATGTAATCTTTTAATCATTTCTCTAAGCAGAGTAATCTAAAGTGAATGCATGTACATCAATTCATCCCCTGAATCTTTTCCCTTGTTTGTGCTTTTTATTTCTTAATTTTATTGGTTATTTAAAGCTTCAGAGGGACAGGGTGTTACCTACATCTTTTCTTTGCCTCTTGACGGGGGGTGTTGCATGCATCTTTTTGCTTATGTTTTTTTTTTTTTTTGGCTTTTCAAATTGAAAGAAGGGACAAGAAGTTGCTCTTATGAGGACTAACCTAAGCCCATTCCAATTTTAAGCACAGGTTTTATATTTCATTTTTGTTTTGTTTTTAGTTATAATGCACAAGGAAAAATTATCAAGTTATGATTATCATTTGAACATTCACCATAGATTAAAACGGCTCTCAAAATGACTAATTTTGGAAAACATATAGATTATTTAAGCTTTTATAAGAAAATTGAGTGACCTTACTAAGGACCTTAAGCTAATTCCAGCTCTAAAATTCTAGACTAAATAATAAGTAAAACTACTTCACATGGATACCATCAATTGATTTAAACAAAGTAAAAATTATTCAGCTTCAAGAAAACTTCATAATTCATTTAGCTAAGTGATTTTTTGAAAAAAATTGTCAAATTTTAACCATTTCATTGAGTTCTTATGAATTTGCATGGGAAATTTAATCTATATTAGTGCGTACTCTATTCATGCAATTAATTCATTTATTAGACCCATTCGTCTTGCTTAACCCTTCCCCACACTTAAGATAAACATTGTCCTCGATGTTGAAATAATATAAACAGTAAACGAATTCAATTATTAAAACAATTTTTTATTTAAAGCAAGATTTTAAAAGAAATTGAGAAGTGAAGAAAACTTCTTTTTGTGTAAGCTTGAGAGTCAAACTTGTCTTATGAAGACCTATTTAAGTTTGTTAACACAAAGAACTGGCACAACAAATGTTATTATTGAGGCTCAATCAGAGCCTCGATAGAGTTATGAACAAAAACCAATTCATAAAGAAAGATAATTCATAAAGAATGAAAATGAAAACGAAGAATCTACATTTTTTAAAAGAATAAAGAACAAATAATAATATACATATAATACAATAAAAATTGAAAGAATAAAGAATAAAGAATTTTAAGGTTCCATTCCCAGCAAATATCACTGCCTCTTGCTGAATTCATTTCCTCTTCCTCTTTTTGGCTTAAGAAGGTTTTCATAGGGGTCTCTACTCGTTCCTCCTCTTTCTTGTCTTCTACCCCTATTATAAATCCTACCTCTACCTCTTTCATTAACAATCTTTCCTCTACCTCTTTCATTAGCCCTTCCTCTACCTCTACTGGCTTGACTTACAGGGGCTTTATTGGTAGGATCTATTAGTTCGTGAGGTTTATCTGCTGGTGGACTAATTCCTTTATTTTCTTTTTGTGCTGCCCTTTCTTCTCTTTCTAGCTCTTCATGTATTCTTTGGGCATTGGTAGCATCCCTTTCTAATTATGCCAATCTCTTCTGCTTGGATTCTTTTTCTCTCCTCCTTTCCTCTTCATCTTCATTATATAGGAGGCTGTCATCATATAGGTTCACATCATCTTCAGTCAATTCTTATAATCTTTGAAGAGCTTCAATTATTTTCCAGCTGAGATGATTCATTTGTTAGCTTTAGTTGAGCTTATAGTCGGGCTTCTACTCTTTTCTTCCTTTCAGCCTCTATAGCATTTTCTAATCTCCCGACTTTTACTCCAATGATAGCAACCTTATTTGCATAATTCTTTTCCTCTTCTCCTCTAATCTTTGATGAGATTCAATAAATCTCATTTCAATATTCTCCTTTATCTTTCTTTTTCTTTCTTTTCTTGTAGCCTCTAGGAATTGATTGATTGTGAGAAAATCATCTTGGTCTTGCTGAGGGGCATTAAGTAGGAGCTGTTGTTGTGTGTTGAGCATCATGAGTCATAGGGGTTTCTGTTTGAGTACTCCCCTCTTCATGATTTGTGGCTGCTTCTACTTGGAGGCGTGGAGGATAGAAAGTTTCAAGTCTATCCCATGTTAGAGTGTATTCCTCAAGGATTTCTTTGGACCATCTTTTATCCTCTAATTGCCTTGTGTTTCTCTCTCTCTCTGTATTCTTTCTATCACTGCTCTAGTGCACGCATTCTCTCTTGGCGTGCTTTATCCATTTCTTCCTCCCTTTTACTTGCAGCAGCCATTCTTGCTACAATTTCCAAAATTATACACCTAGGTGGTGCTTGTTAAAGAGGTGTAGCATCTAAAACACCTAGAGCATCTACTAAAACTGGCTTTATGACTGTTTCTTTGGCTAATGATTGTTGTGGAGGTGCTACTTGCTCTATTATTTCTTCCCCTTCTTGCCTTAACATGGCAACTTCATTAAACTCCTCATCATTAAGCCTGTCCTCTACACCATTCTCTCTTTCAACCTAGTCTCTTGTATAATCTTCTCTACCATATCACTTAATAGCTTGAGGTTGTATTCACTATCAGAGCCTTCTGTTAAAGGAACAGCTGGAGAATCTATTAAAACCGGCTCCACTGTTGTCTTTGATACAATCGGTTGTGTTGATCCTTCATCCAATTTTGGATCTTCTGGAAGGATCATTCTCCTTCTCTTTTGGGCTGGTTGCTTTATCTTCTTTCTCTTTATTGGTGTGGGTATTGGAACTAATTCTACAGCCTCCATTATTGGTGGTTGAGGTGAAAGAATTGGTTGTGTTTGAACAGTGGCTTCATTGTCCTTAGTAATGTTCTGAGCAGGTGACTTAGCCAACTGTTGTAATTGTTCTGTGTTTGGGGTTTGTGTTGGTGGCGATGTGTATGGTTCTATATGTACAGGGGCTAAATGCGTATATGGTAATAAAGGTGGAGATGGTGGTCTGGTATCATTGTCATCATCATTATCATCAGGATGTGACTCTACCAAAACAGGTTGTGGAGAGGGTGATTTAGATGTTGCAGGTTGTGAAAGTAGTTTAGATACTACTTTTAAGATATTGGACATCATCTGCTTCAGATCACCCATACCATCTTTAGTACTCTTTTCTAGATCTGCAAGCCTTCCCTTCATCTCAGAGACTTCATTCTCTAATCTATGGATGCTTGTTGAAGAGGGTTGTTGCATAGCTTCTGATGCAGAAGCTTCAAGTTGTATTACTGGGGGTTCTTCAAGTGGAGGGGGGAAGATGTGGCTCATAACTATGCTGCTTAGCTGGTGCAACTGACTCTTCAAGAGGCTGGGGCTCAACTAGTGGGTCAGGAGCAAATCTTGGCTCTGCTATGGTGCCCATTTCCACCATTCTCCAATCTCTCAAAGCTTTTCTTTAAAGCTTTTTATACTTACAAGCTAGATTAGTTAGTCCTTGCTTTGGCCGCATTCCTAAATTCTTCAAAATTCTGGTGATCAAGCCAGCAAGGAATATTCCTTTGCAATTTAATGTGGCTTGATACTTCAGCCTACAGGCTACCAATAATCCTACATTTTTTTAATCTCCCTTGTAATGCTGATAATAGGGTGCAGCTCCGCTTCAGAGACTGTTGACCCTCCCTCCGATTTAGAGAAGATGCTCTTAATCAACATGTAGTGCAACATCCACACACTCTTGTTCCTAAACTTGGACCCTATGGTCCTTGAAGGAGCAAATTTGCCTTCAATCTCCTCTTTTAAAAATCTCCTGAAATCTCCTTCAAGCATCTCTAAGGGCAGCTCATAAAATTCTGGTTCCTCCAGATACCCTTGATCATTATATAGCCCATTGGTATAGATGAATGTCCTCATTGGGACTTCTCCATATTCTCCAAAAGCGTAGAACTTCACTACACTATTTAGACCAGGCACTTCTCTTTCCATTCTCAAACTAGCCATAAAGGTTAAAGCAGTGCCAGCATAAACTTCCTCCTTGATCTCAACCACTCTTCTCCATACGATATCTTCAAAATATTTCAGAAATTTATCCTCCATCCCCAAATTTCTCAACAACTCCCAATTAACTACAACACTTTTTACTATCTTTTTCTAGGATAAAAACATATTAAACCTATCCTTATCCTTAATAGATAGATTTTCGAGAGTTTAGGTACTTACTTGGAATTAGGTTTGTTGCCTTTCTGGTGCCATTTGTTTCACAAAAAAGATCACACACATTAGTTCAAACTTACTTATACTCATTTTAAGTAAGCAGAAACAAACTAAGGTTTTAACGAAACTAAAAAGTTCGAGAGAAGAGGAAGTTTGTAACTGTTTACACAAAGTTTTAAGAACAACATTAGTTAACAAAGTACTTTAAAAATAGAAGTTTCATCATTCATTCATTTTTTTTATCCAGTTCATACAGAAATCTCGAAAAACCGTAAAATTGGAAATATAAAGCACATTTTATAATAACAGCGAAGATTAAAAAAGAAAGAAAGTAAGAAACATACCTGAGATGGTTAAAGCTTTGATAAACTGGAAGGTTTCAAGATTTTTGTTTGTGAAATGTTTGTGAGTGCAAGAAAATTTTTTCGAGTGCAAGAGCAGAAGTTGTATCGAGTGCAGAATGAATAGTATCTTTTTCTTTTCTTTTGGAAACTTTTTAAAAGCTGTCAGAAAACGACAAAACGTGTTATTTTATTTATTTAAGACTAAAGAAATAAAGAATAAACGACACTCAACTTAAAAATAAAGTCGCGGCTTATTTGAAAAGATTCAAAGAATTAAAGATTGCGAGGGCTAAAATTCCTTTATTTTATTTACAAAAAGAATTTAACATTATAGAGGCTCAAATGGGAGGGCTCGACAATGAGGCTCGACTTTTATTTTTCAACTCAAAAATGTCGAGGCTGAAACTTGTACCTACACAAAATTTTCACAAAATAATATGGAATTACATCCATCAACCATTCCATTCAAACACATGATATAACAGAAATAATTCATTTCATTCATCAGAAAAGAGTTTTTGTAGACACTCCATTTTTACCCCTTTAAGGCTTTAATTTATGACAAAAATTAGGGGTGTTTATGGACCAGTTAACCGGTCTATGACTCCATTTTTTGAAACGGTCCATAATTATCGGTTTTTCTAAAATGCAAACCGTAACCAGTCCATTATTAATGGTTAACCGCCTTAACGGTTAACCATTTTTTTCAGTTAATTTTTTCGAATTTCAGTTTTTAACCATTCAATATAATAATTATTAGTTTTTTGTTTTACAGCTGATAAATTTCTGTTTGTAGATCGGGTTGACATTGAGCAGGTCAGTGTTGTATCAGCTCTTGCTTGCTCAGAAGATGGCAATCAAGATGGTGGAGCTTTATGTCTTGTTTGGCATCGCTGCAGGTCGAAGCTCGATAGTTTGTCGATCGCTGCTTCTATCTTAGCTCGGCTTTGTTACAAAGCAGGTTGGAAGTGGAGTCTGCTCGATGATGGATGTCCATGAACGCTCCTCCAAAGTTGTAGTATCTTAGAATGACACTTGCTGTTCGGTGTGAGTTGGAGATAACAATTAAATAACATGGCCATATGGGAAAGAAATAATTAAATGAAGAACAAAAGGCTTAAGGTCACCGTCGGTCCGTCACGGTGTTCGAATGTAGTTATGTTATATTTTTGAAAAAATTAACTAATATTATATATATATAATTATTGGACCGCTTAACCGTTAATCATCGGTTTTTTTAATTACAAACCGAAACCGAAACCGATGGACCGGTTAACCTAATTTTTCGGTTTCGTTTTTCGGTTTCGATTCGGTTTTTCGGTTTGATCGGTTTTTTTGAACACCCTAATAAAAATTAATATTATATTAAGCCCATAGATTATTACAAATATTATAAAAAATAAAAAAAAAAGAAAAAAAAATCAAAAAGGAGAAACAATAGAAATAATAAATAAAAAGATAAAAAAAAAAGAAAAGAAAAAAGAGAAAAATAAAAAAAAAACTAAGTAAGAAAAAAAAGAGAAAAAAAGAAAAATATATAATAATTTTATAAAATATTTTTGGGCTTGATATAATACTAGTTTTTATTATAAATTTATTTTGAAATTAATTAAATTAGGTTTATTTATTAAATCTAATATTTTTGGAAGCTTTAAATACATTTTAAGTGCAAAAGAAAAAAAACAAAAAGGAGACACATGCCAAATGGCCTATTGGTAAAACACACATGCATACACATCAGAGACCAGGGTTCAAATCGCGCGCGGAGCATCCAATTTTATTTTACCTCAGGTGCATGCTGTGGCCAACCTCGATGTGCGTGCAGGGGACGTGTGTTGTCTCCTTCCTCACAAACCAGTTTTCTCGCACCCAACATGCCATTTTCAAGCTCGATTTTGGCAAAATTTGCTTCGAATTTCATCAAATCAACATGGGGATCTGAAAGAAGACTTGGAATACTACAAATTTAAATCAATTGTTTGTTTCAAAAATTCAATTTGGCTACTTAGATATGAGTTTGAAAATTGATGAACATGTGTTTTTTACACAAGTTCCAAATTTCACAATTCAATTCGTTTTGACTAATTAGACTTCCAACATCACGAATTTGACTCAATTCATCACGCCCAACATTTTTCCAAGATCATTCATACTCAAAAAAGCTCAAATCGTGATCAATCAAGCTTGGAAATTTGCGTGTTTGTCGAATTCAATGTTATTCCCACCAAATTCGACCTCTACCTAGTATGAATAGGGGTCGAATTCACCATTCTCAGCATCCACAACTCTAGAAATCACCAACAAACACCTGAAATAGCTTGAATCAAAGGTCAGAGTTCTTAGGTTGAATTAGAAATTTTTGAACTCGCTGAGATTAGGAAGTTTTCGAGGAAATTAGGTGTTATAGCAAGTTTTAAGAGTTCTTGATCCATCTTTTAGAAGCTTTGGATCAATCTTAGGAGTTCAATCACCATTTTCACGAAGAACCACCATCGGCTACCACCTTCGAAGCTTCAAACCACCACTTCCAATTAATCCTGATCCACACCACCACCATGGGAGTGTTTGTCATCCCCAAATCTATCAGTTTCGCAAGCTTAGGCGTCTCAAACCACCAAAGCTGGTGGTTTTCAAAATTTCTAGCCAAACTCCGGCGCTCCTCCTGTGACTTGCTCCAATCAGGCTCCGAAATCTGACCCGACTCGACTCCAACTCCAGTAGCTCCAACCTGACTCCAATATCCAAGTAAGTTATATTATATTCATATTATTATTATTATAAATAGTAAAAAATAAAAAAGAAGAAAAAAATGATAATATATATATATGGAATTTATATAGTATTGTTTGCTTTTAAAAAAATAAAAAATAAGAAGTACGCATGGAAAAGGTTTTGTCACTTAGAAATTTTTTTTAATAAATTTGATAGCTTATAGACTCATATTGAAAAATTCTTGATTTTCTGAAGATCTAAAAAATTAAGAAACTTAAAATGAAAAGAATTATAATATCTAAAATTAACCAACAAATTAAGATTTTACAAAAAGAACTACGTTTCGTCTAATCCAGATTAGATGTAAGCCCCAAAAAATTCAGTAATTAATCATAAAATATACATCGAAGACAAACTCTAAAAATGACTCCAAATTAAAACCGAACTTCGAACAAGTCCTAAAATATAAACGAAAGTAAGAATTCATTAGTCTTGAGAAAATCTAAAAATAAAATAAGGACTAAAAAAGTCCTTAAGTCCAAAAACCATTACGTAAGATAAACTGCTTACCTAATCTATAATTCATAAAAATCGGGATAAAAATAAAACACAGTGATAATTTGCTAAAAAGCAAGTTAATCCATAACATGACAATTTGAAGGATCAGGAAATCCCCAAAGGCCAATTCCATAACTAGGCTTTGGCACGATTAAGAAAACTTTATCTGCCAACAATAAAATATAGACTTTGGAAATTCCCCAAACGACTAGACTAATAATCCTAAGAGACGGAAATCACAATAAAGCCCTAACGATCAAGTCAAACTCCTAAGAATCATAGAACGAGTTAGAAATTGAAATCTCGTAATCTTAAGAAGGAAGAATTTAAGAAACAAAATAACAAATTAAATAATCCTTAAGTTAACCAATTGTTCATAAAACCTTAAATCGAAGCAAAATAATTTCAAAAACAAAACACTATGAAGATCCTTTTTCAAAGCAAATTATAAAAATCAAGATTTCCCCAAAATCATTCCAAAAATCGATATTTGACTCAAACTCAAGAAAATCATATCCGGTAACCATTACCGATAAAACTCCGGATATAATAATCCAATTCAAGATTTCCTAAAGCAGTAAGAGACATTAAATACTTTTAAAAATAAAATTTAAAATAAATTTCTCAAACTAAATACGCTGTATAAACAGAAAATCTCAGTTTCCAATTTGGCAATACCTAAACCGGAAAGTCAACCGGGAACCCTAAGTCAACAAAACCCTAGTGGAAAGTAGTAGTTTAAGTTCGGCAATCCCGCGCTCTTAACCCTAGAAACTGAGATATGGTTAAAGGGTGTAGATTAGCTCGTAATAGTATAAGGTCGCTTAAAAATATCATATTGGTAAGTTTTTAGCCTATTTCGAATCCGTTCGGACACAAACTTGGAAAAGCGTGTCCCGGGACTCAGAATACAAAAAATATACCATTGATACCGTTAGACTCGTAATTTCATAAGATTCCAAAAAATATCAGTTTTATAATTTTTTGGTAACTAGAAGTATCAGATATAGCGATTTCATTCGTATTTTAATTACTATCGGTAACTAATTTGTCTTCTACACTATTCAAGGTACACTAGTACACTATCCTAAAATATTCACTCTCTCTACTTTATTTCTAATCACTCTTACAAATGACACAATTCATACTATTCACATTTTCTTTTCCCTAAAAATCTACTCATACCTTTCTTACAAAATATCACTTCTCTTACACAAAATTAATCATAATTGTACTTTTCTCTCTCCCCCTTCATGTTGCCATCCATCACTCTCTCTCTTCCCTCTCTTTTTATTTTTTTTTCAATTATTTAAATCACTCTTAATTCCTCTCCTCTTTTCCTATAAATACTACTTCTCCCCTTCTCATTTCTTCACACATTTCTCAATAGAGAATTTATGTAAAATTCTCTCCAAAACACTCCTCTCCATATTCTTATAAGAACTCTCTTCTTGTAAGAAGAAACTCTCTTCTTCTACCAAAATAAGTTTCTTTTCAAGCCTCATTTCTAACCACTACCAAAAACCTTCAAGAAAGCAATCCTTCTTTTCTTCTTACCCATTTAGGTAATGAAGAACTCATATTTCATTTTTTTCCCATGTCAAGTAACATTATATGGTTTTGATGTTGTTTCTTAGGTTAAAAAACTAAAAACAACCACATTAAGATCATGTTTGGTTCTTGTTCATGGAATTACCTTCATGCATATTTATACCTTCTCATTTATTACTTGTTTTATATTTTGATCTTGTTATTTATTTACTTTATGAATGCAATTTATTTACTTGCTTTCTTTTTAAGACTAGTCTTTTCTAGTCTTAGACTTGTCCTCATCAAGTCAAAATAATTTTCCTTTCTTGCTTTTATTTATATTTTGGGGATGGAATTTATTCTTTGTCCCGGGAGCTTAGATCTCCCAATACTTGATATATATGTATATTGTTATATGTTCTTGTTCATATCTCTCTTTTATTTTTGCTTATTTACTTATGCTCATTAACTTGAATGATTCATGGTTAAAATATTATAATGACCAATGGTAACTAAAATCATGAAACAAATTTTGAATATAAGAAAAATAGTTAGCTACAAGAGTTGATAAAAGAAGTTCTTTGAAAAACTAAAGGAAAGCATTTTTTTGTTATCAAAGTCATTAAAGGGTTGGTTTTTCCAAAAGAGTTTAAGGATTAATAAACTAGTTTTGACAAGAGCAATAATTTTCTATAAAACCATGGCATTTCAAGAAAGGAGTTTTAAAAAAATTAGTTTCGAAATAGATGATTTGATAAAATAAGTATCTTTTCAAAAATAAAACCAATGAGGTCTTAAAAAGATATTTTGAAGGAATGAAACTCATATTTTCAATATAGTAGAAATAAGAAGGTTTTACCCAAGATTGAAGCAAAATGAAAATAAGGATTTTGTTTCGGAAACTTAAAAATGAGTAAGTTGATCTTTACAATCATCCAAGAAATTTACAAACTCTTTTTGAAAGAAGTAAAACAAGTTTTTCAACTTAGAAAACCAACTCAAGAGCCTACTTTCAAACCGTAGGCTAAATATAATGGAAGTGATTTTTGGAAATAAAATCTTGAACAAGGAAAAACCATAAGATAGATATAAGGAGTAAAATTTAAAATGATATAAAACCTAAGAGGTCATTTCTCAAAATAAAGACTAACACTATTTTCCAAAACTTCTAAGACTATGATCAAGGCCATAATAAAATAATTAATTATCGTCCATGAATCATACTTGATGAATGAGTTATATGATTATCTAAAGGAGTTTTTCAAGGTATATTGATAGCTAAGTATCTATCAAAGTTTTTGGATAAAGTGTGATTTAGATTTGGAACTTGTTTTGCGAAATGGGGAAATTCGTGCAGACCTACTGCACCCCTCTGATCACCACCTTTTCGATCTCGTTTGATGAATATAACCTTAGAAATAGATAGCTCTCGTCGAATAGGTAGAAATCGATATATTATATGCGCAATTCCGAGTTAAAATGAGCAAGTTATGGCCATTTTGAGTTGGAATTGTTTTCCATCCGAACTTTGAAGCAAATAGAAGTTTTAGTTGATCCTTGGTGAAATACTCACCCTGGGTATTTCTTTTATGTAGGGAACGAGGAGCTTGGGACTTCTCTTCCGAAGGATCAACATGGATAAGGAATGCGCTAAGGACGAGTGAGTTCATTTCCTAAGTAATTATGCTCATTGAGTGTGCATGTAATTGTAGTAGCACTAGACTTAGGTAAAGATAAAATTGTTGATGAGAAATGAAGTTTTCCTGTTGAATGAATGATAAGTATATCAAGATGAAACTTGTTGAAATAATATTGTATGAGTTAGTATAGACTTGGATCGTTTGAAATGCTCTATGATCGCTCTTAAATTACATAATAAACTTGCTACGATTCTGTAAATAAACTGTACATGCATATCATTTAGTGAGTCACATTGCATTACAATTATGCTTTTAGTGGGAACAAAAGTATGATCGGGAGGCAACGGGTCTTCGTTAACATTAAGGATCTGTAGGGTCACTTAAGTTAATGGGAAGTGGAGTAGACATTATAAACCAATACATATAAACAGGTGGAGGACCACCTTCGTTAACATCAAGGGCCTATGAGGTCACTTATGTTAATGGGAAGTAGAGTAGACACTATAAACCACAAGAGAAAATATTGGAATTGTGGTCGCATGTTTATGGACCACCCCAAACCCCGAATGGAGGGCGTAAATCCATTCACATATGGCTACCGGAAAGTCATATGCTTGTATGCTCACGTGCTTGTGCATTCATATGATTGTTTAAATAAACTTGTTTGTATATTTTACAATTGAGTATATTATTGCGGAAATGAATCTCACTAAGCTAGTGTAGCTTATACCCTAATAGACGTTTAAATGAAACAGGTTGATGTAAAATTTCTTATTTGGGGATTGGGCTGTCTGGAGCCGAGGGAGGTTTGAGGACAATAGCGGTAAATGCCCTTATGATGTGGAAATTTATCTTGCTGAGGTTAGTTAAATTTATTTCTAATATCTTGTTGCTCATATTATATCAAAGTAAATTGTACCACTTCGGTTGTGTCTCCTTTATGTGTTATACGCCTTGTATATGATATGGAAGCCTTTGCGTGACTGAGGTAGTCATTACTAGGCTTTAATATCATGTACGGTGGACTGCCACGTTAAGGGTACCTCTCGGAGCGTGACATTAGCGAGTACGTAGATACGTCCGGGGCGACTTAAAATCTAAAAAGATTTATTTTGTTCTACTACATTTTGTGAATTTCAAATTAATTTATTTATTTGTAAATATAGATAATTTCATCATTAATTTGTAAATAAAATTGTAAATGTGGAAATTCATAAAATTTAATTTATTTATTTTTTTATATTTCAAGCATTAAAAAGATAAATTTTAAATTCTGAATTTTTAAGTAGTAGCCATATTGTTTTAATAGGATAGCCCCGAATCCAAAAATCTCTGGTTTATAAAATCTAGTTTTTAAATCAATTTTTTCGTGGACTCATAGCTAAGTTAGGATTAACCAACTCATTAATCCTAATTTATTATTTTTCTCGATTCTAATCGGGTGGTAACTCCAAATTTTTTTTTGCTAAATTTTCTTTTAATTCCTAGTCGAAGGTTCATATGAATAGGTTAGGGTTTGATACGGATCGGATTAAAAGAAATAAAACAAGAAATAAAAAATCCACGCTCAACAGCTTGGCAACTCCACTGGGGAAGCCTTTTTTTTTTTTTAAGAGTGTTAGCCACTTGAAGTTTTCAAATTTAAAGTTCATCCTTTCTATGCTCATTCTTGTATTTTATTTGTATAATCATTAATTTATAAATAGTTGTACTAATCTGTTACTTTAAGTGACGTCGAAAATAAAAAAGGAAAAATTCTATAAATGGCCCTAATTGTGGCAAATGCTATCTTTAAAGGCGAACTACTGTAAATAACCATAATATGGGGCACGTGTTCTTTTAATTTATTTCATGAAAATGTGTGCTAGACACGATCAAAACCAAACCATCTTAGGAGCTTAAGTAGGGAGGTCGCTGGTACGATCCGCGGGCTGTTGCTTTTCCACCTTCTAGTTCACGAAATGACCTTTCGCTCCGTTTTAGTATTGGTTTGCGATCTGCTAAATCGGGGGACCTTCTAGAACCCACCAAATATTACATTCACTTTCACTGATGACAACTATAATCCTATGGTGAATCCACAATATGGGAGTTGTGTTGTTCATTTAAAAAAAAAAAAGCAATTTTTCAGAAAAAAAAAAAGAAAGACAATTTAAAAAAAAAAGACACTAATTTTCCTTAAAAAAAAAAGGAGACCAAAAAAATTCCAAAATTTTCAAAAAAAAAAAAAAAGGAAAGTGATAGAATGTAATAATAGACACTTTTTCACAACACAACTCCAATAAAAATTCAAGATTCACCACAAACTATTAGTTGTCATCACCCCTGAATCCGTATGCTGCATCCTTGTATTTGTTTTTTTTCTTTGTATATATTGCTTGCTTTGATTCTTTATATTTTTCTTTCTCAAAAAAAAAAAAAAAAATCTTTTCTGCAAATAAGTTTTCACTTTAGATTGTAAATAGTCATTGTAAAATGTGGTTTTCAAACACTTCTCTGTAAGTATCCATCACCCTTTCAGTAATTAATGCTTAGCTTTCTCTAGGATATAGTTTTCTAGTAAGTTTTTTTTTAAAAAGGGAATTTTTCAAAAAATAAAAGAAAAAAAAAATATATATATATAAAAGAAATTTTCTAGCAAAATACTCATAGATTGTACATATTTTGACAATCCATTAGATTAGTTTCTCTTTTAGATAGTTTTAGGTTCTCTTCATCTAAAACCTCTTTGTCATAGGTGTTCCTTTTCTTTAAACTCAAGTTTGTCACTTTGTAAATATCAATCTCCATTTGTAAATATATAAAAAGCCATCATTATTCTTTACAGATTATTTTTTAAAGAAAAATAAATAAAAATGCTAATTTGTTAAATAAGGTTTTAAATTTTTTTTAAAAGGTAAGTTGCTAACAAGGATGGATCTTTATAAGACTTTGAATTTTTTTTTTTAACCAGGCTCCGCCAATCCCTTAGGTACATTCATTCAAGATGGATGACAATACCAACAACACTTCTGATTAATCTACTGAGAAAAGGCTTAACTCAATGGAACAAATGTTACTTAAGGTTGCAGAACAGATGCAAAACCTAACTTAGAATTTCGATTAGTTCAAGGCTCCTACATCACGAGAAGAGTTTTCATGAACACAAAAGGGGATCGATGGCCAGCCCCTTGACAATGATGAAACCCAACATGAGTTCTATGCTGCTGAATTTAAAAGAGAGCTTGAAGCTCAAACTAAGGAAATGGAGAGAAATTTGTTTGAAAATACGAGAGCATTTGATGGTTTTGATCAATCTTTAATCTTGAACTTACCACAGTTCAAGGAAGGTGCATTCCTGGAAAAATTCAAGGCACTTGAATTTGAAAAGTACAATGGAACTGGTTGCCTTAACATGCACATAAGGTTGTATGTACGAAGAATGGGGCAATACGCCAAATTTGATAAGTTAATGGTGCAAACTTTCCAGGATAGTCTCACAAGACCAACACTGATCTGGTACGCCCAATTGGATCATCAGGAGATTAACACCTGGGATAAGTTAGCGAGGGCATTCTTTAATAAGTACAAATTCAACATTAGGATGACAACATCAGTATGGGATTTAAATAACATGAAGAAGAAAAAAGAGGAGACTTTCAAGGAATATGCCCAACGATGGAGGGCATTAGCAGCTATGGTCGCTATACCCATTCCTGAAAAAGACCTGGTATTCATTTTCATAAATAATTTAGAAGAATCCTTTTTCTCCTAGTTGATTGGATACACGTCAGCAAACTTTTCCGAGATAATAATGGTAGGATGCAGAATCGAGAATGCCTTTATTTTTGGAAAACTTCAAATTCACGAAGGAGTTGATGAAGAACCTACGGTGAAAGAAGCCACAGTCAACACAATGAGCAAACAAAACTACATCAAGCCTATACTGACATCTAGGAGGAAATTCACTCAAATCCCCATTCCTCTATCTCAAGTTTACCATGAATTGGAAAAGGACCACTTGTTACACCCTAAAGAGCCGATTCCAGAGTATAAACCACGAAAATACAATCTTAATGCAAATGTGAATACCATATGGGTCAACAAGTGCATACTACTGATGCTTATTGGGAATTAAAGAACAAAATTCAGGATTTGATTGACTCAAAAATGATTCAATTGCAATTCATGGATGGTCTAACATCTGACTTCAATAACATCAACATGCTTCTTATAGAAGATGTTGGTGACGCATCATATCAAAGAAGTTATTTGCAAGAGAAGGATCAAATTCAAGGCATCCAAAAAAATAGTTGCATGAGGAGCTAGAACAGAGACTCTCAGCAATAGCAAGAAGCGTTGAAACCCTAGAATGGGTTATGAAGTGCGTGATAGATAAGCTCCAACATTTGCATCTTAATGTTATCAAAGTACCATCTCTTGAGACTCAAAAAAAGCCATCAAGTTGCAAAATTGACAATGAGCCAAAAGAGGTGAGACAAGAGATGAAGCCTCCAACTTCAAAAGCATTAGTCCATAATAGACAAGCTAGCAAAGACACTTTACACAATTTGGGATTCCGATGGTCCAAGTCTTTAACCAGTTGAAAAATCGAAACATGATAACATATGAAATCCCAAAAGAAGGGTACAAGCCAAAGAAATATGATCCTAATGCCTAATGCGAATACCATATGGGTCAATCAAGCCATTCTATAGAGAATTGTTAGAGGTCAAAGCACAAAGTCCAAGATTTAATTGATGTTGAGCTTATCCAACCAGATCTTCTGGAATCTATTGAGCTAGTTAGTAGCAGTAACCTTATCCCAACTCTTGCAAGGGTTTCAAGCAAGTCCTCTTCAAATATCGAGAGTTTACTGTTACCATCCGATAAGGTAGCATATCATCTGCAGCAGTTGAACTTATCGGCCAATATCAATAGGGGCAGGCATTCTGTAAGAGATTAATAAATACAAAGAAAGAGGATTTATGTTAGTGCTTATCTTTGTAATGAAAATGAATGAATGAATCCTCTATCCTTTTGCTGGAAATATGTCTTTTATAATCTTTTATAGGATAATTTGTGTAAGCCCCTAGATTTTTCGATTATATAAGCAAACCCTAAAAACCGGAAGTCAAAACGAAACCCTAAAGTTAACCTAGTTATATTATTAGTCTAGTGAATCTAGATCCGGCAATCCCGTGTTCTTTAACCCTAGAAAACGAAATTGAGATAATTGTGGAATATAGTTCGTAATAATATAGAAAAGCTTAAAAATATCAGATTCGTAATTTTCAAATGTCCTTCGGATCCAAACGAGATCAGTTTTTGAAAACCGTGCCCTGGAGCATCGGATAGTAAAAATATTTCGACAACACCAATAGATTCGTAAAAATATAAGGTTTTCAAAAATATCAGTTTTAGAATTTTTCGGTAACTAAAAATATCAAATATAGCTTAATTACGCGTATTTTCTTTACTACCGGTATTTAATTGTCTAGTCTACTATTCATAGTACTTTTCTACTATTTATTACTATTCACCTATCTCTACTTTTTCTTACACTCTATTCTTACACTCTACCATACCTATACCTTACAATTTACCTTCCTAATACAATTTTAATCACATCATACCTTACGCATTACTTCTTTTATTACAAAACAAACAAAACAAATCAATTCCTCCCCCCATTACAAGCAAAACCGATGCCCCCCCATGTCCTCTTCCTCTCATTTTTATTTCAATTTCAATTAATTTTTAATTACACTAATTTCCACTCTAAAAATCTATAAATACCCCCTTCCTCTTTCATTCTTTCACACAACTTATTTCCTACTAAAACTCTCTCAAAATCACTCCACAAAATCACTCTCCTAAAATCTCTCCTAAGCTCTCTCTTTTCATTAGAAAACCAAGACCCACATAATACTACAACCCATTCTTTTCTTTTTCAACCAACACATAAACCTTAGGTAAAAGTTTCTTCCATATACTCATCATGTTCATATAACTTAACATGAGTTTAGTGTATATTTCTTAGACTCATTGAGTTAAAGAAGCAACAATTTATTTATGTTTTGTTTTTGTTCATGTTCTATTCTTTTCTTTATGTTATTATGTTGTTATTGTTATTATTATTTGTTCTAACCTGACATATATAAAGTATTATATATATTATGTATATATATTTATTTAGAGCATATAAGCTCATTTGTTATTTATTTACCTTCAAGTTATGCAATTTATTTATTTCATGTTGTTATTAAGATTAGTCTTTCTAGTCTTAGACTTGTCCATATCAAGTCAAAACAATTTTCTTTCTTTGCTTCTCTTTCTTTTGAGGACTAGTCTATTCTTAGTCCCGGGATACCTTGATGAAGCTAAGGTTCCCAATACTTGACTTTATTTTTATGCTCTTATTTTATTTATCTTATTTATGTTGTTTTTATATTTCTCATAGTTATATATTCTCATTCATACATGAATATATTGTTATTGTCTCAACCATAATGAAAAT
The DNA here is from genome assembly GCA_024138025.1 of Combretum micranthum. Classification (NCBI taxonomy): domain Eukaryota; kingdom Viridiplantae; phylum Streptophyta; class Magnoliopsida; order Myrtales; family Combretaceae; genus Combretum; species Combretum micranthum. The sequence continues at coordinate 522,813 of JAMXBD010000561.1, forward strand.
GAGTTTTCTTAAGTAATAAAAATGAACTCTCTTTAAATATAAATTTTGTCACATAAGAAATTACTTTCCTTATAAACTTGAAATTTTATCTTAAACAAATATTTTTCTAAAAGTTAGATAAGTTAGCTCAAGTTTTAGTAATAATATGTGGATTTACCAAGAAATACATAAAGCAAAGTTATCACAAACTCTCTTTTCAAACCAATAAAATAAGAAAGTTTCTTTAAACTTAATTTCTTGTTTAAACAAAGGATTTCTTAAATTCAATTGTCGAAGTTTTCTACCAACACTTTAAAATACTAAAGTCTAGATAAGTTTTTCAAAATTAACTTATAAGATCATTTCTTTTAAAGTGGATCTAACTTTAGAAAAGCTATAGAACATATAACCATGAAGTATTTAGAAAGACTATGTTTTCCAAAACATTAGAAATAAAGTAGTAGGAGTTTAAAAAAAGATTAAAATTACTTTTATTTAAGAAATGGAGTTAAAAAAAGGAGATGCTCACTTATACTAAAATAAGAAATTTTCTTAACAAAATTAATTTCATTACAAGTCTTAAGCTTATCTCACTTTCAAGACATATTATTTTACAAGATCATTGTTGAGACAGCACCATTAAATTTATGCATATGGTTTGAGTATATATATGTATATTCAAAGGATTTTTCAACCATACAATATATCTATATTTTTGTACGAAAGCTCTTGAATGAAGAAAAGTTTGAAAACTCTAGTTTTAAAAATTGGAAAATTCGTATCAAATATGTGTGCTACTATTCTGAGACCCAAATAACTTCTTTTGATAAATATAATCTTAGAAATAGATAGATCTTTTTGAGTAGGTAGAAATCGGTATATAATATGCGAAATTCCAAGTTAAAATGAGCAAGTAATGACCATTTTAAGTTGGAATTTCCATTTCATACGATTTTTATGAATTCTCTAAGGTAGAATTATAGAATTTGAATAGATCTTGGATGAAATACTCATGATGGGTATTTCTTTTGTTTAGGTGTCAAGGATCACGATCTTGTCTTTCCCGAGGATTACTTCGACTTCTAGATCGTTATGGACGAGTGAGTTTCCTTTATGCTTATGTATTCGCGCATGTGCTTGTACAATAGAGTACTAGATATTAGGAAAAGATAAAATTGATACGCATGTGGGATATTATGGGAACTATGTATGTGAATCGTTGTGTGCAATCAATGAACAATAAGTATATCAGAACCCGATTTGTGATTGATATAAATGTTCCATGTATGTATTGTTATGTGTGCAAATATTGTTTAATCGCTTTAAATGATTTAATATCATATTGAAATACTCATATAATAAATTACTCATGCATATCACTTAGAATATCATTTCGAAGTTTTGCTGCTACTACTCCTCAGCGTGGGACTAGAAAGGTAAGCTGCCTAGCTACATCTTGAGGGTTAGGACGTTTGGGGAATACGGCCTCAAGGTGTAGCTGAGTCGGATCGATCACTTTGGGTATGGAAGGCCTGGGGACTAGTAGTACGGTTTGTTGGAACCTCAAGACACGCGCAAACTCTAAGGAGGTTGTTCGAGGCCCAGTTCAAAGCATTCCCTAACCACCGATGGAGGGATAAATCCATCATACATACGAAACCGAATAGTTGTATGTAATGTTTGATCATATGGTTATTGCATTTCATATGCTTGAATTAATAAAATTGGTTGATTGCTTGTTATGAGTACTTTGCGTAAGGAATATCTCACTAAGAAAGTTATGCTTATACTCCTATAGACTTTTGATATTACAGGATTATCTTTTGCACCCGAGACCACCTTGATCCCCAGGGTAGAATCCTTATTTTGGGAAGCTTTTGGAGGAATTCTATTTTAAAGTCTAAGAGTAGATTTCTTCTAAAATCTTCTAGCTTTAGTTACTTTATCTCTATTAAAACCATGTTGTTATTATCGGGGCAATGCCCCTTAGAAGATGTAAGACTTTATATTTTTAATGCAATCTATTAAGTGTTATTTTGTATGTTCCGCTGCCAATATCTTAAAATTCATTACTTCACCAGTCTCCCTTTGATGTGAATGTATGCCTTGTATCGATATAGAAACTTTCGAGTGACTAAGGTAGTTATTCTTAAGTTTTAATATTGTGTACGGCAGGTTGTTCACGTTTAAGGTACCCGTTGGGGTGTGACAATTTGAACTTAAGGGGCAATTTAAATGAATGTTCGTTTGTGGATGTCTTATTGCTTGAAAATTTTTAAGACGAAAAGAGGCAACCGAATACCAAACACTAACCAGTAAACACTTGAGAGTTGAGTGATATTACGATAACTTATAGGGCTCATCCCTTAAGGGAGGTCCATTTTGAACTTGGTACGTAGGTTAAAATGACACCGGCCATTCATTTCAATAACCTAAATGCACTTACCCCTTATTAACCCTGTTGGGCCTTTTTAAAGAAGTGATTTCTAGAAAGTTAAACCCTGTAAAGAACTACCCTGCAATGGGGGATCATGAGGTAAGGGTTGTTAATCAGGAGACATGGATTAATTAATTTATGCTCGCTATAGTTGCATCAATTCAAAAGTGAAATTTTGTTAATGATAATATAAATCTTTTATCATGAAGAGAGAGCCTCAACTCCATACACAAAGCCCAAACACAAGTCAAACACTTTGAAGCAAAAAACAAAAAAACAAAAAAAAAATAAAAAGAGATACAAAAAAGGAAAGGTCGAAGAAAATAAAAAGGAAGGAAAGTATCTAAGCCCAAAAATAAAAATGATGGACATACTTCAAAACCTAAATACGCTTACAACCCATCTCCATCACACCCGAGAATTAGAATCCCACTTACCACCATCTAACGAAGGCTCTTTTCATTATTAGAGATAAATTATCATTAATAAAAGTTACTTTTGAAACTGGGGCAAGCCCACTTTAGTTATCTTGAAAAGATTTTTGACTTGTAAAACTCGAAGAGATGTGAATATAAAATTTACTAAATAGCCTACATATGATATTCTTTATTTGCAAGCCAATGACCAAAAGCCTAAATTACAACCTGAGAAAAGACTTGGTAGATTAACTAAAATGTATCATTTACAAACTAGACTGAAATTTTGGGAATCCGAGCCATGTGTGAAAATAAGCCAAAGAGAGTGTGAGGAAGTCTTCTTTAACTAAATACATCAACATAAGATATTCAATTCAATGATGAAAAGCATAAGAGTTCATTTGCCCCAACATCAAAAAGTCAAATTGGAGATTGCTGCCCCTCAATAGAAAAAAGCCGCCAAGAAATGATCTTTAGAGGAAGAAATGAATGGAAAAACAATAAAGGAAAGGCTATTACTTATCTGCAACTTTGAAGTCAATGGGACTCTTTACTTGTTAGCAAATTGCTTATTTGCAAACTTTCAAAACTAACTTTTCAAAAGGAATCTATCACTAAATTTTTCCTCAAACTTTTCCACAATTTTTTTTTTTCAAAAAAAAGAGAGAGGGAAAGTTTCGGTTCAAAAAGTTATAAAAAAAAACGGAAAAGAAAGTAAAAAGGATTTTTATTAACAAAAGAAGAAAAGAAGCAATCTAGTCAAGTATAGAGGTTGCCTGCTTAAATGAGCGTTGTCCTATTTTTGGATCATGTGCTCAAAGGAGTGTCATCCAAATCAAATCCAATCAAGTATAGGGATTACCTGCTCAAAGGAGCACTGCCCTAGTTTTGGATCGCTTGCTTAAAGGAGCATAGTCCAAATCTAATCCATGTCAAGTATTAGGATCTCCTACTCAAAGGAGCACTATCTTAGTTTTGGATTACCTGCTCAAAGGAGCATCATCAAAATCAAATCCAGTCAAGTATTAGAATCGCTTGCTAAAAGGAACATTGTCCTAGTTTTGGATGTCACACTCCAAAGAGTAGTCTAAATGTAACAGTCCACCGCAAGCTATATAAGACTTAGAAATTGCTACCTCAACCATTCCAAAGTCTCATATAGATGCAAGGTGTACCTTTACGAAAATAGAATACATGAACCAATGGAGATAAATAGTTTAATTTGACATATTATAAGCATCAAGATATGAACCATGAGTCCACATAATTAATTACAAAAGTTTCAGGGGCATTCCCATACAAAATAATATCGAGTTTAATAAAAGTCTTTATAATCATCCGATAAATAATAGGGTTTCCTATAGAAGTCTACACAAAACCAAACATAAACTTCTAATGGAAACTCCTACTTCTGGTACTTGTTCGATGGGATGCCTTGGCCTTAATCAAATATACGGATACTGTAATAAGAAAAAGCTGTGGGGGAGTAACCTACACTAGCTTAGTAAGTAAAAACTTCCATAAAGAAATTTGTAACAAATCAATCAATCAAGTTGATTATTCAATCATAAGGAATGCAATAACCACATGAACAAACAATCATATGATCAGCAGGAAATCATATGTGAATGGATTTACGCCCTCCATTCAGGGTTAGCAGATTAACGAATAATGTGGTACTATCGTTGAATTAATAAGTCATTTATGGATCACGGATAACCAACTTATGTCATTTATGGATCACAATCAACCTACTTTTAGCCATTTACGGATCACGGGTAACCAACAAATGCTAATGCTCCATCCCCATCATGAAGTGATTATGTCCATATTAATTTGTCAAACCAAATAGTCATTAATACCAATTTCTTAGGTGATCAACCAATTTCATAGACAATCATTCTTATAATACTCTAAACAAATATGAGTTAATCACCTAGTTCCGATATTCTTAATACCATTTCTCAACTCAAAAATAAACATACATAATCCCCATATTTCCCATCATGCAATTCCAATTTTATCTTTTGCCTTATGATCTAGTGCAACTATTTGCTACAATCACAAGCAAGAATGAAATTAGGAAGTAATACTCACTCGGCCATTGGTCTCCGGTCTCTTAGTAATAGTAATCCGGTAGTAATGAATCATTGGGATCCAAGTCACCTAAATGAAAGAAATACCCAAATGAGTATTTCAACTCATATCTAATCCATTTTATTTCATAAAAACTATTAAATTCTTAATTCTCGTCAGTAGTGGAAATTCTAACTTAAAATGGCCATAACTTGGTCATTTTATCTCGGAATTTCGCAAATTATATACCGATTCTTATCTACTTTGAAATATCTATCTAATTCTAATATAATATCTAAATTTTGAAAACTTTTAAGTCTCGAAAAGATCCGAACAGATATGGTCAGTAACCAAATTCTCATTTCCAAAATTGTATTGTGAGGAATTATGATATTTCTACTATCTATGCCAAATATGCATGCAATAATAACAAATCACTATCATGAATGGTATGTTATAAGCTTCCTATATGCATACTCATGATGATATTCTATAAGAAAATATTTTTGAAAATTTCTACTTTATAAGATATCAAGAATACTTAACCTAGTAAGTTCAATTTTGTGTTCTTGGCCTACCACACTTGTTTTAGAGATTTTCCTTAATAAAATCTATTTATTCTTGCTAAAATTAAGTCTTTACCATATCTATTCCTTAAGGGCTTCATTTTTCAACATAAATCCTCATTTTACACATTATAAACAAGTGTTTATATATTAGCCATTCCTAAATCCGAATTTTGTAAGAATAGTTTTTGAGTGATTTCTTTAAGAAAAACTTGTTTGATACTTTAAAATTCAAGCTTCATTATTCCTATCCCCTAAGGACTTCATTTCTTTAATAAAACTTTCATTTTGAGTTTAAAAAGTAGGTGTTTACATATCCTCTTTTCCTAGTTACGAATTTCATGTGACTATCTTAAGATCAAATTTTTCTATCTTGTAAATATTTCTTGTTTAACAAATTTCTCTTAGTAGATCTACCTTTTACTCACAAAAATCATTTCATATTGTTATTTATTCCATAAGCTCTTCATTTTTCACATAAAAATCATGTTTTGGAGTTGAAAAATGGGTTTTCAAAATGCAACTCATTTTCATCCGAATTTACAAAAGTTTGTTTTTATAAAACCAAATTTGTTCTTGAGCTTTTTGGCTCATCTTCATAAATATACTAACTTTTAGAAGTAATGAAACATTCATTTACATAAGACAAGATATTTATGACCATTCACTCATCCTACACATAATAAATGCATGAGATCTACAATATCATGTAAGAGAATAAATGTCTAAGAGCTAGATCTAAGTGCAATGGTCATGTTAAGTGTATGAAATGAGATATTCTACTTGTGACAATGATGTAGCTGCAAGATTCTACATGAACTCATCACTACATGAACATATGTTATGATTATGAGGAAAACTCAAGCTTTAATCACAAGATCCACAACTTATGATGGCTTGATCATCATGTTCTAGTGATTTCATGTCCTTAGCATGAAGCTCATAGGCTTTTTATGAATCCACACATGCATGATCTATCCATTACATGTTTTTGTGGTAGTAAAGTTTAGATTTATACCTATTTAGGCTTGTGGAACAAGAGGAGTTGAAGGAAAAAAAAATGTGTGAGAGTGTGCGTGTGTATGTGAAGCTCACGGCAATAAGAGAGAAAGAGGGAGAGTGTTTTGCAAAATTTTCCACGAGTGAAAATGAAGAAAGAATGAATGAAATGGTAAAGGCATAAAGAAGTTTATATAAAGATTTGGATTAGGGTTTTATATGATTAAATAAAAGAAGAAAAATAGGACAAATGAGAGGGAAATGGGAGGGGATATGCACCGGCCAAGGGAGAGAGAGAGGGAGAGGAAATAATTTTTGTACAATTTTTCAAGTTAAAAGTGTAATAAAATGTGTTGGAAAAGTTATTGTAAGGAATGTGATGTAATAAGGCATGGTTTGTTTGTAAGGATGTAAGAATATGGGTGTGGTTTGTGAGTGTGAGTAGGGTATCAACTTATACTTGTGAATAGTAATGAATAGTAGATTAGACAATTAAGTTACCGGTTAGTAAAGAAAATACGATATAAAGGCTATAACTGTAATTTTTATAAACCGAAAAATTATAATAAATATATTTTTGAATTCCTTATTAAATTTCAATCTTAATGAGTATTCTGGAATATTTTTCTAATTCCAAGTCCCAGGGGCCGATTTTCCGGAACGGATTCTAGTCGGGTTCGAAACAGATAAATTCCCAAAAACTGTTCTTTTTATGTTTCGACATATTATTTGGAACTATAATCTATATTAACTTGCTCTCAAAAGATTTATGGTTTTATTCTCCATGGAGCCGAACTAAGAGTTTCTAGGTTTTTTGCTAATCTTAGCTATTTCGGTTGAAGGTTTCGGTTTTCGATCTAGCTTTCGAAGTCAAGCTTGGTTACAAAGAAAACCGGGGCTTACATTGGATCACCTGCTCAAAGGAGCATTGTCCAAATCAAATCCATTCAAGTATAGGGATCGCCTGTTCAAAGGAGCGCTGTCCTAGTTTTGGATCACCTACTCAAAGGAGCGTCATCCAAATCAAATCCAGTCAAGAATTAGGATCGCTTACTCAAAAGAGCGTTGTCCAAGTTTTGGATCATCTACTCAAAGGAGCATCGTCCAAATCAAATCCATTCAAGTATAGGGATCGCTTGCTTAGAGGTGCATTGTCCTAGTTTTAGATCACTTGCTCAAAGAAGCATCGTCCAAATCAAATCCAGTCAAGTATTGGGATCACCTACTCAAAGGAGTGATGTCCTAGTTTTAGATCGCCTGCTCAAAGGAGCATCGTCTAAATCATATCCATTCAAGTATAGGGATCACCTGCTTAGAGGAGCGTTGTCTTAGTTTTGGATTACTTGCTCAAAGGAGCGTCATCCAAATCAAATCCAGTCAAGTTTTAGGATCGCCTACTCAAAGGAGCACTGTCCCAGTTTTGGATCACCTGCTTGAAAGAGCATCGTCCAGTTAAGAGTCTAAAAAGTGGAAGTTTCCAACAAAAAAAAAGGTCTTTTGCTCCAATAGCCATTTTCCAAAAGAAAAAATAAAGAGAAAAAATCTTTAAAAAATGTAAAAACAGAGGATCGGACATCGTTTGAATCTTTTCTAGTGGTCTAGGGGAGATGACTTTCCATAAAAGTTATGTGTCACCTTTCCAAAGGTCGGGATCGCAAAATCATCACTTTCTTAGTCAAATCACCCCCCATAGACTTTTTGCAAGGGCATTGCTTTTACCAACAAGTTGGCCATGAGTTTTCAAGAAAATAAAAATGGGGTCTCTTTTTGTCTTTGTATTGAAGTTTTAACAAACTTCACCACAAAGAGGGGCAACTGTAGACACCCCATTTTTACCCTTTTAATGCTTTAATTTATGATAAAAATTAATATTATATTAAGCCCAAAGATTATTACAAATATTATAAAAATAAAAAAAATTAAAAAAGGAGAAATAATAGAAATTAATAAATAAAAAGATAAAAAAAGAAAAGAAAAAAGAGAGGAAAAAAAAAGAAAATATATATAATAAATAATTATAATTTTATAAAATATTTTTGGGCTTGATATAATACTAGTTTTTATTATAAATTTATTTTGAAATTAATTAAATTTGTTTATTTATTAAATCTAATATTTTTTGGAAGCCTTAAATACATTTTAAGTGTAAAAGAAAACGAGGCATAAGCTAAATGGCGTATTGGTAAAACACACATGCATACACATTATAGACCATGGTTCGAATTGCGCGTGAGCATCCAAATTTTTTTTACCTCAAGCACGTGGCCAACCCTGGCGTGCATGCACTGGACGCGTCATCTCCTTCCTTGCAAAACCAGTTTTCTCGTGCCCGACATGCCATTTTCAAGCTTGATTTTGGCAAAATTTGCTTCGAATTTCATCAAATCAATGTGGGGATCTGAAAGAAGACTTGGAATACTACAAATTTAAATCAATTTTTGGTTTCAAAAATTCAATTTGGGTACTTGATACTGAGTTTGAAAATTAATGAACACACATTTTTTGCACAAGTTCCAAGTTTCATAATTCAATTCGTTTTGATGAATTAGACTTCCAACATCACGAATTTGACTCAATTCTCATGCCTAACATATTTGTGATCAATCATACTCGAAAAAGAGCAAATCGTGATCAATCAAGCTTGGAAATTCGCATGTTTGTGTGTTCGTCAAATTCAATGTTTTTCCCACCAAATTCGACCTCTAACTAGTATAAATAGGGGTCAAATTCACCATTCTCAGCATCCACAACTCCAGAAATCACCAAGAAACACCCAAAAAGAGCTTGAATCAAAGGTCGGAGTTCTTAGGTTGAATTCGAAATTTTTGAACTCTTTAGGACTAGGAAGTTTTGAGGAAATTGGGTGTTATAGCAAGCTTTAGGAGTTCTTGATCCACCTTTTAGAAGCTTTGGATCAATCTTAGGAGTTCAATCACCATTTTCACAAATAACTACCGTCGGCCGCCACCTTTGAAGCTTCAAACCACCACTTCCGATCAATCTCAATCCATATCACCACCATATGAGTGTTTGTTGTCCCTAAATCTATTAGTTTCGCACGCTTAGGCGTCTCAAACCACCAAAGCTTGTGGTTTTCAAAATTTCCAGCCAAACTCCGACAGCTTACTTCAATTAGACTCCAAACTCCGACCCGACCCGACTCCGAATCCAGTAGCTTCGACCCAACTCCAATATCCAAGTAAGTTATGTTATCTTATATTTATATTATTATAAATAATAAAAAATAAAAAAGAAGAAAAATGATAAAAATATATATATATGGAATTTATATAATATTTTTTTTCCAAAAAAAAAAGGAAATATGCATGGAAAAGGTTTTGTCACTAAGAAAATTTTTTATAATACAAATAAATTTGATAGCTTATAGGATCACATTGAAAAATTCTTGATTTTCTAAAGATCTAAAAAATTAAGAAACTTAAAATGAAAAGAATTCTAATATTTAAAATTAAACATCAAATTAAAATTTTACAAAAAGAGCTACGTTTTGTCTGATCCTTATTAGCGGCTACGTAGGCACCTCCAAGGCAACTTAAAATCTAAAAAGATTCATTTTGTTCCACTACATTTTGTAAATTTCAAATTAATTAATTTATTTGTAAATATAGATAATTTCATCATTAATTTGTAAATAAAATTTTAAATGTGGAAATTCATAAAATTTAATTTATTCATTGTTTTATTTTTCGACCATTAAAAGGATAATTTTTAAATTATGAATTTTTAAGTGGTAACCATATAGTTTTAATAGGATAGCCCCTGAATTCAAAAATCTCCGGTTTATAAAATTTGTTTTTTAAATCAATTTTTTCGCAAACTAATAGCTAAGTTGGGATTAACCAATCCATTAATCCTAATTTATAATTTTTCCCGATTATATTCGAGTGGCCACTCCAAAACATTTTTTCTTAAATTTTCTTTTAATTCCTAGTCAAGAGTTCGTATTAAATGGGTTAAGATTTGATACGAACCGGATTAAAAAAATTAAATCAGAAATGAAAAATCCAGGCTCGACAGTTTTACACATGGTTTTTGTTTTAGGACCACTTTCGTCCTATTTTGTCATCCTTGTTGTCATCTCTCAAAACAACCAAATCAGTCTTATCAAACAAGAATAAAGAAAAACAAAAGACGCAAGATAATCATACTAGAAATCATCCTTGCTTCGTTTGAACACGCGGATTAGGTTCAGTGTTTGGAGGTAATTTGTGTGTATGTTTGGATTAAATGAATTTCAATTCACATTGATCATTGACCTAGTTTTTCAAATTTGCAAATGTTTTCTAAACCAGTTTCAATAACTACGGTCTTACAGAGCAAAAGCACCCATCAAATGTAGCATAGATAATGATTTAGGTCAGTCCCAAGGGAATGGTTAGCATATAGTGTACTCCTAACCCCATTTATTGTCTAGCCAAAGAAAGGTTTATAAAAAGATAAAGAAGAAAAGCAACTATGATAAGTTAGAAATATTCACAAACGTTTAATGGATAAAATAAGAAATAAGCCTGAAATTTTTATGAAACAGCAGCTCAGGGTTACTTCATCAATTCCTTGTCATAATGATTTCTTAAGAACAACAAACTTCTTAAAAGCTGTTTGAATTATGTGTTCATACCACCGGATCCTCTAATTTAAACTAAAACTTCTCTCGAAGTCAGTAGTTCTAGATCTAGCTAAAACCAGTAATTTGAAGTTTCAATTAAACCTACATAAAGAATAGGAAAATATTATTTTGAAAAGACAACCTAATGAATTTTTTTAAATCAAATGATAGAAAGTCTTCACCCATTCCTCAGCAAGAGGTAGTTAGGATCGACTTCATTAGCAACCATAAATCTATTCAATTGAATGATCTCTCGATCTATTCAATTGAAATCAATCGTAGATCTAAAAGAGTGCACCACTCCTTTAAAAACCATAAGTTTAAGTTTAAGTTTAAGTTCAAGTTATTAATTACGAACACCCAATCAAATATACTTGAAAGCACATTTAGAATCAAATTGAATCATAGATTCATAATCCTTAAGCTGTAGGAGTTTATTTATCCATGGATTTATCAAAATAAGTGCAGATTAGAAGAAATAAAACAAATTCAAAAGATTAATCAATTAATTGCTCAGAAATTCATAGAAATTACAAACAGCGAGTTAAATTGATTTTACCCAAAAAATAAAAGAAATCCTCAAGTAAAAAGAAATGAAAATTCTTTTACTTAAGAATCCTTTAGAAATCTACTCTATGTTAATACTGATTTACACTATCAGTACATACTTTACAACGCATGCTTGCACGTTTATTTATAGGCTAATAGGCACAAAAATCGTGGCCTACTTTATTGATACACGGCAGATTTAGCATATTCTTTTTAACATAATTTGATAACTTTACACGCGTGCATATGATTTGTGAAAACACTCATCGAGGGTCGTGTGTGATCTATTGGTCGAGGCTTGTATAAAGCAAGATCAAGCTTAACTTCATGAATTTCCAAAGTAAACTGTGTGTTTTTTTTTTCTATTGCTCTATTGAGGATAAAATTTGAGAGAGTCGATGGTTGTATTGTTAAGGCTCAAGGCAATCCTAATAAAGAATTAGTCTGTAAAAGCTTTTGTCGAGGGTCAAGATTTGAGACTCGATAATGTTTTTTCTTCCAGAATGATGCTCGATTGCTTCGACTGAAGTCGAGGGTCATGTCGAAGGCTCGCGGTTGAGGCTTGATAGACAAATTTTTGTTGTCTTCTTTCTCTTTTTGGCCTTGACTGTGACTTTTACAGGGCTCGACTTTTGTAATCTTGACTTTAATTGTTGTTTTTGCTCCAAATTTGAATTAAAACACTTGATTACTCCTTATTCAATTCTTAGAGCTTTAAAACAACATTATTTATCAAAAACATAAATTTTGTAGGATTTTACCAAAAATTCTTAGCAAAATGAGCTCAAAATCCTATGAAAAATGTAAAATAAAAATAACTTATCCGTAATGATCTTAAAGGTCTCTCTGAAAGAATTTTGGAAATTTGGTCAAGCTGGTTCTCTAAGTTATGAATGGCAGCAGTATGATTTCTTAAGGTAGCATCTATTCCATGCTACCTATTCTCAGAAGCTTTGATAAACTGGGAAACTAAATCTTCAAGAGATTGTTTGTTTCCTTGATAAATTCCTAACCCTTGTACTGGTGGTTTCTGAAAATTAGGTGAGTTCAATTGATTTTGAAAATTACCATTATTACATCGGAAATTTGAATGGCTCCTCCAACTTGGATTGTAAGTGTTACTATAAGGGTCAGTCTTTTAGCCAAAAAAATTATTCATAAACCCACAACTCTTAGAGGTCATTCCTTCAACATTTTGGTAAGACAAATAAGCAATCACATTCGTTTGGTTTCTCCCAACAAACAAATGTTCAACCTTTTTGCTTAGAGCCTCAATCTTGGCAGTCAAATTTGACAATGCATAAATATCAAAAAATCAACCTAATCTCTCCTTTTTGGGTCTCACAAATGACCATTGATAATTGTTGTTAACCATATCTTCAAACAGGTTTAAGCACTCCTCAGGGGATTTATAATTCAGACTTCCTCTAGTAGCTACATTTATTAATTGCCTACTCCCATAATTCAATCCATTATAAAAGGTTTATGCATGGGTCCATTCAGGCAGTCCATAGTGTGGGCATCTTGTCAGCAACTCCTTCCATCTCTTGAAAGCTTCATACAGTGTTTCAGAGTCCATCTGGTGGAACAAAGCAATGTCAGCTCTCAATTTGGCTCTTCTAGAGGGTGGGAAATATTTTCTCATAAAATTCTCAGCCATTTGTTGCCAAGTGGAGATGGAGTTCTTTGGCAATCCATTTAGCCATTTTTTAGCATCCCCTCTGAGGAAAAATGAGAATAATCTTAACTTGATTGCATCCTTAGACACACCATTTATCTTGAATGTATCACAAATATCCAAACATTATTGTAGATGGCTATTGGGATCCTCATCCTGTAGGCTATCAAACTGGACCACCTGTTGGACCATTTGGATGATATTGGGTTTGATTTCAAAGTTGTTAGCGGCAACCCTGAGTCTGTTGATTCTAGCATTGGCATGCAAAAATTGATCATTGTTCGGGGGTTGGTTTACCTTAGGGTGTTCATTATCTTCCTGGATTTCACCGTGGTCAACCTTTTTTAATTGTTTGATTTTTCGACCTATACGTAGTGGTTCTAGATCAAACAAAAACAAGAATTTAGATTGACTCCTAGTCATATGCCTACATTTTATTTGAAAATAAATCAAAAGAAAACAAAATATATACAAAGAATGAATGAATTAAAGAATAACGAATAAAAGAATAAAGAATCAACTAAACAAGAAACAAGTATATACAATAAAAGAACTAACAAAGAATAGAAATATATATAGCAAATGTACAGAAAAGAAAACAAGCAAATATATACAAAAACAAAAAGAAGGTTAGCATAACAACATATATATACAAGAGATATTTACAATGTTAAAGGTAGCTAGAACAACAAATGAAAATTGATTTCTACTATTGCCCTGTTAAGCTTCAAAGATAATATTGAATCCAACACCATTACCGGTAATGACGCCAAAAAACTTGGTTGTGAGATGGTTGTTTGGATTAATTGAATTTCAGTCCATACTAATCCTTGACCAAGTTTTTCAAATTTATAAATGTTTTCTAAATCAGTTTTAATAACTAGGATCTTACGAGCAAGCACACCCATCAAATATAGCATAGATAGTGATTTAGGTCGGTCCCAAGGGAATGGTTGGCAGCTGGTACACTCCTAACATCACTCATTGTCTAGCCAAAGAAAGGTTTAGAAAAACATAAAGAAAAAAGCAACTACGCTAAATTAGGAATATTCACCAATTCCTTATTAGAATAATTTCTTAAAAACAATAAATTTCTTAAAAGCTGTTTGAATTGTGTATTTATACCGCTGGGTTCTCTAATTTAAACTAAAGCTTTTCTCAAAGTCAGTATTTCTAGATTTAGCTGAAACTAGTAATTCGAAATTCGAATCAAACCCACATAAAAAATAGGAATCCATTATTTCAAAAAAAAAAAACTCAATGAATTTTTAAAACAAGTGATAGAAAGTCTTCACCCATTCCTCGGCAAGAGGTAACTCTATTTTCAACCATAGATCTATTCAATTGAATGATCTCTCGATCTATCCAATTGAAATCAATCGTAAATCTAAAAGAGTGCACCACTCCTTTAAAAACCACAAGTTTAAGTTCAAGTCACTAATTACAAACACTTAATCAAATTAACTTGAAAGCACATTTGGAATCAAACTGAATCATGGATTCATAATCCCTAAGCTATAGGAATTTATTTCTCCATGGATTTATCAAAATAAGCATGCATTAGAAGAAACTAAACAAATTTGAAAGATTAATCAATTAATTGCTAAAAAATGCATAGAAATTACAAATATCAGGTTAAATTGATTTTATCCAGAAAACAGAAGAAATTCTCAAGTAAGATGAAATGGAAATTCTTTTACCCAAGAATCCTTTAGAAAACTACTCTACGTTAACACTTATTTACACTGTTGGTACATATTTTACAACGCATGCTTGCACGTTTATTTATAGGCTACTAGGCACAGAAAGCATGGCCTACTTTATTGATTGTGGCGGATCCTTTCTAATAAAATTTGTGATACTTTCCACGTGTGCATATGATCTGTGAAAACACTCGTCGAGGGTCGTGTGTAATCTTTTGGTCGAGGCTTGTATAAAGCAAAATCAGGATCGGCTTCAGGAATTTCCAAAGTAAACTGTGCGTTTATATCCATTACTCTATTGAGGGTAAGATTGAGAGAGTCGAGGCTCGTATTGCTGAGGCTCAAGGTAATTCTGATGAAGAATTAGTCTATCACAACACTTGTCAAGGGTCGAGATTTGAGGCTCAACTTTGAAGCTCCATAGTATGTTTTCTCTAGAATGATGCTCAATCACTTTGACTGAAGTCAAGGATCATGTTAAGGGCTTGCAGTTAAGGCTCGATAGACCAATTTTTGCTATTTTCTTCCTTTGTTTGGCATCGGCTAATTTTTTATGGGGCTCAACTTCTGCAATCTTGACTTTACTTATTGTTTCCGCTCCAAATCTGATTTAAAACACTTTGATTATGCTTCATTGGATTCAAAGAGCTTTAAAACAACATTATTGATCAAAAACACAATTTTTGCAAGATTTTATCTGAAATTCTTAGCAAAATGAGCTAAAAAATCCTATGAAAAATATAGAACAAAAATGACTTATCAGAAGATTCATGCTTGAGATGAAGGAATGTAGTAGGCATTAAGGGGGAAACCAAGGCTTGCATGAGAGTTGAAGATAGTACTTTTGTATAGGGTTAGCTTATATATGTTTCTTGTAACTTTGTAAGGTGATGGTTAGAAACTTATCTTAAGTTGTATGTAAAGGGCTTGTTGTGTGGGACTTATATATATACAAAATTTCTTATCTTGATAACCTTATGATCCTGTTTTAATTGTTTACAGACAAAGTGTTCTATTGGTTTGATGCCCATCGAATTTCTTGAAAGGCTTTAGTTGGCTTACTTGAAAATTGTGATTTTCTAAATTGTTACTAGGGGGCATCAATACTGTTAGGATGCCCTGTGGGGGTGTAACAAATAGCGTTAGACGAAGAGTGCTTGTAAGACATTGAATGGTCAAACTGATACCTAGTTATTCCAAATATTGCAACTATGCAAACCTTTATATTTTTTAGTAATCCTATAAGTGGAACTTTAGAGTCAACATCAAAATCACGACCCTAAAGCAAACCATGTCAACTCTAAACCTTAGAAACCCTACAACTGATCAGACAATATCTATAACCCTAAAATATTAGATAAGTTAGAAAAATAGTATGAACATTAAATATAAGTCGATTATATGGCATATATCTTTGTCGAGCCTGGATTTTTCCACTATCTGGTTCATTTCTCCTAACCCGATTCACATTAAACCCGAACCCATTTAACATGAATCCTCGACTAGGGGTTAAAAGAAATTTTAATTTTTGAAAACTTTTTAGAGTCGCCACTCGATATAAATCGGGAAAAAATAAAAAGCTAGGATCAATGGGTCGGTTTATCCTAACTTAGCTACTAGTCTGCGAAAAAATTTGATTTAAAAACCAAACTTTTTAAATCAGATATCATAGATTCAGGGGCTAACCAAATGGTTGCCACTTTTGGAATTTTAAACTTATAATTTATCCTTTTCATACTCAAAAACTCAAATGAAACAACATAAATATTTATAAGTCACGTTTTTCTTTTTTTTTTTTTAGAATATGAATATCAACAAAACATCTTATATTTACAAAATATTTATTCACAATATTATTAAAAAAACAAAAACATTTTTTCATTTTTTAATGTCGCCTCGTAGGTGCCTACGTACTCGCTAATCGAGATCAGACAAAACGTAGTTCTTTTGAAAAGAACCTTAGTTTGTTGATCAATTTTAATTTTTGAACTCTTTTCACTTTAAATTCATTAAATTTTGAATTTTTATGAAACCATTTTTTAATAATCCTATGATCTAATTAATTGATTTTCATTTCATGAAAATGCAATTTTTCTAAGTCCAAAATCGTTTTTCTTTAAAATCATTTTATGATAATTCATGGCTAATTTAATGCTACATGAAAAATCAATTTTTATTAAACTTGATTGAATATTTTCATAGTTAATCTATGAAAATATTTTGATGAAAACTTGGATTATTTTCATAGCAAATTTATGAAAATAATTTGATGAATTTAATAATTATATTCATAGCAAATTTATGAAGATAATTTGATGAAAACTTGATGATTATTTTCATAGCAAATTTATGAAAATAATTTGAAACATAATGATTATCTTCATAGCAAATTTATGAAGCTAATTGATGAAAAATTTGAATCATTTCATAGACAATTTATGAAAATAATTTTGATTAAGCTTTAATAATTATCTTCATAGCAAATTTATGAAGATAATTTGGTGAAAAACTTGATTGATTATCTTCATAGCAAATTTATAAAGATAATTTGATGAAAAAATTGATTAATATCTTCATAGCAAATTTATGAAGACAATTTGGTAAAAAAAATTGATTGATATCTTGATTCCCAAAAAATTATATTTAACAATAATTCATTCATTTTCATTCATCTCATTCATCATTCATTAAAGTATTTTGAAAACAAATTCATTTTTTTTTATTTTTCAAAAAAAAAATTCAATCATTTTTTTATTCAAAAACAATTTTGGTTTTGGAAAACCTATTTTTGTCATTTTTATTTATTTATTTATTATTTTTTTTATTTTTTTATTTTTTAATAATCATCACATAAATTCACAACATGTTCAAAATATATTATATTACAAATACAATACATTAAAATTATTTTTCATGTATCAAATACACATTTCTAAAAGCAATTTATGTATAAATACATATTAAAAAATATTCAAAAATATCAAAAAGTTACTAAAACAAGTAAATTTATATGAAAAATAATTATTTTGATTTTTCTGGATTTTTTTGAATTTTTTATGAATTTTTCTGAATTTTTTTACTATTTTTTCCTATTTTCCGAAATTAATTATATAATAAAATAATGCGGACTGACCTGGGCCGTTAGATCTCTCGGATCAGATCTGGAGCGTCGGTCGTGTTTGCTTGTTCTGGACCGTCTGATCTCTTGACTTCCAATTTGGAGCGTTGATCTGCTTGATCAAATCTGGACCGTCTGATCTGCTTGATTGAATCTGGACTGTTGATTTGCTTGATTGAATCTGGACCGTTGATCTACTTGATTGAATCTGGACCGTCTGATCTGGTTGAGTGAATCTGGGCCGTTGATCTGCTTGATCAAATCTGGACCGTCTGATCTGTTTCATTGAATTTGGACTGTCTAATCTGCTAGACCGTTGACCAATGACCGACGACCGTTGACCGATGACCGACCGGGTTGGGCTTCGGATTTCGAGTCGGATCTTGGATACCCGACAGGCGAAGAAGACGATGACGTTGCCTTTCGAGCGTTCCTCGGCTGCCTGTGGTGGTTTTCGAGCCCTGGAAACTTGTCGGCCCGACGCCTGTGGAGGAGCTGCAACGTCTAGTGGTGGTGGTTCACTCCCAGAACCACCAGAAGTGGCGGTTCGTGTGGTGGTACTCGGCGGTGAGGGTTCGAAAAAAAAATTAAAAAATTGCAGAGATCAATTTGATCAATTCGAGCAAATTTAAGCATACTAAAACATAAAAAACAAGTTTCTAACACTCCTAAAACACTCAATTTGGATCAAATCTGATCCAATAACTTCGAATTCAAAAATTGCTCACTCTAAACCATAAACTCGAAAATTTCGAATTGATCTTAATGTGTGTGTGTTTCTTGCAATTGATGTGTGCCTTTTGCTCATGGATCACCCCTATTTATAGATCCATGGTTAAATTTCAGTTACAACTTTCATTTAATGAGATCCCGATTTTTCGCAAAAAAATTGAAACTGAAAATTGGAAGTTGATTCGTTGTAAACGACGAAATTGATGAATAAATACTTGAATAGTCGCTCCTATCTCTGTATAGGATCAAATTAATTGCCCAAATTCATCAAATTTGGTCGGCCACCATTGATGATCCTTTAAGCTTCCATAACTTTCGCAATTTTTTCCCAAATTTCAACCGACAAATTGAGATTCTTCGAGACTTGATTTTATCCAACATTCAATGCAATTACAATCTATTCCATGCCGACTATCAATCCACATAATCAATTTTGAAAAAAACAATAATTACACACTCAAATCGTGATCTAAAGTGAGTGGTTTGGGTTGATTTTGAGTAAAAAATGAAGAGGAAAAAAGTCAAAAAATTTTGCATCCATGCTGGTTCAAACTCATGACCTATGGCTTGGGCTAGGGTCTGGGTCAGTGGTCTTAACCAATAGGCCATTGGCTTGTGCCTGTTTGGGTTTGACAAATTTTGATTTTAAGGCTCATTCAAAATTCACAAAATAATTTTTGAAAATTTGTTTAATATATTATATCAAGCTCAAATAATTAATTATTTTTATTCATTTCATTTATTTATTTTTATTATTTCTATTCAAAAATTCTTATTTTCTTCCTATTTACCTATATTTTCTTCTTTTTAATTACTTTTCCTATCTTTTCTATTTTTTTTCACTATTACTTTTTATTATTTTTTTTAATTATTTTTTTTGTTATTATATATATATTTTTTATGAGCTTGATGTAACACTAATTTTTATTATAAATTAGAGCCCTAAACTTGAGCAAAAATTGGGTGACTACAATCTTAGAACAGTAGGATTTTCCGAAATGCAAATCATTTTGAACCTTACAGTATCAGTTTATGTAATCGATCATCGACACGCAAAACGAGATGAAATTTTTCGAAAAAAATTTATGTTAGAATAATTTTAAGATATCCATATAATATCTAATAAAATTTTATCGGCTTATAAAATCGTTAATTATAACCTTTATATGCATATTTTTATCTCCACAAGTAATTAAATTGTGTTTCTACTATTTATTACTGTTGCATGAACAGAATATAGGCCGATAGAGATTAATCATACAAATACTAAAAGATAGATCAGAGGGACGTTAGGGGTCACTTAGCGTGGCCATTCTGATGCTTAAGTCAATTTGTGGGTAGAAGTAAGGTAGAAGTAGGGTTCATATAAAAAGAATGTCAAACAATTGGTTTTTCTATTTGTACTCTATGTTTTTCTATTCCCTCTCTTATCCCATTGCCAGAGAGGTAACGGGGATATTTATAGGGTTTTTGGATCATACTAGGATAACTAGTACAAGGCTTAGTACTAGGCATGGAAATGGAACTCGAGCTGGTGAACCTAACTTTGTGGAGTGTAGCCGAGCTATTGATGTCCCCCCGATCACAAGGTGTGACTAGGACATGTATTACAACTAAGGAGGATGAGGACCCGAAGTCGGGCTGGGTCAGGCTAAGTTGGTGGACTCAGCGACCTAATAAGCTTGTGGAGCTGTCTCGATGTGAGGACTTGACAATGAGTCTCGTATGACCACGTACAGCTAAGGTGTCATGCTCTTAGATGACATGAGAATAAGATGTACCAATCTACATTATTCATGGGCTTCAAAGGTTGTAAGGGTTTCTAAGCCTAGGACATCAAGTGAGCCTACGGTTATACATTATAGTCAAGATGTTCACCCACTTTCATTGTGAGAGTAAGAAAGTGTACAACCCACGAGGTTGTCGGCTTAGGAAGGTCGTCTCGGAGCAAGCTGCATTTTCCATTTGAGCTGCATCCTCGTTTAGCGATATTTTGCTGTGGGGAACATTGGATTTCCTGTAGGATGTCATACCTAATACATTTTGCGTTATTTGAGGGAGTATGATATTTCTGAGAGGACCCATGGATTTGAAAGTTCTTGGCAATAATTACATCTGAGCCTAATAGTTTGTGGCCATTGGTTATGATGTCAAGGTCATGAGGATTGTTCACAAGTCTCGAAGGGTCTAGGCTTTAGTGTTGCTTGCCTTCTTCTATAAATACTAATCTTCTATAGGGATTCTCTCTTAACATTTTCCATATTTCATTGAAAGAGTTACCAAACACCTTTTTGGTGTTTTATTCCAAAGCGTTCTCCAAGTTTTCCAGCAATGTCGAATTCAGGTACTTCTGCCACTTAGTCCTTTTCACACGACTTAATTGGTAAGGTTCAACAAGTTACCCACGAGGTGGGGAGAGAGGAAGGAGATACCATGTGGAGGTCGGGGGTTCGAAGTCGAACGATAGGCGTAGATTGAAGAGTAGAGGCTCAGCTTCTATAAGCCGTCGTGAAGGGAAGCCAAGTAGATCCTCGATGTTGATGGTGAGGTGTCGAGGTACTTCTAGTGTGCCTTCTTATGCTTAGTTGGCCGGTAAGGTATATTAGTGCTCGAGGATATATATTCTTCTTATGGCCTTGATAAAACTACCACCGTCACCTTGTACTTAGAGGCGACCCGAGGTGATGGCCTTGATAGCGATCTCCTAAAAGGGATCTGTTGTAAGCTATCAAGGGAGGAGGTCACAACTATATTTGAGCAGAAGATACGCGACACGCCATAGGAATGGGTGATCATGAGGGCTAAAAAATCAAATCATGTATGCCTCATTGGTGGTTATCAGTTCACCTTGTGCAAAAAGGCATTTAAATTTGTGCTGAGGTTGCCCTTTTCTCCTTTTCAGAATGATATTTTTAATTATCATCGTTTGTGCCTAGCTCAGTTGCTGCCTAATGTTTGGCAGATGCTAGCGCCCTTTGAGGCCATCTGTCTCAGCATCATGGTATGGTCCACTTTGATCCTATTTCATCAATTTCTTCTTTATAAAAGATCTCTAGAAGGGTGGTAGTATTTTTCCAAGCAACTTAAGAGTCCCCAACTTTTTACCGGGCTCACTAGTTTAAATGGGTTTGATTGGAAACATGAGTTGTGGTTAGTTAGGCTAGGGGAAGGTATGCAGCGACTTTTTGACTTTTAGGTCGAGTGATGCAAGCCCATTAGATGTGAGAAACCCTAACTTTTAATGGCGCGTGATGCTAGCAGGCTAGCAAAGTTAAAGGGTACCCTGATAGTGTGCAGTAGGAGACCTTATAATGTTGTGTTCATGGTGAGGAATTTTGTGAGGAGGAGGCCGATTACCGATGGAGGTGCGGCATAATTCTTCGTGTGGTAGACTTCTCCCCCTCCACCTCCCCCTCCTTCCCCCAAATCACTTGTCGAGTCAAGCTATGGGGAGAAGGCATTTTGCATGGTCAAGGAGTTCAAACTATTGAGCTTGGTTGAGCAAGTGTTTTCATTGCAATTCTGACTTGTTTTGTTTATTTTTGTTTTACAGAGCCTGCGATGGTTGTGGTGAACGTGGCTGACGTTCTTGTGGGCTAAATAGCAACCTGCTAAGGTCAAGGAAAGCACCGCCGAGGTCAGTCTTTTAGTCATTGATTTGAATGGACAAGGCTAAAGAGTTGAGGGTAGTGCTGTTGAAGTTAAGGGTAACTTAGGCAACGTTGGTGGCAGTGCTGTTGGTATTAGAGATGTCAATGCCGATGTTGGTGATGGTAAAGAAGATGTTGTTTTGGTGAGTTTACCACATTTGGCTCCATCTCAGGAAGAGCGCGATTTAAATCAACCATCTCCCATGTCGGCCTGAGCTTGTGTTGTTCCTGCACAATCTAAGGATGTTACTAAGAGTAGTAATGCTAGCTCGGGTGTCTAGCCTCGATTGGGGGTTGCGAAGTCAGCCTGGAAGGGGTGTTGCTGGAGGTCCGCTCGATTTTATTGAGGGGAAAGCATTAAAGTAGAGCAACATTAGTGTGGATTAGTGTGGATTGGTCTTGTTTTGAGGAGATTAGGCAACTTGAAGATAAGAAGACGTTGCAGGCCCTTTATGGGGAGTTATTGACAATAGATCTGGCTATGAATTTTTCTACATGGAAGACTTACGAGGTAAGGATGCCATCGTTTTTGTTGTGTTTTGTAGGTCGGTTGAGCTATTTCATGCTTAAGAATCTATACTAACTCTGCTTCCTTCCTTTTTTTTGTAGGCTTTAGTAACAATAACCAAGGCATTCCATTTATTAAAGGAGAATCATGAGGTGGTATGTTGTGTTTCGTTTTTTATATATTAGGTTTTTGTTGTTGTTTATCGTATTCAACATTCCATTTGTTTGAGTAAGGTGCTGTGGAGCTCAAGGCGCAAAGGGTAAGCCTAGAGAGAGCTTATCGAAGTAAAACAGAGTGAGGTGAGTTTGAAGAACAAGCTGATTGCTCGTCGACAATCGTGATAGGTTACGCTTGGAGATGGAAGACAAGATTGTGCGTGCACAATCTGATGTGGTCAAGGAGAGGAGGATGCAAGCTCTCGTAGAGGCGGCAGCGGCGAGCAAACTTAAGGATAAATGGAAATGTATGAAGAAGGAATGAGATAAGTTTTCTCGTTTACTAAGTGATGCCGAACTTGCCATGGCGAGGTAGAGGAGGGAAGTGGACTTTGCTATTTAGGAGAAGGGGAATTTGCTGAAGAGCTTGTAAACGTCGAGTTTTGATTGTGAGAAATTAATGGTAAGGTCATTTGGCATTTTATTGTCTCGATCACCATTACTGCGCTATCTTTAGTTTGGCTTGATTTCTTATTGTCATTGTAGGGTCATGTCATGGATTTGCAAAGTGGTCACCTAATTCTCGAGGCAACCAAGACATGGATATTGAGCGACTTTTTAAGAGTAACGAGTGGAAAGAGGTCCAAGTTAAGCTTATTCGGGATACTAAAAAGTTGATAAGGAAGGACTTACTGGAGAGATATCATGACTTGGATCTCAGCTTTTTGGCAGTTCGCTTGGGAGAAGTTCCCGAGGAAGAAGACTCTAGCGGAGAGGATGGTGCTGATGATGAGGTTGAGGAGGGTGGTGAGGTCGAGGTCATGCTGGTATTGAGGTCACTACTGCGAATGACAGTGTTGGTACCCAAGGAGCTAAGGATCCTAGGACTTGAGAAGGTGAAGGTATGAGTACCTCAATGGCCCTTGCTTAGGGACCCAACCAGGAGACCTTATTGTCAACGGTTTCTATCGTCGTTTTTGTCCCTCAAAGCAAGGGTTCTTCTAAGACATAGGTTGAGGTTGGTCCTATTGAGGGGCCAGTCCAGGGTACTGGTACTATTCCTCAGCCCATTACGAGTGATGAGATTTTTAGAGTTTAGGGTGAGTGATTTGAGATTTGGGGGGTTTTCTGTTGCACTATGGTTAAGAGATTTTTTTTTTTTCAAGTTATGTTTTTAGCTTGTTTGGAAGTTATTGTAATCTAAGTTGATGTACCTTTTTCTGACCAATGAATCTTTTGTTCTTTTTTTTCTCTTGTTGACTTTATCTTTGCAACAACAATTGGAATTTCTCTATGCTATCATGTTATCCTCAGGTGGTCTTATCGACCTTATTTTCATTAGGTCACTCTACTTAGGTTTTGTCACGTTTTTCCAAGACTAGTTGTAGGTTTGTAGGTACAACTTTCTTAGGTAGATAACGTTGTTTTGTTGGGAAGATTACGTGTGTCAGAAAAACATTCCTTTCTGATGCTTGTGGATTCCCTATGTGTAATCGAACGGTTGGGGTGAGCTATGATCGAGATCTTTAAGGTTTGATGGTATTGAATGTTGGGTTTATTAGGGCTTTTTCCGCCTTATAAATACCATTTGTCTATGAGTTATTTCCTCAGAGGAGTGTCTTTGTTTGATTATATTGACGTCATAGAGTTTATGTTTATTATACACATCGAGAAAGCGTGAGGACTCATGTGAACTATCTTCACCGTGCTTCGATGACTTGAGAGGTCAAGCCCCTAGGGACTTCATTTGTTGAGATGTTGAGGAAGTCTTGCTATCTCTGTTTAGATGGGTCGAAAGCCTTACGGTCCCTATTTATGCAAGCCAATCATTAAGGTCGTGTAATGTATCTGACATGTTGCTAGGCGCTTACTTCGACCTCATGCCTTGGCTGTTTGGTCTAGGGCCATGCTGCTCTTCTACAGTTCTTGGAACCAAATTGCTACTGACTGTTACTCTTAAGGTCGGCCATGGTGACTACGGCAGAGCATGCATGAGTAAGGCCCCATCTCCGTTAAGCAACCTTGTTTTATGGGAAACTCCATGAAGTCCAAGGTTGTCATAGAAGGGCCAACCAATTCGTTCTCCTCATTGCCAAGCACTCTAGTGTACCATCCTTAATGAAAAATGAAGTTCATTGGTGGTGGGGGGTAATGCTTTCTCCTTTAACCCCGGTTTCATGTTGTCATATCGGCTTGGACTTAATGGAAGAATGGACTTCAATCTATATTCTCTTGGTCGTGCTGAGTTTTTGATCAGATGAGATTCATTATTGTTATTTGATGGATAATCTCAGGTGATGGACAGGGAAGTGAAGCCATGATCGACCTAAAACCACACTTTCAAGTTGTGATTGGATAAGTTTGGGAGATCTTTGTCGGGATCTTTGAAGTTGAAGTTGAGGTTCAAGTCTTTGTCGGGATCCTTGAAGCCAAAGTTGTATCCAGCTTAAAAAAGCTCGTGTTCATATAAATACTTCATTGTACTGATCGGGATGCCAAAAAAACTATCCTAACCGAGATGCCAGTCAAAACTACTATAATATCTTTCTTCAAATTAATGAGTTTAATGTGAGATCATTTTGCGGTTTTGATTTGTTGTTTGTATTTTCATTTTTCTCGTCCTTTTCAATTTCTCATTTGTATAAATGTTTGATGGAGCTTGTGAAGGGAGTTACCCTTAAGAGGGAATTATTTGAGCTCATAAGGGGAGTTACCCTTAAGGGAGGAGTTACCTGAGCTGTTGGAGAAGAGTTACCCTTAAGAGGGAGTTACTCAAGCTCATGAGGGGAGTTACCCTTCAAAAGGAGTTAGTCGAGCTATTGGAGTGGAGTTACCCTTAAGAGGAAGTTACTCGAGCTCACGAGAGGAGTTACCTTAAGAGGGAGTTACCCGAGCTTATGAGGGGAGTTATCCTTAAGATGAAGTTACTCGAGCTCACAAGGAGATTTACCCCAGCTATTGGAGGGGAGTTACCCCTGCTGTTGGAGGGGAGTTACCCCAGCTCACAAGGAGAGTTATCCTTAAGAGGGGTTACCCGAGCTCACAAGGGGAGTTACTCTTAGGAGAGGGTTACTCAAGCTATTGGAGGGGAGTTACCTTTAGGAGGGAGTTAGTTACCCTTAAAAGGGAGTTACCCAAGCTCACGAGAGGAGTTACTCGAGCTCACAAAGGAAGTTACCCTTAAGAGAGAGTTACCCAATTTCACGAGGTCATTTTAATTATATGAATCTTTTTCGAATATTTGTTGGTTTTTGCATCAGTATGTGGTAAGATCATATTACATACAACTTGATGTTTAAATAGCTAGAATGGATACTTGTTTTGGCTAAAATTCATGTTTCAGGTCTAATTTAGACAAAGGAACCAAAACAAGAAACTTTGAAATGGAAAAAGGAAAATTTCAGGGGGTACGCCAGCTTTTCTGATGTTTAAGCCGCCGACGTACGGCCAGCCTTCATCATCAATCAATAGAATGAAAATCCTTAAGGCTGTCTCTACACCGTCGGCCTTAAGGCGGTGTAGATTGAGAGAAGATAAACAAACTGGCTCAACACTGCTAGTGTAGAAGAAGAAGTAGCCAGCTTCTGCAGATTTCATTCAACACCGGCTTTCTGGGAATTAAAGCCGCCGGCATTGAGACGGCTTACAAGATCAAAATGTTTGCACTACTCAAAGCCGTTGCATAAACTGCCGGCCTTACAAGCTTTGATTCAATTGAACATACGCCGTTTGAAAGCCGCCATCGTAGAAGGTGGATAGGCCAGTGTATAGTGAAAGCCGACAGCTCAGATCTCAAGGGTTGCCAGTGCAGAAGGAGTTACAATGTACGCCGGACTCTAAGCCACCAGCATTGAGGCAGTGTAGATCGAAGATCAAGAGGCATAAGTAGATACCACATGCTCAGTGACAAATGAACGGACAAATTTTGAATGGATTGTTTGAGCCGGCATGAAAGCCGCCAGCTTTAGGACAGCTTTCCTTATAAAATGGCCCAACCTTTCATTTTTAAGTATGTACATCGACTAGATCCATATCTAAGTTGCTGGCGTACAAGCAACCTATACTTATGACTGAAAATGAAAGCTGCCAGTGTACTGCCTGTGTAATGAAGAGAAAGACTTTATGTCGCCTGTAAGCCGCCGGCGTAGTAACTGTAACTGCCGGCTTACAAGTTGAAACTGCAATTTTTCATTAATGCTTCTCACGAAATTTTTCCTGTATAAAGAGGATTTCCCTCCTCTAGTTCCATCAGTGAAGAAAGTCAGAGAAACACTTCACTATACATTCAATAGATCAATAGTTTTAGCATTTTGTAGAGATTTGTGAGAGATTTGAGCTTTTAAGAATTTATAATTGAAGATTGTGATATTTGAATTGATGATATATGATCTATCTTTTCTTATGTAATTCATTTATCTGATTTCTTTGTTCATAATGATATCAATTGCATATTCTTTTCTTATTATTGAATCATTATTCATGAGTAGCTAAACTTTTCCTTGTGGGAAGTGATGAAACCCTAATCTTGCTAAAATGATTTTTGAATTTATATTATAGGATTGTTAAAATTATGGAATATTTGTATTGAATCTTAATTATCTATTTTGTTTCTGTATAAAATTGAATTGATAAGAATTCTGATAATTTGAAAGAAGAATTAGGGTTCATAAGGAATTCATGAATTAAGATTAAACAACAATTGCAGAAGCGGTGGAATTTAATCTGGTTTAGAAATTGTCTCATGTAATTCATGCGATATTTTATTTTAATTTCTCACTAAGGAATTAGGAGAAGTTGATTTAGGATATTAGACAATTATAGAATCGGGAGGTTTATAATTGTAAATTAGATTCCATTGATAATTTATATAGCGGAAGCTAATAGATTATTTTATGGTTTACTAAAACTTGATAGTTTTAGGTCTTAACAATTTCTTACAAATATCCACAATTCTAATTTTCATATAATATAACTTCAATATGATTAGCAAAGATTAGGGTAGATTCTGCTTCTTCCCACATTTATTTTATATAACTTTCTCACAATCTCATTGTATTCATTGTTAGATATTAGATTAAAATAGAATTAGTTAACTAGTTTAAATTGATAAAATTTGATTGCTTAAATATTAGTAA
Source organism: Combretum micranthum (assembly GCA_024138025.1). Classification (NCBI taxonomy): domain Eukaryota; kingdom Viridiplantae; phylum Streptophyta; class Magnoliopsida; order Myrtales; family Combretaceae; genus Combretum; species Combretum micranthum. The sequence goes on from JAMXBD010000561.1 coordinate 551,141, forward strand.
AACTAATATCGATCTAGTAATTAAATTGGTCCTTGTGGGAACGATACTCGACTCACTTTTATATATTACTTGATTTGACCCAGTATGCTTGCTGGTAGTTTTCGAACATACATTTTTATATACACATTTTAATCGGATCAGTATGGCACGTTCTTTGTTTAAAATCTTGATTTCATTTGTAAATGCCTTCTTTTTACGCTTTACATATAAAACGGCCTTTTCCTACTCAAAGAACTTTCTCATATTATTGGCATTCCAAGTCCTAGGAATAAGCTCTTCGTCTAACGTTTCGAGTTTACAGGCTTCGTTTCCCAAGGATTCATTTCCCCTTATTGGATCTTCCCATTTTGGAGTGAGCTTTCCATAGGCTTCTTCTGATCCCGTTGCTTTTAGCTTTCTACATACGAGGTCTCTTAAGAGAAAAGCTTTGTGTTTGACCTTTTTGTCATAGTATCGTCTTGTTCTCTATTGATATGCAACAATTCTCTTGCTCACTATGTCTCGAGTCTCCTCTATGGTGTTAAGTTCGGCTCGAAGGCCAACCTCATTGATCAACTCGTCGTAGATGCTACTTGGATGTTGTGTAACTCTAATTCAATACGTAGAACGGCATCGGAGCCAAGGACAAGATGAAAGGGGGTTTCGTTGGTGGAGGGGCATAAGGTAGTATGGTACCTCCATAAAATACTAGCCAGTTCATCTGCCACTTTGTCGATTTACCCTGGCCTTGTGATAAGTCATTTGTACTCTATATTTTTCATAGGATTTTAAGCTCATTTTACTAACAATTTTTTATAAAATCCTACAAAAATTATGTTTTTGATAAATAATGTTGTTTTAAAGCTCTTAGAATCAAATAAAGAGTAATCAAAGTATTTTAATTTAGATTTAAAGCAAAAACAAACAATTAAAGTCAAGATTGCAAAAGTCGAGCCCTGTAAATACACAGCTGATGCCAAACAACGAAAGAAGACAGCAAAAATTGGTCTATCGAGCCTCAACTGCGAGCCCTCAACATGACCATCGACTTCAGTCGAAGAAATCGAGCATCATTATGGAATAAAATACATTGTCAAGCCTCAAATCTCAACCCTCGACAATTGTGTTAAACAAACCAATTCTTCATCAGAATTACCTCGAGCCTCAACACTATGATCCTCGACTCTCTCAATTTTATCCTCAATAGAGTAATGGACAAAAACTCACAGTTTACTTAGGAATTTCCTAAAGTCAAGCCTAATCTTGCTTAATACGAGCCTTGACCAACAATCACACGTGACCCTCGACAAGTGTTTTCACAGATCATATGCACGCGTGAAAAGTTATCAAATTTTGTTAGAAAGAATCTGCCGAATCTGCCACGTGTCAAATAAAGTAAGCCATACTTTCTATGCCTAGTAGTCTATAAATAAACGTGCAAGCATGTGTTGTAAAGTATATACCAACAGTGTAAATCAGTATTAACGTAGAGTAGATTTTTGAAGGATTCTTGGGTAAAAGAATTTTCATTTCTTTTTGCTTGAGAATTTCTTTTTTTTCTAGGTATAATCAATTTGTTTTATTTCTTCTAATATGTGCTTATATTGATAAATCCATGAAGAAATAAATTCCTACAGCTTAGGGATACAAATCCAATTCCTGATTCAATTTGATTTCAAATGCGTTTTCAATTAAATTTGATTTAGTGTTTGTAATTAGTAACTTGAACTTAACTTGCGGTTTTTAAAGGAGTGGTACACTCTTTTAGATCCATGATTGATTTTAATTGAATAAATCTATAGTTGCTAATAGACTTGATCTTAACTACCTCTTGTCAAGGAATTGATGAAGACATTCTGTCTCTTATTTTAAAAGGTCATTGAGTTGTCTTTTCAAAATAATGGGTTCCTATTCTTTATGCGGGTCTAATTGAAACTTCAAATTACTGGTTTTAGCTAGATCTAGAACTACTGACTTTGATAGAAGCTTTAGTTTAAATTAAAGAATCCAGTGATATAAACACATCATTTCAAACAACTTTTAAGAAGTTTGTTGTTCTTAAGAAATCATTCTGATAAAGAATTGGTGAAGTAACCCTGAGCTATTATTTCATAGAAGTTACGGGCTTATTTTTCATTTTACCCATTAAACATTTGTGAATATTTCTAACTTAGCTTAGTTCATTTTTCTTTATGTTTTTCTAAACATTTCTTTGGCTAGACAATTAATGAGATTAAGAGTACATTAGCTGCCAATCATTCCCTTGGGACCGACCTAAATCATTATCTATGCTACATTTGATGGGTGCGCTTGCCTTTTAAGAACATAATTATTGAATTTGATTTAGAAAACATTTATAAATTTGAAAAACTCGATCAACGATCAGTGAGAATGGAAATTTAAATAAATTTTCCACAACCACCTTGACGTTCTGCATGATAGTTTTATTGACGACCTCGACCTGGCCATTAGCACGTGGGTGCATGACAAAAGTGTAACATGGTGTAATGTCGTATTTGATGCAAAAATCTTTGATTTTTTTTTTTTAATTGAACTGCCTCTTGTTGTCTATGATTATGGAATGTGAAACCTCAAACCTAACAATGATGTTGTTATAGATAAAGCGTTGAACATTTATGTCTGTGACTTTCACCACTACTTTTGCCTCTACCCATTTCGTAAAGTAATCACATCCCACTATTATGAATTTCCTCTTACTTGTGGATGGGGAAAATTTTCAAGTATGTCTATTGCTAACATGGCAAATGGCCATGAGTTAGTGAGGTAGAGCAGATCAGCACTTGGGGTGTATGTGATGGGGGCAATCTTTTGGCATCGCTCTTATCGTTGCACAAATTCTTGTGCATCGATCTTCATAGTTTGCCAAAAGTAGCCACCTCACACGACTCGAGTGTGCAATGACCAAGCTTAGACATGATTGCTGCATTTTCTAGCATGGAGCTCTTCGAGAAACCGTTATCTGTCACGCCCCAGCGGGTACCCTAAACGTGACAGCCCGCCGTACGCAATATTAAAACTTAATAATGACTACCTCAGTCACTCGAAAGCTTTCATATCGGTACAAGGCGTACATTCACAACAAAGGGAGACCGGTGGAGTAATGCATTTTAAGACATTGGCAGCAGAACATGCAAAATAACATTAATATATATTTCATTGAAATAAAAGTCTTACAACTTCTAAGGGGCATTCCCCCGATAATTTCATAATAATCATGGTCTTGCTAAGATAAGCAACAAAAGCTAGAAGATTTTAGAAGAAATCTACTCTAATACTATGAAATAGAATTCCTCCAAAAGCTTCCCAAAATAAAGATTCTACCCGGGTGGTCAAGATGGTCTCGGGTGCAAAAAGATAAACCTGCAAGGTCAAAAGTCTATGGAGTATAAGCATTACTAGCTTAGTGAGATATTCCTTACGCAAAAGTACTCATAACAAACAATCAACCAAGTTTATTAATCAAGCATATGAATGCAATAACCATATGATCAAACATTACATACGACTATCCGATTTCGTATGTTTGATGGATTTACCCCTCCATCGGAGGTTAGGGAATACTTTGAACTAGGTCCCGAACAACCTGCTTTAAGTTTGCGCGCGTCTTGGGGTTCCAACGAACAGTACTACTAGTCCTCGGGCTTTCCTTACCCAAAGCGATCGATCCGGCTCGGCTACACCTTGAGACCGTATTCCCCGAACGTCCTAACTCTCAAGATTGTAGCAAGGCAGCTTACCTTTCCGGTCCCACGCTGAGGAGTAGTAGCAAAATTTCGAAATGATATTCTAAGTGATATGCATGAGCAATTTATTATATGGGGATTTCATATGACATTAAATCATTTAAAGCGATCAAACAATATTCGCACACATAACAATACATACATGACATTTATATCAATCACAAATCGGTTCCGATATACTTATTGTTCATTGATCGCACACAACGAATCACATACATAATTCCCATGATATCCCACATGCATATCAATTTTATCTTTTCCTAACATCTAGTGCTCTATTCTACAAGCACATGCGAATACATAAGCGTAAAGGAAACTCACTCGTCCATAGCTTTCTTCTAGGAGTCGAAGTAATCCTCTGGGAAGGGAAGATCTTCGTCCTCGACACCTAAACCAAAAGAAATACCCGACATGAGTATTTCATCCACGATCTATCGAACTCTATAATTCGATCTTATTGAATTCGTCAAAAATCGTATGAATGGAAATTCCAATTTAAAATGGCCATAACTTGCTCATTTTAACTCGGAATTTCGCATATTATATACCGATTTCTACCTACTCGGAAAGATCTATCTATTTCTAAGGTTATTTTTATCAAAAGAAGTTATTTAGGTTCGGAATAGCAGCGTACAGATTTGACACGAATTTTCCAAACTTCAAAACTAGAGTTTTCAAACTTTACTTCACTCAAGGGCTTTTGTACAAAAATATAGATACATTATATGGTTGAAAGAAAATCCCTTGAATACATATATACTCAAACCATATGCATGAATTTGGTGGTGTTGTCTCAACAATGTTCTTGTGGTACAATATGTTTTGAAAGTGTGATAAGCTTAAGTTTTGTAAAAAATTTAGTTTTGTTAAGAAATTTCTTATTTTACTAAAAGTGAGCATCTCCTTCTTTTAATTCTTTTTCTTAAATAAAATTAATTTTAATCTTTTTAAATTCCTACTACTTTATTTCTAATGTTTTGGAAAACATAGTTTTTCTAAATACTTCATGGGTATATGTTCTATAGCTTTTCTTAGATCCACTTTAAAAGAAATGGTCTTTATAAGTAAATTTTTGAAAACTTATCTAGACTTTAGTATTTAAAATGTTGGTAGAAAATTTTGATAAATGTGTTTAAGAAAACTTTTGGTTGAGTAAGGAATGTTTAAAGAAACTTTCTTATTTTATTTGTTTGAAAGAAGAGTTTGTAATAACTTTATGTATTTCTTGATAAAATCTCATATAGTGTTATTACTAAAACTTGAGCTAAACTTGTCTAGCTTTAGAAAAATATTTGTTAAGATAAAACTTTAAGTCTTTATGGAAAAATAATTTCTTATGAGATAAAATTTATTTTTGAGGAGGGTTCTTACTTTCTATTACTAAAGGAAGCTCATTTTCATTATGGTTGAGACAATATCACATATTCATGTATGAATGAGGATAAAATAAAACCAACATAATAAGATAAACAAAATATATAAGAGCATAAAAGTAAAGTCAAGTATTGGGAACCTTAGCTTCATCAAGGTATCCCGGGACTAAGAATAGACTAGTCCTCAAAGAAAAGAAAAGCAAAGAAATAAAATTATTTTGACTTGATATGGACAAGTCTAAGACTAGAAAGACTAGTCTTAATATTTGCATAAAACAAGTAAATAAATAAATTGCAAGACTTGAAATTAAATAACAAGTGAGCGTATATGCTCTAAATAAATATATATACATAATATATATAATACTTATATAAGTTAGGTTAGAAACAATAATAACAATATCAACATAATAGTAACATAAAGAAAATAAGAACATGAACAAAAACAAAACATGAATAAATTGTTGCTTCTTTAACTCAATGAGTCTAAGAAACATACACTAAACTCATGTTAAGTTATATGAACATGATGAGTAAATAAGAAATTTTTACCTAAAGTTTATGTGTTGGTTGAAGAAGAAAAGAATGGGTTGTAATATTATGTGGGAATGGATTTTCTAAGGAAGAAAGAGAACTTGAGAGAGATTTTGGGAGAGGAATTTTGTGGAGTGATTTTGGGAGAGTTTTGGTATGAATTTTGTTGTGTGAAAGAATGGAAGAGGAAGGGGGTATTTATAGATTTTTGGGAGTGGAAATTAGATGTAATTAAATAATTTGAAAAAGAAAATAAAATTGATGTGATTAAAGAAGTAATGTGTAAAGTGTGATGTGACTAAAGTTGTATGGGGAAGGTAAATTGTAAGATATAGGTATGGTAGAGTGTAAGAATAGAGTATAAGAAAAAGTAGAAAAGGTGAATAGTAATGAATAGTAGAAAAGTACTATGAATAGTAGACTAGACAATTAAAATACCGGTAGTAAAGAAAATACGCGTAAAAGTCCTATATCTGTTATTTTTAGATACCGAAAAATTCTAAAACTGATATTTTTGAAAACCTTATATTTTTACGAATCTATTGGTGTTGTCGGAATATTTTTGCTATCCGGTGCGCCGGGGCACGGTTTTTGAAAACTGATCCCGATCGGATCCGAAGGACACTAGAAAAATTCAAATCTGATATTTTTAGGCTTCCCTATATTATTACGAACCATAATCCACAATTATTTCAATTTCGTTTTCTAGGGTTTAAGAATACGGGATTGCCGGATCTAGATTCACTAGACTAAACATAGAACTAGGTTAATTTTAGGGTTTTGTTTCAACTTCCAGTTCTTAGGGTTTACTAATATTATCGAAAAATCTAAGGGCTTACATTATCCATCTTGTGGTCGTAAACATTGGAGAAGGGGAAAGCTGAAACCTGTTTTATACAAAATTCCATTAATAAGGATATAGTTAGCTACTCTGTACATCAATCTCTTGGCTTCTACTTTGTCCGAGGGGAGAGTGCCATCTTTGAGGTAGTTTTCTATCGGTGTCATCCAGCTCGGAGGCGAAGCCTTGTTTTGCAAGTCCAATACCTCATGTGGTCGTATCATCGTAGATTTTTGGAGCAGGAACTCAATGAATATCCTTTCTTCAACCTTCCTTAAGTCAGAGGTTATCATGGATGCAAGTTTCGTAAGCCTATTAGCTTCAAAGTTACCGGTCCTTGGTATTTTTATTATGTCCCACTAGGGTAAGTTTCTATGAGGGATCGAACTACTTTCAAATATCCAACCATTTCTTCACTCTTTGCTCGATACATGACATTCACATGTTGGACCATAAGCTAGGAGTAAGAGAAGATCTTGAGGTCCTCTGCTTCTATCCCAATATCCGTAGTGAGCCTAAGTCCGGCCATGAGGGCCTTGTATTCCGCTTCATTGTTACTCGTAGGGAATCCAAACCTTAAAGCATAATTGATCTTGACTCCATGAGGTCCTTTTAGGACAAAACGAGCTTCGGTCTCTCCTTGTGTAGAGGAACCATCGACATGGAGGGTCACTAAAGTTTTTCCTTGTCTTCATGTTTAGGGGGTCAACGTATTCGACCATGAATTCTCCTAAGACTTTTGTTTTGATGGTGTCCCAAGGTTGGTACTACACTCCATAGGCACTGAGCTCTATCACATACTTTATCATTCTCCCAAATACGTCTGGTTTCTAAAGGATCGTTCGTATTGGTACATTAGTGAGTAAGACAACCTAGTGCACCTAAAAGTATGGGAGCAAGCGGCATGTAGATATCACAACTGCTAAGGTGAACTTTTCTACTTTTGTATACCTCAGCTCTAAGCCTTGGAGGACCTGGTTGATGTAGTATATCGGCTGGTGTTGCTTTCCTTCACTCATGTTAGTACAGATGACATGGCTCGATTGCACCGCGAGGTAAAGGTACAAGTCCTCGCCTATGATCAGGGTTTTCAGTATTGGTGGCATAGAGAGGTATTGTTTCAGCTTGTCGAAGGCCTGTCGGGATTTTTTTGTCTATTCAAACTTGTCTGGCTTTTTAAGGATATTGAAAAATTTTGAGCAGCGATGCACACTTTTTGGAAGAACCTACTTAGCGGTTATTCGCCCACAAGCTACTGCACTTCTCTTATCAACTTGAGTGGGCTCATTGTTAGGATTGCTTTGATTTTGTTAAGGTTTGGTTCGATACCTCTTTGGGATCTGATGTATCCTAAAATATTTCGTGCTGAGACTCCAAATGTACTCTTTTGCGGATTCAGCTTTAGGTTGTAAAAACAAAGTCGGTCAAAAGTTTCCTGGAGGTCACACAGATTTGTTTTGTTGGCTTGTCTGCTTTTCACGATCATGTCATTAACATAGACTTCCATGTTGTGACCTATTTGAGGTTTGAACACCTTAGTGACTAACCTCTTAAACATGGCACAAGCATTCTTTAATCCGAAAAAGGGCATCATTTTATAGCAATACATGCCAAATGATGTAATAAATGAGGTGTGGACCTCATTTGTGTCCTTCATTTTGATCTAGTTATAATCGAAGAAAGCATCCATGAAGCTTAAGAGCTCATGTCCCAAGGGGTTGGCAATGAGCTAATCAATCTGTGGCAGCGGGAAGAAATCTTTTGGGCATGCTTTGTTGAGGTTTGTGTAATCTACACACATTTGCCATTTGTCATTGGCCTTCTTGAACAAGACTATGTTGGCTAATCACATGGGGTATCTTTCTTCCTTAATAACCCCATCATCAGTTCCCGTTGGGGTAGGAAATTTGGCCTTGAGGTGGGGTAGGAAGACAATCATGGCAAATATTGATTGACCGCCCCTCCCTACTATTACATCATAAGGAGACCAATAGTTAACTACAAGGAAATCTATTAGGTACCCAACATTGTATGGCTCTTCCCTGAGCTCAAGAGTTAAAGTGATAATGCCTCGAGGTCTGACGGGTCTGTTATCGAAACCATACAACTCGTGGTCATATGGCCTTAGCTTTGGCTTGTTGCTTCCCATGTCAATTAGCACCATTTTGACCTTTCATCCTGATATGCAAGCAGTGATAACCAAGGCATCTTGGTAAGGGGTTTGGATCCCCTCATAATCTTCATAAAAAATGAGATCATGGAATCAACCTTCAATTTTTTAGGCTTCATGTTCATTATTAGTCAAGATGTACCCGAACTAGGTAGCAACCCAGCTCTCATGGAGGTAATGGGCCTGCTTATGGTGGTATTGATCTCGCTGTGGCATAACTAGTAAGGACGAGGATGATCTGGATGATTCTAGGCAATGACAACCTTTTCGAGTTAGTCGACCTTTCTTTTTTGTGTCAGGAGTTCCGTCTTTAGGTCGTGATCTACATACTGCTTTAGCCAACCTTACTGTATGGAGTCTTCTTTGGTGCTTTTGAGCTGCCAATAGTTGCTTGTATCATGCCCATGATTGTGGTGATACTTGCACTATTCCTTGGAATCATTTTTTCATGTATTTGGTCTCATCTAGGATGGTAATGGTAAGAGGCCTTGGCTAGTGTCGCGGTGATCTCTCGGTCGATTCTTTTCCCAAGGTAAATTGTTGGAGGCTCGAGTTTGGCTTGACCAATTTTATGCCTCTCTTTAGGCATTCATTGTATCTTCTTGTCAGATATACCTCTAGGTTTTTTCCCTCACTTGCTCGAACGTGGTAAGTTAGCATTTAGAAAAGGAGTCGAAGAATGGACTGTCAGCAAGAACTCTTTGTTTGATGGCTTCCAAAGCCACACCCTTGTTAAGATTTGGGATTTCCAGGCATGTTTTGTTAAATCTCACCAAGTGGTCCCTTAGGGGTTTGCCAGGTCTTTTCCGCAATGTGTAAAGGTAGGAAGCATTGTTCTCTAATGGTTTACCTGCCATAAAGCATGCAACAAAGAGGTTGTTGAGTTGAGAAAAGGAACTCACCGCGTTTAGTTTGAGTTTGTTGAACCAAACCTTAGCCGTACCTCGAAAGATGGTAGGAAAAGTTTTCCACCATATAGTATCTAAAAAATTGTTTATTGCCATGGTGGACTAGAATTGGGTGACATTGTCCTCCAGGTATGTTGCTTCGTCATACAATTCTAGAGTAGGTAGCCGAGCTCCCGTGGGGAGTACTTCGAATAAGATTTTAGGCATAATAGGTGTCTTGCCTAGGGGAGCTTTTGCAATGGGCTCACTTTCAAAGCCCTCCTTAATGGTAAATAGTCTCTTCATCATGTCACGTATCTCTTCCAAGGCACATTCCTTACTAGAGTTGAGTTGCGTGTCTTTTGGGTCAAGAGCGAGGGTGTCCCTCCCACGATCCCGACTTGGGTATGGTTCCACCATTCTCCTTCTTTCAGGTCAGTGATCATTGACCTAGTGCCTTACATCGGCTTGGGTCGCATGCTGGGAGGCCATGCGTTCTCGCAATGCTTCATAAGGGGCTCTCATCTGGCTAGACGAAGTGTGAGCCTATCGATATATGCTATGAGATAGTTTTGAGCTATAGGATCGCTCCTTGGTCAGAGTTCTAGTCCATGATGATCATGTAGTATGATCATGTATGAGTGATGATCGAGCAGGAGAGGCACTTCTCCATGCACTGTAGGCCCACTCTTCTAAATGCAGGTCCTTTAACCCCTCCAACTCTATTATTCTAGTTTGTAGGAGGGCATTCGGTCATTTGTTTTCTATATTCCACCATGTTAGGTGCCTTCATAGGTGTTCTAGCTCCAAAATCCGGCATTCATTTATGTAGCTGGCGTCAGTAGCGACGGTCGGACCATGGCACGGCATTTTCAAATGCTTCGCCATTAACAGGGTGAGATATGGGTGGCAAAGGAACATAATCACCTTGATTCTTGCATCATTGTGGCCTGGGCATTATGAAGAAGTGGTTATGTTGGTTTGGGTTTTTGAGAAAGAGGAACAGGAAGGTGTTTAAGGGTTTGTTTCCTACAAATGATACCAAAATGTTGCATGAGTTGAATCTGGGTCGGTAGAGATTGTTCCTACAAATACCAAAAGATAGATCAAAGGGATGCTAGGGGTTGCTCGGCATGGCCACTCTGATGCTTAAGTCAGTCTATTGGTAGAAGTAGGTGCATACAAAAAGAATGTCAGACAACTAGTTTTCTTATTTGTACTCTATGCTTTTTTGGTCCCTTTTCTCGTCCCCTTGCCAAGGAGACAAAGGGGATATTTATAGGGTTTTAGGATCGTACAAGGACAACTGGTACAAGACTTGGTACTAGGCATGGAAATGGTACTCGAGCTGGTGAGCTGAACTTCTTGGATTGTGGCTGGGTTTTTGATGTCCCCTTAATCATGAGATGTAACTAAGATGTATATTACAGCTGAGGATGATGAGGACTTGAGGTCAGGCTAGGTCGAGGCCTAACTAGTGGACCCAGCGACCTAATAAGCTTGTAGAGCCATTTCGATGCAAGGAATTGATAGTAAGTCCCCCATCATTGTGCACAATTGAGGTATCATGCTCTTAGATGACTTAATGTTAGGATGTACTGAGCTACAGTGTTCATGGGCTTTTGAAGGCTGTAAGGGTTTCTAGGCCCAGGAGACCAAGTGGGCCTAAGGTTATACTTTACTGTCAACAATTACTATTCACATCACTCACCTTTTTCTTACACTCTTACAACGTACTCTTACATCTTATATAACCTATTCTTATAATTATCTAATCTACCATACTTTACATCTACTTTTCATAATCTTTTCTTTTCTTTCTTTTCATCTTTTTCCTTTTCTCTCTCTCCCCCCCTCCTTCTTGAACCAGCACCCCTTCCCTCTCTTTTGCTCTATTTTTACTTTCTTTTTCAATTATTTTTCCATCTTTAATTAACTCACTTTTTCATCTACAAATATCTCTTCCCTCTTCATTTTTCTAACTCTATAAAAACACTTTTCCTCTGAAAACTCTCAAATTTTCTGCTTCCCTCTCTTCTCAATCACACCATACTCCCTCCCCTTTTGTGCCCTCTCAAATTTTTATTCCATCCTTATTTAGGTAAGCACAAAAAACCCTCTCCGTACATATTGTTGTATGATATGTGTATGTGTATGTTATAATGTTTTCCATAAAAATCCATATGATGCATGCTGCTAGAGAATGGAAATTCAAGACAACACATTGAGTTCATGTCACAATGTTATGTTTAAATTCATGTTTATGCTATATTTAATTTTGTTCTTGTTGCTAACTTGACTTTTTATATGTTAATATGTATATGTAAATATTTATAATCTTTAGAGCCTATTACTCACTAATATAACTTCATTTATTTCATGCAATTTATTTATTTCATGTTCTATATTTTCATAAGACTAGTCCACTCTACTCTTGGACTGGTTTAAAAATCAAGTCCAAGTGACATTAGAATATTTTAAGTCTCAAGGAGGCTTAACAAAAATCAAAGACTCCCATTTTATTTTTTAGCTCACTTTGATTCTATTCATTATACATTGTGACTGGTTATTTCAAGTCCTGAGGAGCCTTTATCATGATCTAAGACTCCTATGTTTTTATTTGATTTGTGCATATATCTTCATTTATGATATTGTCAACTTCTTATTTCAGTTAGTTTTACCAACTTAAAAGTTCACATATTTAATTTAATTTCATGAACATAAGTGCTCATATAGTCTGTTCACTTGACATGAATGGCTATTCATTCTTTTCTCATTCCACATAAAGCTGATATTACAATGTTACTTGAAAAGAATGACAATTCATAATAAATTGCTATTATGTAAAATGATGAATAGTAATTCATGTCTCCATCCTATGAATTGCCATTCAATGATCTATTTTTCAACTTTATCATAAACATCCCTATCTTTAAAATAACACCTATACAAATTATTCTCTCTTTATAATAAATACAGGGGGCATTATAGATATTTTACCTTTTACTCTAAGAATTATTTATTTTACTTTCTACACCAAGTGAACATTGTAATAGCCATTACAGCCTTATTATATTCCCTTTGAATTGGAATTACATTCTCCATTTATTCCATTCAGTGAAGTGAACAGGCTAATGGTGATGCTGCCATAATGGTAAAATGAGTCCTTAATTTTTTTTAATGTTGTTAATCCTTTGTTATGTGAATAATTTTCTAAAACTTAATTTTCAAGGCCCTATAAATCCTTTGTACAAAAGAAAATTTTAAAAACAAAACTAATCTATTATTTTTTATAAATATCACGATCCTATGTTGTATTTTGAAAATTTTACAATATAAAGTTCTTTTCTTAGAAACACATAAAGAAAAAACAATGTTTTGGCAAATATGTTCTAAATAAAAATATTAACCAAGAATTTCAAAGAATAAAATAAAGCATGGCACTTTATTTTAAAAGATCAACTCATCCATTTATAAATGTTAAGAGATAAGAAGTCACTACAAGTTTTCAAGTTTAAAACCTTGTAAACTTAAGAAATTTTCAAATGTCATGAAACTAGTCAACGAAATATTATTCTTTTGAGCAATATCACTAGGATCATGCATGTATTATAAACTATTATAATAGCTGAATGATTTTCAAGTAATGTGAAATTGATATAGAGAGTTTATATAAGATAAAAGTTATAAAAAGTTAGTAGAAACCAAAACTGGAACTAGCTAGGCATGATCTATATAGTATTTTTCTAAGACCTAAATGACCTTAAATGTTTGAAATAACCTTAGAAATAGATAGAGCATTCGAAGTAGGTAGAAATCGACTACTCATATACAAAATTTGGAGATAAAATGAGTAAGTTATGACTATTTCAAGTTAGAACTGTGGTGGCCAAGAAAATACCATGAATAGAATTAACAAAGTTAGAAACTTTAGTAAGCCTAATATAAAATACTCATTCCGGGTATTTCTTTGGCTCAGGTGACGAGGATACCAACATTGCTTTTTTTTAGAATTATTTTGATTAGAAGTTCTCCACATGGTCGAGTGAGTTAATTCTTTGCTTTTTCACATTCTTTTTTGTACTTGTATAGTAGAGCACTAGGATAGGACAAAGATAAAAGTGGAATTGCATGTAGGTTATCATATGATGATACTTGTGTTTCATTATGATTGATGGATGAAGGTTTAAGTATATCAAAACTTGATGGTTAATTAATACTTTTGTTACTTTATTATGTTGGTAAGTATGCAACTAATTTGATGATCACCTTAAATGGATAATTAATATATTTGAAACGAACTAATAAAATGGTCATGCATGACATCTTGTTGAGTCACACATTTTTTCACTACTCCTCTTACATGTAGGACCTACCTAGCTCCAATATGAGGAACTAAGTCATTTAGGGAATATAGCCTCATCGAGGAGCCATACCGAATCAATCGCTTTAGGCATGAAGCCCAGGACTAAATAATGTGGTTGTTTGGAACAAAATAGAGTTAAATGGTTGGAAAAACCCCTTCATTTTCAAAGCATTCCCCAAGCCCTGATATGGAAGACATAACTCCATTTTGCATATGGTTTCCGGTTAATCATATGCATTTTTTTATCATATAGATGGTGCATCTCATATGCTTGGTAACAAACTTGTTTGATATTTGTTTTGAGTGCGTGATGCTGTAATTTATCTCACTAAGCTAGTTACTTTTATACCTCAATAGATTTTTATTGCAGAAGGAGTATTCGTGGCTTTATCCCCAAGGTGTCTTCTCTAAGATATTTTGATATTTGCATTGGGGAGTTTTTGATAGAAGTTCACTAGAAAATTTTGAAGAGTAGACTTCTTTAAAAATCCCTTTCTATAGCACTAGCAATTTTAAGATAGATATGCTTTCCTTTTAGAAAGACTTGGTAAGATGTAATATTTAAGTTTGAAAAGGGTATGCCCCTATGATGATGTAAGACTTTAATTTTTTTTTTCAAGGTTATGTAATCATGATTATAATTTCTTGTGTGCTATTCTCTACTATCCTATTAAAATGCATTACTCCATCGGTATCTCCTATTTGTCGTGACAGCACACCTTATGTGCGATATAAAAGCTTTTTCTTAAATAACAAAGTCATTCCTAAGCTTTAATATTATGTGCGACAGAGTGTCACGTTTGGGGTATCTCTTGGGGTATGATAAACTACTTGACTAAATCTATCAAACCAAGAATGAAAACTTTTCTTTAAGCCATACAAAAACTTTTGAAGAAGACAAACTTTCCCATTCATCATTTGAGCAACAAACTCAAGTTGCTACTCCATATAAACTTCCTCTTGACGATCACCATGGTCAATCATGAGTAGCTACCATAGAGAGGAATAAATAAATAGATAACAATATAGCCACATAGCAGAAAGTATTAGGATTATTCGTACTATAAGTTTAGACATAATCCTTAGCAATAAACACAACCTTTCAATTGAGTAACACAGCCATTAAGATTGACCTTCATTGCAAATACTCATTTACAATGCAGGTAAACTCACCAAATTCCAAATACTGTTGGCATTAAAAGCAGTCATTGCATATATCATAGCTAAACACCAACCAAGATGGGATAAAGCCTCATGAACGGTATGAGAAGTGGATAGTTGATCAAGAGAGGCAATAAAAGCATGAAGGAGATAATAAACAATCATAGGATACAAATAATGAAATAGGATAAATGCATTGTCATTAACCTTTGTGAACAACAATAGGAAGATTCAGTTCAATGTTTGGTTTTCCAATGCTAAAGAAGATGTTAGTGCTAGACTTGTAATAGAAGGATGCTATCATTTGGTATACACATGATGAACTACAGCAGGAGGTGTTGGTGTTATAGAAGGTACATTTGGTGTTTAGTAGGTAATGTTGTTGTTGTAAGTGTCAAATTGTCGGGAGAGTGGGTAATGGGAGCACCGTGGACCTACAAGCATAGAAACATAATTACTGGGTAGGGGAAGGTAGTCCGACACGGTCACTCCGATACTTAAGTCAATTATGGATTCAAAAAGAGGAAAAAGAATACATGATTCATACAGTTAGATATTTTACTTACCTTTATGCCTTTAGTATGAGAGTCTATTTATAGATGGTGACTACAACAGAATAAAGGATCTGTATGATATTTTTATCCTATATGGCATATCCCTAAGTCTACTAACTGACTTGGACCCGAGGAGAGAAATGACATCAAATAAGGAGCGTACGCTAAATGGGTGTATGTTCCCCCAAGGATAGGAGAGGAGAGGAGATGAGAGCACTAGATAGGTTGTCGTGAGCCCCCAAGTTTGGGGTCGCGATCATCAAGTCTAGATTACCAAGGGCCTCCATTTGAAGAGTTGTGACTAAGTTGAAGTCCTCATATAGCTGGAGACCTCATGGTAGAGGGCAAGGTCAAGGTCCTTTATGGGCTCAAAGCTTTTTGGGTCAGTGACTTTGTTAAACTTCTAATGGGCCTACTAGCTCGTTGAGCTGGTGTTAGGACCCAATAGACTATGACAAAATATTTATTATTAATAGTGGTAAACCAATAAATCATCACTCTCCCTCCCATTAATAAGCTTAGAAAATTCCAGAAAGAAAGGACAATGTTTAATAAAAGTGACATTGGCAAAGACAAAAAGTTTGTTAAGACTAGTTCAATAAGATTAATACCCTTTCCATACATGAGAGTAATCTAAGAAGACACATGTTATATACTTGGGATCTAACTTGGTAAACATAAAAATGAACATCCCAAATAAAACATGTACTCTCAAACATGTAAGGTTTAAGAGGAAAAAGGGTTTTTGTGGGAAAAAGAATGCTATAAAAAACCTCACCATGAAGAACCATAGATGGCATATGATTATTTAGGAAACATGTCGATGAGACAACTCCTGGCTAAAAGTATTTAGTAGCATGAGTCCAAAATAAGCGTTTCCTATTTCAGAAGGTGCCTATTTTTTCTCACAACCATACCATTTTAAGATGGCGTCTCTATACACAGTCTAATGAATAATTTTTACTTTGCTGTATAAATCTTGAATAAATTAATAATATTCCTCTATATTATCACTTCTCAAAATAACACAATATTAATTGAGCTTTAATTTCAACGCAAAAAGCAGCAAAATAGGAAAACAACTTAGAATGATGCTTCATTAAATAATGTTAAGTAATTTGAGAAAAATCATCAACAAAAGTATTAAAGTACCGAAATGTTGTTCTGGACATAACTATACAAGGAGATTAAAAGTCTAAACATTAGAATGAGCGAATTCAAAGAAAAATTAGCTCTCTTATTGATAAGAGGAACATACGACTGATGATGGTGTTTCATAAATTGATTAGACTCATAATCTAAAGACGACCATTCTAGAATTGAGGCCACAATTTCTTTAAGGCAAAGAGTGAAGGATGGTCAAACCGATATTGAGCTTCAAAAGGAGTTAGGACACTTGAGCATGCAATGATCTTAGGATTATCCACCTGAGTATCTAGAAAATAAAGACGAAACATATCCTTCACTAATAATTTTATTCATCATCGGATTCTAAAATAAAAAATAATCAAGAAAGAAGGAGATATAATAATTTAGGCCATGGGTAATCTAACTTTTAGGATGTTAGATTAAAAGTAAACTTTAAATTATAAGTTACGGTAGTCGCACACTAAGCATAGCAATTAAGTTTTCAAAAATTATCAATCAACCTTTTATTTAACCCTATAGAATTATAGAATTGCTCATTCCATTTTTTTATTTAAGGGAAAAAGAATGAAAGATAAGAGTTTATTATATTTTATTCTAGTTTTTTAATGGATAGAACAGTAAATTTTCTTATTCTTCTTCTCTATATATCCAAATTTTGATGCCTAATACCCCATAAATAGTTCGAACTGGATAAGAATAATAAGCTCGAATGGTTTGTAGAGGAACCCTACCCTCTCTGACCCATTCAACACGTGCGATTTCTTTTCCGTCAATGCGCCCTGCAATTTGTACTTGAATTCTTTTTGTATCCGCTTGTTCGGTTAATTCAATAGCCTTTTTCACTTGATATGGAATAGGTTAAATAGTGCTAAAATCAAGGATAGATGTTGTAGAGCCATATGTAAAAGTGATAAGGAGATGAGGTATGTGGTTTAATAGCAGTGAAGAGACTAGAATTATCGGTCACATAATTAGTAGCAATTAAGTCTATGACCCAATGTGAAGTTAAGGAAAGAAGGTACTTATCTTGATTACCTAATTCAATAAGCATAATGATAGATTGAGATGAAATTTTTCAATGTTTTTTTATACTCATAATACTTAACAAACTTATATATAGACAATGTAACAATCTCGTCAAATGGACAATGTGTAATAGTTATCGTTGCAATTTGAGTTGAATTGTGACTTAGTGAAATTTATTCAACAATTTTCGACATGTGTACTTGGTGTTACCATGCTCATGACAATAATAACATTTAACTCCCTTTCTATTATACTTTCAATTAGAGAACTTAGCAGTTCTGGATCCGCTATTTCAATTGACAAGAGTGATAAAGCTTAAGTAGAGGAAGCAACGAAGGTATCAGTATTTGTGCGAGGAGCCCTAGTAGACACGTCATGTAAGGAAGAAATGTCAACTACTAGATAAAATTTGAGATTTGTGGATCTGAAATTGAGGATTAAGGTTAGCTAGAAAACCCATAATTGTCATCTTCTCATAGTATAACTATTGCACCTTAACATTAGCATAGAAAGGTAATGAAACAATTAACTCCCCATAAATCTTTTTTAAATTTATAAATATATTTGAAGAGACTAGTCATTCTGCCCAAGATAATGAAACGTCTTACAAACTTCATCAATGCAAGAAAGATTCTCTTTAACATAGATGAATTCCAAATATTTTATTAATTCTTTCACATACTAACAATGATTAATCAGACTTGATACTTGTTAAATTATCAATAAGATGGCTATCTTTAGAAATACTTTATAAAGATATCCTAATTGTCTTACTTTATTCTAGATCATTAGCACCAATAAATTTATGTTTTGTGATTTTAGACATTATTGAAACAATAGCCGTTATTATAGGTTTTAGCTCTTCAACCAAGAAACTACTAATAATTTCTAATAATAACCAATTAAAATAAATCCAACATTATAATCAATAGAGCCTACCACTTTGATTAAACCAATATAAAAAAGAATCAATATTTGAATACCACTTATACAAATAACGACCAAAAAAGCAAAAAAAAAATTAAGTAAATAAAATAAGATCTAACCTCACAAGATATGGGATACTTGTAAACCCCGGTATTCTCAGTAGTTAAGTAAACCTTGAGAGTTGAAAAGCGAAACCCTAATCCAGTCCAGTTTAAGTCAAGTGAGAGAAGCTTAAGAACCCTAAATCCGGCTTTCCTTCGGTTTCATAATAAAAGAAGTTTTATAAAGTAAATGAATATGAATTATTGTTTAAAGTATATTTTAAACCTTAGAAAGTTTTAAATTCGGGAATTTTTCAATTCCAGGCCTTTTCGAGCTCAATTACGGAAAAACGTACCCCGGGACCACAAACTCAAAAAAATATTCCGGAATAGTCATTAGAACCGAAATTTTATAAGGATTTCAAAAATATCAATTTTATAATTTTCCGGGCTATAAAAATTACAGTTATAACTTTTTTCCCGTATTTTCGTTACAACCAATAAAGTAGATGTCTTGTCTACTATTCACAAGTACAACCTACACTACGCACTACCCATACCCTATTCTTACATCCTTACAACTACTCATTACAATTTTTTTTTCCAAAAAATTTTGTTTCATAAATATTTATTACATTTATTATATTTTATTACATAAATTACAAATTTATCAAATTTTCAACTCTCTCTCTCTCTCTCTCACCTCTCTTGGCCGGCGCCCCCCTCCCCAATTTCCCTCTCATTTTGTTTTATTTTATTTTTTTATTACAATTAAAACCCTAATTCATGTAATATATAAGCTCCTTTTTCTCTCTCTCTCCTCATTTTCACTCTTCTAAAATTTTACAAAAGTTGAAAACCCTCTCTTCTTCCTCTCTATATTGTCGTGACCCCCTCCTCCCCTCACACTCACACACACAAACTCATTTCCTCTTCTTTTCATCTCTACATCTCCATTTAGGTGATAATTCTAAACCTTATTCTTACATTATCTTGTAATGGCAAGACCGTTCTTGTGTGTTTTTCACATTTAATCCCAATGAGCATTTGCTTAGGACATGAAAACACTTATACAAGAATATCAAGCCATCACAAGAAATGGATCTAGTGTTTAAAAGAGTTTTTGTTGATATAATGTTATGTTCATGCATGTAAAGTAGGGATCTTGCATAGAAATTTATGTTTATGCCATGAAACTCATGATTCATGCACCATATGTGGTAGATCTAAGTGTTAGACACTCATCCATTCATTGATATTTATGCTCATGTGGTTGTTTTGAGCTTACATGTATTTATGATCATAAAAGCTTAGTCTTGCATGTATATAGATGTGTTAGATGGTAGATCTTCATGTATAGAAGGCAAGAAACTTGAAAAAGAAAAGATTTTGGTTAGAAATGTATTATGGAAATTCGGATGATTTTGAAACCCTATTTTAAAAACCACCAGAACCACTTTAAATCTCATATTTTTCATGAAAAATGGAAGGTATATGTAATAGGTATCCTTAAGGAATGATTTTTATAAGTTTAAATGAGTTTAGGCATGAGTAATATGTAAAACAAGTAGTGAAGTTAGAATGAAAAATTTTGAGATAGTGATTAAATTACTAAATTCGTATTTTGGGATAATGCCTACATAAACACTTAGTGTCCAAGCTCAAATTGCATGTTTTATGGGCTAAATGAAGTCTTTAGGCAATAGATATAATAAAGCTTCAATTTTTTATGCATTAAACAAGTATTCTCATAGGAAAAATGCAAGAAAAGAAAATTTCCAAAATTCGGATTTTTGTGAAAAGCTTGTTTAAAAACATATTTACCAAGCGAAAAATGTGGATTTTTATGCATAAATGAAGGTCATGGATAGTATAGATGTTAAGAACTCATTTTTATTTAGATAACAAGTAAATTCCAAGAATAAAATCCTAAAAACCCTAGGGAATGTAAAGTTGGAAAGAATAGCTTTTTAGAAGTGACCATTATGGAGTTTTATAATAATTAAGAGTTCATAAAAGTTCATCATCATGAATCATCAAGATCATGCATATATTGAGCTCATTACATGACATTCATACTAGGAATTCATTCATATACCATCTATACATGAATCATCAACTAGGAACATTTTTACCAAATGTGAAACAATTTTTCGGAATCGGAAACGTTACAAAACAGATCTGATCCCTCTGTTCTGTGACCTTAATGTTTTCAAAACTTGAAAATAGATCTTTCGAAGTAGATAGAGATCGATATAAAATTTGTGAAATTCCGAGTTAAAATGACCAAGTTATGGCCGTTTTAAGTTGGAACTTTCACAAATAGCGAGAATTCCGATTTTGTGTAGTTTAGATGCATAACTTGAATTAGTTTAGTAATGAGATTCTTATTAGGTTGTTCTTATTTGGTAGGTGATCCCAAGCAAGACGATATCCTACCACCCGACTACTATTATTAAGAGACCGGCGTACCATGGTCGAGTGAGTATTACTTTCGCTCTCAATTATTGCTTGTGATTGTATTGATAGTAGCATTAGTTGTTTAGGCAAAGATAAAAAACGATTATGCATGATGGGGTATATGGGAATTATATACTTGTCTGTTATTGATATGTAAAGTTGAACTTAAGGAATATCGAAACCGGGTGCTAAGCTGCTGCTTATTTAGCTAGAATTTATATTGATTGTCTGTGAATAATTGTTGGTCACCTAAAAGAATTGGATTAATCTATATTGGACCTCAATTATAATTGGACTCATTCATATCATGACGGGGATGGACCATTAGCATTTGTTGGTTTTTCATGACCCATAAAACGAATATGTTAGTTAATTGTGATCCATAAAACGAAATTATTGGTTAATCGTGATCCATAAAACGAATTATTGTTCAGTTGACCGTGAGCTTAAACGGCGTCGTACCGCAGGATTCGTTAATCTGCTAACCCGGGATGAAGGGCGCAAGTCCATCCACATATGATTTCCGACTGATCATATGTTTGCTGAACTCATTTGCTTGATGCATATCATTTGTTTGAGTAACCAACTGTTTGAATGATTTGTCTTAATTGTGATATGGAAGTTTTCACTCACTAAGCTAGTTAGCTTACGCCCCTATAGTTTTTACTTGTTGCAGCATGAATTCATTTGGCTTAGGCCAAGGCAGTCTACAGCTCAGATACCTGAGCTAGGAGTTTCCCTTAGAAGTTTATTTCGATTTTGTTTAGACTTCCGTTGGAAACTAAAAGACTCTAGATGACTTTAACGGACTTAATATTATTTTGCGAGGGAATGCCCCTTAGACTTTGTAAATTATATATGTGTTTTGGTTTATTATCTATGGCTAACGAATGCCACATTAAACTTCTTAACTCCATTGATTGAGTATTCTATTTTCGTAAAGGGACACTTTACATCTATACAAGACTCCCGAAGGGCTCGAATAGAATTTCGAGAGTCTTATATAGTATGTAGCGGGCTGTTACGTTTAGGATACCCTATGGGGTATGACAATACTAACCAATAATGACACAACAATAACACCAACTTAGTCCAATAACAACCAATGGATCTTCCCACGTTAACTCAGCCACCACAAGAATGCTAATGAGAAGTAATGTTCTGCCAGCACCACTCACATAAGATGACCATCAATCAAGTAGTACACTAACTCAATATAGTGACCATGAACCAACAGAAGAAGGAAAGAATAATGTCTCTTAAGTGTGGCAGCTATGAAGGTAGATGTTAATTGTACCAAACTTACTACGTCTCTCCTTCTTAGCCTAACGATCAGTTAAATGATCACTCAAACAGTATAATCCAAACCCTAGAATTGGATGAATTTAGGGCATGCAAGAAACCCTAAAGATATATTGCTTCGATACCCTATAACATAAAGGGAAAAAGTAAAAAAAAAATAGAGAGAGAGAGAGAGAGAGAATTTTCAAAGTGTTTAATTGATCTATGTTACACATGTTTATATATATGATGGAAGATGAAAGAAAATAGAAAAATAAAGGAAATTAATCCTATTTAATTTATATTCCTATTCTATTACAACTTAAAACAAAGTTTGTTAAAAATTTGTAACCAATATAGTAAACTGCTTCTCATAATAACTTGTCACTTTGAAAGTGCCACTGACTTAACAAGAGCACCGATTTGTTACTGAGCTTAGCCTAATTATCAATTTAGTGATGTTTGCTTCAATTGAAAGCACCTCAAGATTAAATACCTTATTTTTCTCTCTTTACAACCTTTTTCACTCTCACATGTATGAAACCTTAGCCTCTCAAAACTTCTTTACGTGTTACTTTACAGATCCACAAGAAATTGGTATTAATCTATGTATCATGTTTAATTCTATGGTAATGGACACCTTTTCAAGTAGGTAAAGCTCCAAGAAAGGAAACAAAGAAGACAAATCCACCAAATCTTTGATTCAAGAGGCGTAACCCTTGTTTATTCTCTTATTAGCCTTATTATATGTAGACCATGTAGATCTATGGAATTACTGATTGTTGATATTTCTCAATCATATTTTGATGATAATAAAAAATATCAAATGTTTTGTAACATGTTTTGTCACAACACTAAAAGGAGCCTAAAAAGATAAACCTGTAGTAATCATATCAAGTATGCATCCAAGATATGATAACCGTTTTGCAAGTCAAAAAATTGCAAAACTCTGCTTAATATATACTATACAAGTTTTAATTCTTAAAAACAATTATACAGTTAAGGAAATATAGAATTCTATAGTCCACCAGAACCGCAGAGAATTGGTATCCCCTACTAAATAATGAAATATAATAGATCATATTCAAATTACAAAGCTTGAACTATTAGACAACTAATCAAATCCATTCTAATTCTAACTCATATATATTACAAACTCACTATCTTACCTACTGAACATATAAACAACTTTCTAATGCCTATCTTCATATCTTCAAGGACTTCTCGCTTTCTTAGCCTATCCTTGGCCCGAGATATACCTGCACAAAACCATGGGGGTGTAAGCTCAATAATAGCTCAGTGGATAACATAACCAAATCACTTATCAAACAAAAGTTAAACCAATTCAATTAACAATCATATGCAATGCAGTGCTTATACATATGATATGCACAGTTTGGATGATCGAAATCCAAACCAATGGACATTTACGCTCTCTCTTAGAGGTTAAAGAAATCAGCTCAAGTAATTCACTCCTAGGAGAAACAAAGAACTAAGGAATGGAGTATTTTCTCAAGAAGCAATGCTTTCCATTCGCATATATACACATAACAAACATAACCTCAAACTTCCCTTTAGACATAACTAAGGAGGGAGGATTTCCTTTCGAAACTTATTTTATCTCAATATCATCTCCACTTCACCTTAGAACAGATAAACTTCACTAAGCATTAACATTTCCTATCGACACCATAGGCGGCATCCTTCGTTGCCTACTTAGTTCCTATAGAATCGAAAGAACAGTAGTAACCTCTCTTGTAGAACCAATATCATTTTCTATTTATTGGAAAGACTCAAGGTTACTATAGAACCAAAATGTTAATACATAGCGTGATTACCATGCTAATACAAGGTATGCTATCATGTAATGCATGTTTGTTTAATTAAATAGCCAATTAGGGTTAAATCCATTTATTAAGATGATCAATCAATTAGTAAATACCCATCTACATTGGCAACTCAATCATTTCAAGCAATATGTTATCATTTTCACTATTATGTTTTATCAAACAATTCAATATTAAATAGCACACAATTATCCTATCCCCACACATAGCAAGTTATATTTCACCTTAATGTCGACACACCATTTTTGCCCCTTCCGCCCTCCTCCCCTTTTTTAAAAAATCATTAAAAATGAAAAATTCAAAAATCATAAAAATTAAAAAAAAAGATTAGAAAATGCAATAAAAATTGAAAATGATCAAAAATACAAAAGAAATAGTTAAATTAAAAATAACGAAAAAAATATAATAAAAAATAAATAAATAAACAATAAAAATTACATAGTTTAAAAAGAATATAAAAAATTAAAAATTAAAAAAATTTAGAAAAACCCCATCTTTTTAGTAAATAAGTTTTTTTAATTAAAATTAAAAATTTGAAAAAAATATAAAAAAATATTTCATATTAGTTTTATAATGCTCTGAGTTATTTTTATAAATCAATTTAGACCTTAAACCCATTTTAATTCTAACCTATTTTTATTTAAATTATTTTAGGCCTAGTTAGGATAGTTCAAGTAAATTTTGAGTGGATAAATTCATTAAAAAGCCAAATGCTTTAGTTAGTTAAGGCATTGGAGGATAAGGAGGTGGCCATGGTTTGATCCTTAAAGGTTCAGTTCCTCTTTTTATTTTTTATCATTTTAGTAAAAAAAAAAAAAGAAGGGGGGGGGGGGGGGGGGGGGGGGGGGGGGGGAGGGGGGAAGTGGTATGGGACACCGCACATGCCTCACACGTGCTAGGGGACTTCGTCCCTCCTTCTGGACAACCGCCATTGGTAAGCTTGAGGATTTCGAAAGAGCTCCATTCAAGCTCGTTTCGAGCTCCTTTTCTTTGGTAGGGGAGATCAAAAGTCAATTATGGGAGTTAAATCTAGTTTTCAATGTGTTTTAAAATGAAACATTTCAACATGATTCAATTTCGTAACACCCGACTCTTCAAGTTTCATACCTGTCGGCCATTAATGGCCACCTCTGTTCGCCCTTCTACCTTCTTCGTTTTGCTTCTATAAGAATGAACCAGATCTCTGTTCCAAAGCAAGGACTTAGATTCTAACTTGGAGGTAAGTTCAAGAAAAATAGAGACCCAATTTGAAAACTTGGAAACAAGTTCAAAAAGAAACCCCTAATCCCCAGTTATCCACCTTGAGAAACCAGAACACCACCACCATCTCACCCAACACACCATCGTAGCCGCAGATCTCCTCTACCGTCTCTCTCGATACCAGACCTCTCTATTACTCTCTCTTGACCCCTCTCTCGCCTCACCTCTATCCCCTCTCATTCAAATCCCTTTCTTTGTCTCTAGCTCTCACACTCTCTCAATGTCCCTATCTTGGCCATGCACTTGTGCAAAACCATCGTGAGTCATCACCATAACCTAGCCACCCCAACTCATTACCCTAACCAAACACCACTCCACGACCACCATCAGCCCACTGACGAAACCATTAGCCACCTCTATGTCACCAGTTGAACCACTAATGCACTTAACTCCGCATGCACTAGTAGAAACCACCATTAGTCCGCCATCTTCAACAAACCTAAACTTCCACTCCAATCAAAGCATAGATCTTCCCCTAATCCAGCCATCGTCGTGATCCAAACCACCACCTGAATTCAACTATCGACAATTCTCAAACCCTCCATAACCAAAACTCAACATGCAATGTTGAAGAGTGATTCAAATTTGACAGCTATACTAACCGCTATTTAGCTAAGTCCTAGTTAGTTATGCATTTCCTTATTTTTCTGATTATGGATTAGAATAGTGCTTATGCGTTTATGTTAGTGCCAAGAAAATCTCCTTTTATCATGGTAATTAGTTGCTTTGTAATGCCTATTTAAAAGGCTGTTTAGTTTGTCAAATTAACACAATTCACTTCCTTGAAAATTATCAGTATTTGTCCTGTTTTATTTTTTGCATTTTTCTACAGCTGTTCTGCACTTTTATCATGTAGTATTTTGCACTTTTTGCTCTGTTCGACTGCTCTACCCAACAATTTTGGTATCAGAGCAAGGTTCGTCTGTAACCGGGCGTAAATTCATGGCAATGAACAACAATCTTGTGAATGTTTCTCTACCAGCAATTCCCATCTTTACGGGTGAATGCTATGAATTCTGGAGTATCAAAATGAGAACCTTGTTCAAGTCTCAAGATTTATGGGACTTGGTTAAGAATGGCTATCCTGATCCGGATGAAGAGGCTAAGTTGAAAGAAAACAAGAAAAAGTATAACAAGGTACTGTTCTTTATTCAACAAGCAGTTCATGAGTCAATATTTTTGAAATTTGCAGCAACAACCACAGCCAAAGAAGCCTAGACAACATTGCAGACAGCATTTCAAGGTTCCTCAAAGGTTGTTACCATAAAACTTCAATCTCTCTGTCGTGATTTTGAAACTTTACAAATGAAAAGTGGAGAGCCAGTGCAAGATTTTATGACTCAAGTTGCTGGAATTGTTAATCAAATGAGGTCATATGGAGAAGTTGTTTCTGATCAAACTATAGTTGCAAAGGTGTTGCGGAGTTTGACTCTAAAGTTTAATCATGTAGTTGCAGCCATTGAAGAATCCAAAGACCTGGCAACATACCCATTTGATGAACTAATGGGATCTTTGCAATCTCATGAGTCAAGACTGAATAGGGCAGATGAGAAGAGTGATGAGAAGGCATTCCATGTGAAGGGGGAGGCATCTAATCAGAAAAATGAGAAAAGAAGTGCAGTTGGTTGGGGACGTGGTAAAGGGAGATCCTTTGGAAGAGGTGGTCATGGTAGAGGATGAGGTGATGAGCCAAATTATCAATTACAACAGCAGCAACAGCGGAGGAGTAAAGCTGGTGTTCAATGTCATTATTGCAAGAAGTTTGGGCATGTAAAAGCTGAATGTAGGAAGAGAGAAAGGCAAGCAAGTTATGTAGAAGAAGAGGAAGAGGAACTTAAGTTATTCATGGCTTATCATGAGCACATAACGAACACTAATAACATCTAGTTTTTGGACAGCGGCTGTTCTAATCACATGACAGGGGTAAAGTCATTGTTTAAGGAGCTTGACGAATCATTTAAGATAAAGGTAAAGCTTAGTGATGATAAGCAAATGCAAGTAGAAAGCAAAGGAACTGTGGCTGTCAATAATGGTCATGGTAATGTTAAGCTCCTTTATAATGTCTACTTCATTCCTAATTTATCTCAGAATTTGTTGAATATTGGGCAACTTATGGCTAGTGGATATTCTATTTTTTTTAATGATGCTTCATGTGTGATTAGAGATAAAAAGTCAAACCAGATTATAGTTGATGTTCATATGACACCAAATAAATTGTTTCCACTTGAAGTTTATGATGTTGAAAAGCATGCACTTGCTGTCAAAGAAAATAGTCAATCTAGTTTAGGGCATTACGGTATAGGCACTTGAATGTAAAAGGTTTAAGATTGTTGAGCCAAAAGGAAATAGTCTTCGGGTTGCCAAGAATTGAGTCATTGGATGTGTGTGAGGGGTGTGTATATGGAAAGCAATGTAAGAAACCATTCCCTATAGGAAAATCTAGAAGGGCTTCTAGTATTCTTGAAATTATTCATGCTGACTTGTGTGGTCCCATGCAAACGAAGTCACTTGGTGGGAGTAGATATTTTTTGCTGTTTATAGATGACTATAGCCGCATGAGTTGGGTATATTTTCTGCAATCCAAGTCAGAAACATTTGAAATCTTCAAAAAGTTCAAGGCATTTGTTGAGAAGCAAAGTGGAAGATCCATTAAGACACTAAGAACAGACAGAGGCGGTGAGGTTTTATCTCATGAAATCATGTAATTTTGTGAGAAGGAAGGCTTGCATAGGCAGTTAACTGCTCCATACACACCGGAGCACAATGGCTGGTAGAGCAGAAGAACCGTACTGTTGTGGAGATGGTAAGAAGTTTGCTAAAAGGCAAAAGACTACCAATTGATTTTGGGTAAAAGGTGTTGCAACTGCTGTCCACTTGTTGAATCTATCACCAACAAAGGCTATTCAAAATATGACACCTTATGAAGCTTGGAATGGTAGAAAACCTTCGGTAAGTCATTTGAAAGTTTTTGGGTATATTGCTTATGCTTTGCTTGATCACATAATTGTAGAAAACTTGATGATAAGTCAACAAAATGCATTTTTATTGGTTATTGCAATGAATCAAAAGCATATAAGCTGTACAATCCTGTTAGTGCCAAAGTGATAATTAGTAGGAATGTAATCTTTAATGAAGAAGCAAGTTGGGCTTAGCATGAAAATTCAGATGGTATTCAATTTAAAGTTCTTGCTAAAAGTGAAGCTCCACAAACTGAAGCACAACAGCCTTCCTTGAGCTCATCTCCATCAGCTTCTTCAAGTTCATCTCCTTCAAGTTCAACTTATGGAAGTTCGTCATCTGTTGAAACTCCTCCAAGAAAATTCAGATCACTAAGGGAACTTTATGAGGCAACACAAGCATTATATGTAGCTGATCCAACAACATTTGAAGAAGCAATGGAGAAAGAAGAATGGCAAAAAGCCATGAAAGAAGAAATTGCAGTAATTTAAAGAAATAAAACGTGGGAATTAGTAAAGCTTCCTAAAGATAAGAATGTTATTGGAGTGAAATGGGTCTTTCGAACAAAGTATCATGTTGATGGCAGCATACAGAAGCACAAAGCAAGGCTTGTAGTGAAGGGACATTCACAGCAACAAGGTGTGGATTATGAAGAAACATTTTCCCCTGTTGCATGGTTTGAAACGGTAAGAACTCTTTTGGCCTTAGCTGCACAAATGAATTAGCTTGTGTACCAATTTGATGTAAAATCCGCATTCTTGAATGGTGAATTGAAAGAAGAGGTATATGTTTCACAACCTGAAGGGTTCGTAGTTGCAGGCAAGGAAGAGCATGTGTATAGATTGAAAAAAGCCCTTTACGGGCTTAAGCAAGCTCCTCCGGCTTGGTACAGAAGATAGACTCATACTTTTGTGAGAATAGGTTTGAAAGAAGTAAGAATGAACCCAATCTTTATCTAAAGAAACAAGGTGAAAGTGATCTCCTCATTGTTTGCCTTTATGTTGATGATATGATTTATATGGGTTCTTCTTCTTCTCTTACCAATGAATTCAAAGTTTGCATGAAAAAAAGGTTTGAAATGTTAGATTTAGGCATGTTGCACTATTTTCTTGGGTTAGAAGTGAAGCAAGTTGAAGATGGGATCTTTGTGTCATAAAGAAAGTATGCTGTTGATCTACTTAAAAGGTTCAACATGTCAAATTGCAAAATTATAGCCACACCAATGAACTTAAATGATAAGTTACAGGTTGATGATGGTACTGAACCAGCCAATGCAAAGTATTTCAGAAGTTTGGTTGGAGGCCTAATATATTTGAGTCATACACGACCCGATATTGCTCTCGCAGTTGGAGTTATTTCCAGATTTATGCACTTCCCTTCAAAGCATCACCTTGGAGCTGCAAAAAGGGTGTTGCAATATATTGCAGGAACAATTGATTTTGGGTTATGGTATGGCCATGTTGCAGAGTTAAAATTGGTTGGCTATACTGATAGTGATTGGGCTGGGTGTTTGGAGGATAGAAGGAGCACATCAGGTTACATTTTTAATCTTGGATCAGCTGCTATATGTTGGAGTTCAAAGAAATAATCAACTACCGCATTGTCAAGATCAGAATCGGAATATGCAGCTGCAACTGCATCAGCATGTCAAGCCATTTGGTTGAGGCGAATTCTTGAAGAGATCCAACAAGAACAAAAGGAAGCAACTGAAATTTACTGCGACAACAAATCGGCAATTGCAATGGCAAAAAATCTAATTTATCATGGAAGGACAAAGCATGTTGATATCCAAGTTCACTTTATTAGAGAGCTTATTTCAAATGAATCAATCATATTAAAGTACTGTAGTACAAATGAGCAGGCGGCTGACATTTTAACAAAAGCACTTCCTCAAGACAAGCATGTTTATTTTAGATCCTTGCTTGGTGTTTGCAACTTTGAATCAAGGGGGAGTGTTGAAGAGTGATTCAAATTTGACAGCTGTACTAACAGCTATTTAGACTAAGTCATAGTTAGTTATGCCTTTCCTTATTTTTCTGATTATGGATTAGAATAGTGCTTATGCGTTTATGTTAGTGCCAAGAAAATCTCCTTTTATCATGGTAATTAGTTGCTTTGTAATGCCTATTTAAAAGGTTGTTTAGTTTGTCAAATTAATGCAATTCACTTCCTTGAAAAATATCAGTATTTGTCCTGTTTTATTTTCTGCATTTTTCTACTGTTGTTTTGCACTTTTATCCTGTAGTATTCTGCACTTGTTGCTCTATTCGGCTGCTCTACCCAGCAAGCAAATCACCACCAGTCACAACCCAAATCTGCATAGAACCAAGAGAGGAAGAGAGACCACTAACTTTTGGTATTTGTAGGTACCAAAGACCCACGAATCCCAGAGAGTCTATATATCATCTCCGAAGCAACATGAAGACCTCTTGTATGTTTCTAGACCTGACTCGAGGTGCATCTAAGGTCCAAATCCCTTCGAACAGAACATGCTTTTGAGTTTGAATTATTATTATTATTATTATTATTATTATTATTATAGTTTTTCATATTATAGATATTGTAAATATAGGTACATGTAATTGAAAATCCCAGAACCTAGTGGAAAAACAAAAGGAAAAAACAAAAAAAAATGAATATATATATATATACATATATATATTTGTGTGTAGTGATATGCATGTTATAGTTCATAGTAGTATATGAGAATATGATAAATAAAAATCGAATAGTAAATAAAAAAAACTTTTAGTACATAGTTTTAACATGATTAGTAAATAGATTTTAGATTAAATTATGAACAAAAAATATGAGTATAGTTTTAGGATTGTTATTTTTTAGATCCTTTTGATAACATGTTGGATTTTGATGCATGCCATTTGACGATAGTTTGCAATTGAATTTTCGATCTGATTTAGCAAATCATCCCTGTGAATATCCTCTTTTTGTTATGAAAACAAAATAAAAATGAAAGATTTTACAAAATAAAAAATTTCTCTTTTTCTTTCCTCTATATATATATATATATATAATATTTAGTATGATATTATTAAAAAAATGTTTTGCTAGCTATATATATAATATTACTTAGTTACTTTCTAAATACAAAAACAAAAATAAATGGGGTTTTCGAAACAAATAGTTTTTTTTAGGAGTTTTCAAAAACAAGATCAAAATTAGTTCTCTTAAAAACTTTTTCGAAAAAAATAAAAAAATGGATAATTACTTGAACTTGACAGATTTTCACAACTAAAAAAATACAAAAAAATTAAAACTTTTACAAAAGCCAAAAGGAACTACAGGGACCTAATTCCAACTAGTGGATACTAGACACCTACGGGGCGGTTACAACAATAAAAAATTCTTAGGATCATTTTTCAAAAAAAAAAGAAATATTTTTGTAAATATGTAAACCTTTTTCTTTTTTTCCAAACAAGACTAAAAATTGAAAAATCTAAAATCAATTTGGCCCATATGTTCAAGATTTCTAAAGCCCATAAAAAGTCTAGATAACCGTTTAGATTTTAAAGTAGTAGCCCCTTGACTCATCAATTTTTGGTTTTTCACGCAAACTAGCAGTCAAACTAAAAACCAAACCACTCATTTGGTTTCTGGTTCACCTTTTTTCGGCTTTTGTCGGTGGTGACTCCAGTCAAATTATCTCTTAAAACACCGGGCTTTTTACAAAAACCCTACTGGTTCCTTGTTGAGTATTCCGTGTCAAATGGGTAGAGTTTGATACAGATCGAGACCTTTATGAGAGTAGAAACAAAATTTGGGTTCGACACTTGATATAGGTGAAACTAAGTTACAATCGCAAATAAGGTAATAAAGTCATTGTTACCCACCAGCTAGGCCATAAAATCCTCTCCAGGAAAAACAATTCCTCATCCCCATCAATCATCAATCATCAATAACATCATCATCATCAACCTTCATATATGAAAACCAAATAGAAATAGAATCTTAGCTAAGAATAATATAAAGAATATATCAAAACAAACATATGTTCATGAAGTTAAATCCATTTTAAGATCCTACTTGATCAGACACTAAGTAGGAACTTCGCCATGGCTGCAAATATCGCCTTACCAAGATATAGACAGTTCTCCATTGTCTATCAAAATATTTCTTTTCTATTTGGTTATAATTCATTTATTAAAAAAAAACAATAAAACATTCATATGCAAAAATACTCACTCCCTAAGAAATCATGCATTTGAAACAATATACTTCTTTTATCAAATTAAGTCTATTACATAACAATTACACCTTACTCATTTACTAGTCAGGTTTTGATTAGCTTAGCTTAGCTTATGTACTTAATCTACTATTAAGTCATATTCACTAATCTCTTTAATTTATTCTCATGTATCTATTAAGACTTTAATCAACTTAAATCTCTTATTTCAAACTAATTTCATTTTAGCTTCCTCTTGTCCTTTAAGTTAACTTAACCTTAAGTCCATTAATTAACTTATTTTATAACCAAATTTCATATTAGGCTTAGGTTAGCTTAATCTTAGCTAAGTTGAATACACTTAATTAATTAAGTTTTTTTTAACTCATTCCAGTCCAATTAGTCAAACTGAACTTAGATTTGTTACTTAAACTCATTTTATATATAGCTTTTATATTCCAATTACTTATTAAATATATAAATGCACTTAACTCATGCTTAACTATATCAATTAACTATCATAACATATCAACTGTCATTTATCTATATTTTTTAGCTCCA
This sequence comes from Combretum micranthum, assembly GCA_024138025.1. Lineage (NCBI taxonomy): Eukaryota > Viridiplantae > Streptophyta > Magnoliopsida > Myrtales > Combretaceae > Combretum > Combretum micranthum. The sequence continues at coordinate 584,460 of JAMXBD010000561.1, forward strand.
AAAAGATTCATTTTATACCTAACTATATACACTTAACTGGTAAACACAAGTTTTTAACTTTGTTGGGATATGTAGTAGCTAGAAACAATCAAAATTTAGACCTTGATACTTTAGAATTTTCAAAAACTTAAAACATAAAAGTTTTATATCTATTTTTAAGCTTTCCGTATCATTTTTAATTATCTTAATCCGAGTTTGGATGAAAAAGTTATGATCAAAACACGAAACAGTTGTAGCAACGGAGAAAACACCAGTCACGATTAAAAAACAAAAACAATATCAAAAGCCAATAAAGGCAACATCACACCCATGACTTCTAAAAATTATCCAAACTAAGCCCTATAAAGGCATGGCCATGCTTATAACTATTGTCTTCCCTGCTCTGTCATCCTCTCATGTTTCTTCTACTCTATTTTATCAACTTATATATATATCCTACTTCATATAAAACATCATAAAAACAATATACAAGCTAGTTTTCTTCTATACTCATCCAACAACATTAAACACTATCAAATTCTTCCATCAAACTCTAGATCTACTATTCATCATCTTCCTCATCAACCTAACATGCATCCACCATCAAACCAATACATACAAACATAATTAACAACTAGAAGCTTGTTCATGTAGGATTTCCAACTTTAATCTTATTTCCCGCTTCATTTTCTTCCAAAAACTTGTTTAGATTTGAGTTTTGGTGTGAAAATTTAAAGGAAAAGAAAAGAGGAAGAGAGGAAGAAGAAGAGAAATGGAAAACAAAAAAAAAAAAGAAGGAAAAGAAAGGGGAAATGGCAGCTGAGAGAGAGAGAGAGAGAGAGAGAGAGTAAATAAGATAAGGACATGCAATTAAGGATAATTATGAGTAAAAGGGTTCAATTTAAATTTTTCGGATGATTTCTTGAGTACTGAAAATAATTTGGAAGATTATTTCAAGGCGTATTATTTATAAATTAATAGCTTGAGTTGAAATTCAAGTTTAGAAATTTAATTTTTGTAAAAATTTGGTATTTAGTTTGAGTTTGGATTCAAAAGTGATATTTTTAATTAAGCAAATGAACTCAAAATTTATGAAAGTTGAAGAAATAGAATTTAGACCTAAAATAGCTAATTTAGAACATTTTATAAATTTGGTAAATGAGCTTGAGAAATTTAAGGATTTTTAATTTAAAGGACAAAGAGCTAAATTGATGATGGTAAAGAATTGGATGGACTTGTTTATGAAAGAAACTAAATTTTGGAATTGACAAATTCATCAAACATTTGAAATTGAATTTTTCTAAGAGTTTAGGGATTTGAATTTAAAGAAAAGAAGTTTAGTTTCAAAATTTATAAGAAATAAAAGAATTTGATTTGTTTAAAAAAAATATTTAACACAATTTAGCTACATGGAAGGAACGTTTGGAATGTCAAATCTCAAGTAATTTTATTTATTGATTTGGTTTAGTCAATTTATCAAACTTGATCTTAAAATTCACTTTACTTTACTTAATTAACTATATATGTTCCATTGTTAAATTAAACTTCAATTCATATATTGTTATAATTTTTCATTCTAAAGTAATCTTGATTCTGCTATCAAATATTCATATTTATTGAATTTATCAATCATAGGAATTATGATTTCATTGTTTTCGTCTTTTCTCACTTTTATTTGATTTTATATTTTATAATTTTCATTAACATAATCATCTTGACAAGATTGACTCAAGATGTCTCATTTTTGTTCTTTACTTATTTGTCCAAATTCTCATTATCTTATTAGAGTTAAAATTAGAATATTTCATTATGCTATTGAGTTTATTATTAATTATTAATTGCAAAATTTATGTAAAGAAAAAAAATCGTATCTTAAAATTTTATTATTATCATTCAAATTTTCAACCAAAATTAGATTGTTTGCATTGTAATATTTTTAGAATGTGAAATTTGAGAATGATTTTTATGATTTCTTTTAAAACATTTCAAAAATTTAACATTATTTACTTATTGATTTCTATATATGAATTGTACTATTTTGGTTTATTACATGTTTACCAAGTGTATAGAAATTACAAAGTATGGAAGGAATCAAAATTTTAAATACACTTAAGTTTAAAAAGATCATACAATTTTAGATTGTCAAAAGAAGAAGTTGAAATCTATATTAGAAGTAACTTTCCATATATATATATATATATATAACTCAAATTATATTATTAAAGACCTAATAATTAAATATATTAGGATAATATATTTAATTGTTCCACTAAGGTTGGATAAATATTCATGGGGAATTAAATTCTAGTTTTCAGAAGTATACTTTGATGACATCGGATTGAATAATTTTCAAAATGTGATTTAATCTGGATGGATTGTGTTTAATTTTTTGAATTTTCAAAGAAGCTTATGTAAGTTGGTTGAAGATATTTACCAAGCCTAGATGAAGTTATAAATGAGCGATAACCAGCAAATATTTTATTTATGGCAGGATATCTCCTAATTTTTTATATGTTTGCCTTTTAGAAATAATCAAGTATCACTCTACACAAAGTAACCTAGATTACAAGGCTATATTATATGATTTCCAACAACTGAATACTCGAAGAATCCTTTTGAAATTAAAAGGCCGACTGATCAATCAAATGAAGAACCAATGACTGATTAAAGATTTCCATCCTTATGTTAAGAAATGAAACGTTGGCGAAGCATTGAAAATTGGAGATCCAATTCAAAGCTAAACACGTAACATATACCATTGATCTAAGAGCTAAAACGCAAATAAGAATTCTAATTCCTAAAAAGACTTATTGAATTACTCAAGCATGACAAAACACTTCAAAGCTATATCGAGTGATATTTTAGATGCTTGAAACCAAAATTGCTTCTTACTTTCTTTTCTTTGTACTAAAGTTTAAGGGTACTCTTTATTATAAATTCTTATTATTAGATTTGTAAGTACTCTTAGTATATTGTTGATAGTTTAATGGTGATAAGAGCTATCGTAAAGCCATATTAGCTTATGAAGAAGTTAGAGAGAGTTTATTAGTTAAACTTCTTAGGAGCAAGATACCTTATATCTGCATCAAAAGTTTTAATGGATTAGTGAATTAACCATTGAAAAATATTAGTACCTTGACGTGGACCTAAAACAATGGACTAGCACACAAGGAAGAACTACTATACATGCTTGACCAATCTCTCTCTTATTATATCCCCTTTAATTTTGCTTTGTTATACTCTTGTTTTATTTTTAAAACCTTAACATTTGACATTTGCAAAGGGATAGAAGTAATCATTCTTGAACCATAACTAAACTTAATAATCAAGAGGATTTTTGTTATTATTTTCACTCTTGAATAAAAGGTTTTCAAAATAAATTAAAGTATACAAACCTTTTGGGACTAGCAATTAGTATCAAACCTAATACTCTTATTATTAAGTTGTTGATCAATTATGGTTGCGAACAATGTTACTATTCAAATTAATAAAGCTCCTAACTTTGATGATACCAACTTCTTTTTTTAGAAGGTACACATGAAGTCTTATATCAAGGTGAATTATTACTCTTCAGAGCAAGTCATTATGAATGGAGATGACAAAGTAAAAGTTGAAAGTGGTTCGACCATTTCAGATGATGGCAGAAAGAACATAAAAAGGAACAACAAATCTAAAAGCCTTCTTCTCACTACAGTTGCTCCTTGTTAATTCTATCTTATCTTATCTTGTGCAAGTGCTAAAGTAATATGATCTAAAGCCATAAAAGATACAGAGATGAACACCTCATTACAACACTATAAGTTGTGTAGATTTAAAATTGATGAAAAATATTAGAGACACTTTTAATCACTTTACAAGTATTACTAATAAATTAGCTACCTTGGGTAAAATAATAGATGATATAGACTTAGTTTAGAAAATGTTATTATCTTACCAATATCATGGGATGCAAAACATATGGCAATAGAAGCAGCACAAAATTTGAAAAGCTATCAATTAGCCAACTTAGAGAAAAGTTGTTCACTTATGAATCCCATATCATAATCATATTTGAAGTGGCATCAAAATTAGAGATTAACAAAAAAGCCATTGCATCCAAAGTTATTAATGTAAACAAGAATCATAAAATGAAGATTTTGAAGAAGATGATGATATCAACCTTCTTACTAGACAGATTAGTGGAATCTTGAGGAAACAATGTAAGAAATTCAATAACTCTAATTTCAAAATAACTCAAAACAAATCAAAAGCAAGTAAAGAAGACAAAAAAGAAAAGAAGAACAACAAGCAAGAAACTATATGTTTTTTAATGTTAAAGACAATGAAGCGCAGTCGATTGACCCTACTATGGTCTAGGCCAACCATTCATCTCCGTCATCTCTGTCTCCAACTTCCCTTCGAAAGTCAACACAAGATAAGAATCAAATATGAATGTCCTATGTCACTTAAAAAGATTAAGATATATAAGAAGAAGAACAAGTCTCTACTTGTAATATGGAGTGATTTAAATTAAGCTAAACATTCAGAAGATCAAGAAGCCAACTTATGTTTGATGGTGCTTTCAAAGGTAAATTCTGACTTAGATTCAAACTTTAAAATTGATGATAAACATGGCAATGTATATAAAAAAATTGAAGAGTTACTAAAAGTTCTATCAAAGGTCAAGACTAAAATATTCAAACTTGATGATAAGATTAAGAACATAAAAGAACAATTAAACATAACTTCTACGGTCCTATCGACGGAACTGTCACGCCATTAATCTAATCATTAAAATAAATATAGTAAATGAAATTTTAACTATTTTAGTGATTTGATCATGGTTGGGTATAGTGTGTCCATTAGATAGTGATGGGACTGGTCCAATCAAAATTAATGGTAGGACTATAGAATTGTCCTTAAACATAGTCAAATTAGGTAATTAATCACTTCAAGTAGAACTTAATGATATGACAAGTAATAAAAAAAAAATTCGAATATGGGAATCTGACTTTAAAGGATGATATCAATTACAAATATTAGATAACACCTTTGACAAGCTCAATAAAAGTGACAAGTTAATATGCTTTTATCATCATAGTTAGTAGAAAACTTCAAACATAGATTAGGATTTGAAATAGGAGAAAGCTCTAATTTGATGAAAAAACCGTTTTGTGAAACCTAAAGAAGTTTTACACAGAGATCTTGTACACATTGGAAAGAACATAACAAATGGTCAACCTTTAAAAGATATTTCTCGAAAGTTTTCAAATTCTCTTAAGTATCCAATTAGAGAACACTGCAAATCCTTCAAAAGGTATCTAAATTAAAATAAGAGACAAAACAGTATTTTTTAGGTACAATAATATAATGGCTTATGCTTGTTTTTCTTGTAATAAAATCGGTCACATAGAAAGATATTGTTACTATGAGAAAAACAAACTTGGTCAACACTAAATTAATAGAAGAAATCATATAACCTTAAATTTCCAAGGACTCTAGCTTGTTTAGGTTCCTAAAAATAGAATATTAATTGTATTTAATGTATGAACATAGAGCCAAACTTTGCTGAATATAGTATCTCAATTGTAATTGTTTGAGACACATGATATATGATTTTTCATTATTCACAAGCTTAAATTGAAAAGAATAAAGCTATGTAATGTTTGATGATGACTATAGAGCTAAAGCGATTGCCATAAGTATAGAAGGTCTACCGCCCTTTACTACTAATAATATTGCTTTGGTTGATGGTGAAACATAATACACTTAGTATAAATTATATAAATTAACTTTTGATAATAATAAATGCATGACATATGATAATAATAGAAATAAGTTTTTTAAAGGTTTTCATAAAAGGATCATCTATAAAATTAAACCATCTGAAGTAGAATCTAAAAAATGTTTTCTTACTTTGAATGATAATATCTTCTTATGGCATAGAAAGTTAGGACATGTAAACTTTACTCATCTAGAGAATCTTTCTAAAAGAAACTTAATAAATGGTTTGTCTTATATAAATATTAAAAATGATGTTAAGTGTGATGCATACTTTAAGAATAAGATGTTGCCAACTTCACATAAAAGTAACAATATAATTTCAACTAAATGACTTTTAGAATCGCTACACATGGACTTATTTGGTTCCAAACAAACACGTAGTCTTGGTGGAAGCGAATATATTAAATAATTATTGGTGATCATTCACGTTAGATTTGGAAAAAAGTAACTCCATTATTAGTTTTAAAACTGATCATGTAAAAGAGTTTAAAAACTCAAATGTTATCAATTTTTTTGTGAAAAAATCCATGGCATCACTCACAAATTCTCTACACCATATACTCCTTGGCAGAATGAAGTTGTAAAGTGTAAAAGTATATCTATATGAGAAATGACAAAAAATTCATTGAATGAAAGTGGTAAAGCTTAATACTCTTAGGCAAAAGCTATTTCAACTGCATGTTATACCCTGATATTATTGTATGATTTATGTTTTAGAACCTTAATATCTAATATTTACTAAGAAATAGAAGTAATAATTCACGGCCTATAACTAAACTAAGCAATTAAAAGGGTTTTCAAAATACTTTTTACACTTGAACCAAAAGTTCCCAAAATAATTTAAAGTAATCAATTCAAAACCCTTCCTCAATTACTCACATCTCAGGACCAACACTAACTGCTATTGAATATATATGATTGCTATGTAACTAGTTTTACAACCACTATTAATTACTACAATTGTAATCTCTAGTAATTGTCACAATTTTTATAATTTTTATCACATAAACATGTAATCCTTCATTCATGCTAGTTCTTCATGAATTCTTTTCTCTCTATTTGGAACAGATTATCTTTTGACTTGAAATTTGCTGTTGATGAGCTTTTATTATTTTTCTTTTTTTAAGTTTCCTTTAGGGGCTATGGTCTCCTCACTCAAAATGAAGAAATCCAATAATTAATTCCATCAAATTTTGATAACATGCATTAACCTTAGAGCTATAAATGAGTTGAGTTGATACAATACATTATTAAACTCAAGCCAAAACTTAACTCAAAATATTAAATCTCAAATAGGATTGAGTTTAGAAATTTTAACTTTAACTTGAATCAAAGCAATACCAAACAAGTTTGAGTTTGACTCTATTAAACTCATTTAGATTCATATTAAAATAATATTAATATCTGAATTTGATTCGAATTTTGTTAACATTTTAGTTCAGTTCAAGGTTGAGCCTAATCGAGTTAAATATTATAAACCTTAGGTTCAACTTAACAACAAACCCTAAACCCTAAATCTCAAGCTTGACACAATTATTCTTGAGTTAAATTAAATCAAGCTCAAATAGCTCATAAGTAGTTTAACTCATCTATATTCCTAATCTGCATATGCTAGGTGTCCTTTTACTCCAAAGTAGGTGATTAGCTAATAAGCTACCACACATGTATAGGTGGTAAGCTGGTAATTTGCTTAATTGATATACAAATTTTCAAACTGAGATGTGTTTGGGTAACATATTTGTGTGTGTATTATATAACAAGTGTAATGATAAATCTAAATATTATATATTTTATTCGAGTTTTATACAATATCTATATGTGTAGTTTTATATTTTTATAGAAATATATATGGATTTAGAGAATACACATAACAACCCTCTTAGGTGCAAAAAATGTAACGGGAAAAGCTAATAAAATCAATACCGAAATGAAGGCTGCTTCAAGCCTTGTCCAGGGCGGCCCATATATATTCAAAGCCACAGGCCGGTATTATTATCGGACCAAGTTCACTTACAAAATTGAAGCCAGCGGCCCCATGTCGGTGAGCTAACGCATGCCCATGTCTCTTTCCAGCCTCCTCTTGCGCATGTCCAATATCAACCTCGATGATGTATAGCGAAGAGCCCATGAAGTCCATTTAGAAAAACTCAGAGACGTTGCATCACCTTCCTCCTGAGAATTGGATTCGTCCAAGGGTTTTAGGGATGCAACCCGGGCGGGTTTTTTGAAACCCAAACCCGACCCGAGTCCTTAATGGGTGTTCCAGAACTCGAGAAAAACCCTATCGGGTTTTTTTTTGTCAATCCCAAAACCCGACCCGCTAGGATTTAAGGAACCCATAACCTGATCCAACCCGACCCGATCGACTCCAAGATTTTAAATTTTTTTTCTTTAAAAAAAAATCAAAAGAAAGAATTTTGTTTTAAGTTATTGATGATACAAGCACTTATATTGAAAGAATGAATTTTAAACAATAATATCATATAAAATGATGCAAACACTTCATTTCCACTTACTTTCACATACATATAATATAAATGGGATCCTTACTTTAATAACTTAATATTTTTAATTTTTTAATATTTTGAATTCATACCGGGTCAAGTTTTCCCAACAGGTTATATAATAAACCCAAAACCCGACCCTATAACTTATCGAGTTTTTTTTTAATCCCAAAACCCGTTCCAAAACCCTATAGGGTTTTTAACGAGTTGAGATATCGGGTACCCTATAACGACCCACCCCACTTGCATCCCTAGGTTTGGTAAAAAATATACAAATAAGAGACATCCAAATGAAACATATTTACTAATTTTATAGAAATAAAACTACACAAGTACAAATTAGACAAAAATAATTACACGAATGCCGATGCAAAATCGCATATTAAACATGCATTTCATAAATTTACATATGAAAGGTCTTTGAAAATGTGATTCAGTATTGTATGATTTTTGCTTGAATTGCATCTTCAAAGGACGTTTTATAATTTTTTAAGATGAATCACATCTTGAAATAATGATTCACTTATCTTGCACATAAATTACATCGTTAACAAGCGATTCATATTTTTTCATAAATTGCATCTTCAACATGAGATTCATGTACAAATTTACGAAGCGTCTGTTTAATATGAGATTTTGTGTCGGTGTTTTGAAAATTAATTTTATATAATTAGTATTTCAGTAATTTTTATTTGAGAGGTCGATAACCATACAACTACCTCGAAGACATCCAATTACTTAACAAAAGAATAGGACATTCTTATAGTAACACATCCAAAGAAAATGTGACATGCAAGAAAATAATAATATATTCTAGAACCATAATCTTAGTGAGAGTGTCATTAAAAATAAATGAGTTTAGGGTCTATCTATCTTTTATTCCAAATGTACAAGGAAGAAAATAAATTGTCCCGTTGAGCATGTGGATTTTCTTTCTTTGTTCCTCATAGCAACGAGTCAAAAATCCTAGGACCACAAGGATTAAAGAAAGTTGAGTAATAATTACAGACAGAAATTAAAAAAAAAAAAAAAACATAATCAAACACAGCTCTTTGTTAAGTTCTCCTTTTCCTCTTAATCCATTTTCAATTTATGTTTTTTTATCATTCTTTATGTCAAATTTGTATTTGTCATGTAGTAAATTATGCGGGATTAAATATGCTTTGATGGATTGATTTTGTTATGAATCTCTATCTATTTTATAATGACAATATCTTAATGTTTTTATTATTCAGTTTTCATGGTTTATAAATGTCATTAAGCTTATGGCTTATCTACAAAATAATTGAAATTGAAATACTTAAGAGGGAATAAATGATTTGTATGAAAATTGGAATAGGTTTGATTTTATTATTATATTGACGAATGCATATTAGATAATTGAATTTAGGATTCACATATTTAATTCAATTAAAATATTCATATTGACATATAGATAGATGCAAGGTAATTAAGATTTAATTAAGGTATTTAGATTTTTTTTAGAGATATATATTTACTAGCTATAACTATGAATTAAGCAACTCTAAAGGGTTAATGTCAAAAATAGAATAGCCTCAACTTGAATGGAAAGGGATTCTACGAAACCATTAACTACTAAAAAGTCTTTGGAATCTAATTCCCTATCCCGAGGGGAACAACCTGGTTTTACCCTTTCTTATTTTTTCCCCTTTTATTATTACATAAGCAATTCGTGTACTTATTTGCATAAGCTATGTTGTGCTTCTCAAGTTCACACATTTCATGTATTGAGTGATTTACTACACTCCTTGGATATGGTTTTATTTATAATGAAAGATTTTTTTTTTTATTTTCGAGCAGTTTATCTGTACAATCTGGTTATATCTCGGAACCTGGAATTAGAGTTATCCATTGATAAATCACTATAGCTTTTATTCCATTTTTATAATTAAAGAAAATTGTTCGTAATTTTATTTTGAAAACCGAACTTCACGGGCGCACTTTATCTAACATTTACAACATGCATAAGACTTGAATTAAAATAAAGAACGTTATCTAACCTTTAAACTTAGTAGCTCAAGACTCAAAGCTATCTCGTGAATTTCGTTGTTTCTTTTTTTACATGGGAATCATATGATTAAAGAGGAGTGTCAAACTAGGGAGAAGTCTAATTAATGATCTTGTATAGGAAGATATTAATGGATTTGATACTATATATAACTCAAAACCGTCTTGGGTCAATTGATTTTCTCTTTTTATAAATCTTTTACATAAGTTTTATATTTTCGTGTGGATTTTTCTAACTCACACTTATTGATACGAACCACACCAACCTGTGACAAAATCGGTTATCGTAATCTAAAAAACAAATTTAAGAACCTTCTAAGAACCTGATGGAAACCGCGATCCGTTACTTATGTTGAAGCAAGAAACTTAGTATAAGTAAAGATGCTACAATTGGGGATGGAAAACCACTTAATAAGTTGGATTGAACGCCACGAGAAATCTTGATAAGTTCAGACAAGTTCTTTCTGTAGCTCAAAGAGAATTACTCTTAATTTTCATTCATCAACATTCATCAAAGATTTTAATCAAATATTTACAACTGATAGGTTTTTATCGACTAAAACATGAAAACCTAAAAAACATAACTATAAAAGTTGACAGCCTAAAATACAAATCAAGCAACCTAAAAATAAAAAACAAGAAATTGATAAAATTTTATGAAGCAAGAAGGCCGGCGGCTTTAGGCTGTCATACAAGTAGCAGCAATCAAGGTCAGCTGTTTTTAAATTAAAGCTGGCATCTTTCATCTTCAAGCAGCTCTAACGTTTTAAAGTCTTTAATCTTTTATATCCCAAACTATTTTATAGGCTTTCTTAGTTCGCTCGACTCATATTTTTAATCTTTGGAACTCTACTTATTGGGCCTCCAATTCGTTGAAATGTATTGTTAGAATTGGACTTGGTCATCTCTAAGCTTAATGTTATCTGATTCTCATCACTTATATCCTAACATTAAGTGTTATCAAATAATTTGAAGTAAAATCGAGCTTCTAGATATCTAAAACTACATGTTTTTGGATTTCCAAATTTTAGTCTATAATAGCTTATTTTCATAAATTATATATAACGTGGAATTTAGGGTTATGGGGTTACATTTAATATTTATATTTTTGGAAGGAAAAATGCTGCTTAAATGTCTTATAATATTTTTGGATCAAAACCAGCCCTTCAAGGCTCTAACATTTACACAAGTATCGATATTTCAATTTTAGTTAGAAAAATGATCAATTTAGATAGGCTATATGAAATAGCCATAATTTTAATATATATTAATGCATACTAAATTTGATAATTATATGTGTGTATGTGTTTGAGTGGATTAGTGTGTTTGTAATGTTGGGTGGTTATAACATATGTGATTAGATAATATGCTATGGTAAATATATCTAGGTTGATAGTTTATTCATGTTAGTGTTAATTGTTATTGTAATGAATTGTATATGTTGGATTTAAACTTGTTTTAGGCCTAAATTAGAGACTAAACTTAGCAGATTTTATTTTACCCTTCTTAAGCCCAAATTAAGTCCAACTCTAAGCCCAAATAAGGCCCAAGCCTTTCCCAAATCTGCCTCCTCAAAAGTCAACAATAATAGGATAAACACAAAAGTCTAATTGTATCATTAGACTCTCCAAAACAGAGCAAGGAAAAAAGAAAATTCGTAACTCAAGAAGGCCACAAATTTTCAAGACCCAAAACAAGTTTTCTTGGACTCAACACACCAAAAATCCTTCCCCAAGCCTTATAGATACATTGAAGTAAGTTTATTTGATGTTTGAGATGCTTTATTTCCCTCTTAATTCATGAAATATGCATATGTGGTGTAAAATAAGTAGTTAGTATGCTAAATTCTTGTTGGAATGTTGTAGAGTTGTTAGGAAAGCTTTAGAATGCTTGAGTTGTTGTAGATAGGTTGTAGAAGGCCCTCATGTGGTTTAGAATTGAAGTGTTGAAGTATGACAAGTGTTAGGATTGTTTGAAGTGTACTAGGGTTGGTGAAGGTTGATGAAGAAGTGTTTGATTTATGTAGAGTAGTGTTTGAACTTGTTTGAAGTTGAGGAGTGGAGATCACTCTTGTTTTATGTTGTTAAATGTATAAGAAGTGTTGTATGAAGTTTGTATAAGGTTTAGGACATGTTAGGAGTTGAGAAAAGTTGAGTTTTGAAGTTAAAACAAAGGAAAAGTGTGAAAAGTCGGAAACAGGGGTGACATCACGGGCGAGCTTAGACCGGTGATATTGTCTGATTTTTGTAAAAAAATTCGTCAGGCAAGATATCACGGGCGAGGTAAAGGGCGTGATTTAGACTGATCATACATTTTTCCTTAGTCACGGGCGAACAAAAGGGCGTGATTTGGTCTGTGACAAAATTTTTCAAAATCACGGGCGAACAATGGGGCGTGATCCTTCCCCTGCAGCAATGTGTTTTCGTAAATTAATCATAACTTTTTCATACGAACTCCGATTTAAGTGATTCAAATTGCGTTGGAAAGCTTGAAAAGAGATATAAAACTTTCATGTTTTGAGTTTTTACAAAATAAAAACTTATCAAGGCCGAATTTTCATTTCTTTCCAGCTGCTCCATTTTCCAAATAAAACTAAAAACTTATGTTTGATAGTTAATGTAATTTTATGATTAATTATTGAACCTGTATGGTGTTGTATGATGATTGTATGATATATATATAAGTCATATTATGACTTGAATGATTTTAATCAAGATCCTATGATTTCCTAAGCTTTAAACTAGTAGATATAAGGTTGGCTTAGGATAGTATTGTTAATATGATTTGATTTATGTGAAACAGAGATAGATACTCAGTTGGAGACCCTCTTTTGAATTCCGAATCGAATCAGGTACACAATACTTTGATTGATTTTTGCTTAGGATAGGCATATACCAAATTGATTTTAATTGAAGATTAATAAGAGATAAAAATTAGTTGTGCTTTACGTCGTTGAATTCGGAACTGGGAAGCGACAACCTTGTCATGATGCAATGGCACGGTAGTTTAGGCACTTAGCCCAACTCTTTGTCATGATGCAATGACTCAAATCCATGATGCAATGGTTCACCATGATGCAATGGTGATTTCTTTTATTGGCTAATGGGTAGCTAATAGGGTTAACTGTATCGGTATATCCTCTACTTAGGCTCGGAAGGAAATAATATGTTTTAGTTCATGGGTATGGGACCGTTGAACTAATTGATATTATAGACCAGGATAAGTGGATTATATAAAGGAGTGTGAACCCTAAATGAAGCTATCGTTCTCCATTGGTTAGATATAGGAGATATAGGTATTCAGTCTATCTATATCAACCCCCTGAGCAGCTGCTGTTACTCAGAACCCTTAGAATTCCCAAGCTTGAGTCGGAGTTAGAATACTCCAGTGTTGTTTTATTCACTTAACTAAAAGATAATGAAGTTGTGGTGATTTATTGCATTGTTTTTAGTTAAGTGAGCATTGCATATGTATTTGTTTGCATTATTGTGTACTGGGCCTTTGGCTCATACTGCTATCTTGCAGGTGACTTTGATGACGAGCTCTATGACGATATAGGCTATGGGAATGATTGGGAAGACTCTATGGATGACTAGGAGAGAGGCCTAGTATATGCTTAGGATTCCTTTTGATGAAGATTTCTTTTTGAAGTGTTTAGGCTTATTTGTTAAGCCTTGGAATGTAATTTGTGTTGAATTGTATTTGTAATATAGTTGGATTGTAAGTAGGATTTCTATGTTTATATGTTCCTTGAGAAGTTGTAATGTATAAATATATTATGTATGGCTTGTATATAGTTAATGACCCACTACCCGTGTAGTGGTAATGTTTTAATTCAAAGAATATGAATGTTATATCTATTTTAAAAAGGTAGCCATTACAAACATCTCTTTTTAAGACAACCTTACGTATAATACTTGAATATTGTTCCTAATATTTGGGTATTATGCGTGGTCGGGAGATTTGGCACACTTAATAATTGGGTTAAGTGGGTCGGGTCTTTACACTATACATCATGGACTTTAAACTCTTGGATCAATGTATAAAATTCATACTTTTAAAAGTAAAATTATCAGAAAACAGTTGTCATATGATAATTTTAAAATAAAACTTATTACTCTAAGTTTAAAAAATTACAAGAGTATTGATTTTTTTCAGTATTGAGAGGGGGAGAAAAAATCGAACTCCATTAAATGCTACATGGGAGCTCATTTCCGCGTTTGAGGTTGGTTTTGGGGAGGAGCGAACGTAACTTTCAAAGCCAGACAATCCTAGAGTTTCAAAACTAGGGTTTGAAGGTGTTGTAAGGGGAGGGGAAAGAGGTCTTGAGAAACTATATTGTTTGATGGCTTTGGAGAGACGGCCAAGTCTGACTTTGTCCTGTCTAATTATGGAAGGATGGGTAAACTAAAGGCCACTTGAGCAAAAGTGGTGTCATTTTTCAGCTAACCACAACTAATGAAGCTTGAGCCTGATATTTCTATTACTTATTAAAGCAACTTTAAGCAGCAATTGGTAATTTAGAGCAGCTAGCATGATTTTTGCATGTGATGATGTGTCGCTTATGCATATGTATACCAAAAATACCCTAACCAAAATAGTCAAAATTTTACCTATCTTCATGCTTTTCTTTTTCCCCAAATGAAATCAAGAAATTTGAAAAGAATTTCTTTCTTTAGATTTTTAATTAATGCTTCTAAGTACCCATAAATGAGACACTTATACCAATAGTCATATTAACAACACATTTTTCAATACAGACTATACCCTATAAAAAAAAATATTTTTGATGAAAAAGATAACTAAAACCTATTTTTGGCTTGTGTTAATCGTACACTAACTAGACCAAAAAAGAAGCAAAGGATTCGATACAAGCTGTACCTACGTAGGTGCGATCTGTATCATCTTATAGTCAAATTTGCATATGATGAAATGTTGGTAGTATACTAACATGGGGTTGATAAACAAGCGGCCAATTTGCGTATGATGAAATGTTGGTAGTTTTGCCCAGGTCCGAACTGTATCATCTTATGGTCAAAGACTCAAAGTTATCAAAGTGTGCTTAGAAAAAAAAAATTAATTATAATTATGGATACTTCAATTGCCCGTTATGTCATCCATTGAATTTTTTTTTTTTTTAGCCATAAAAGGGAAAAAAATAGCATTTTTGGTTCATTAAAATGAAATTGTTATTTCATATTTATTATCGCATATTATCTATTTTTTAATTTGGTTTGCAAAAAATTCTACTAAAATAATGCACATTC